>JARHVA010008614.1:0-453429 GCA_037957365.1 Torreya grandis | reverse complement strand
CACATAGGGTACTACATTGATATATTGGTTACTTCCATATCATAACTCATTTGGTCCATAGCTTTGTTTGATTCACCTAGTTACACCAGGGAATGTTTATTTCCCGTCATTATGTCATCATTACATGATATAACATATTTTAATTGATATTTACATTATTATATTTTTATATAGCTATATACATTAACTTACAAATATAATTTATAATATTTTAATAGCTTTAGATATATTATTATACTATGACACATGATGAACATGATAGTTTATTTTGAGATAAGTGAATTTCAATAATATTTTCAATCCATAACATCAAAATGGGACATACATATAGACATTTTATTACCATATTGAAATCTGTATACACTATGTGTTGTATTCAACACAACTCACCTTGTATATATTTTTGAAAAGTGGGGGAAGCCTTTGTGGGTTTGAGAAAGCATATATTATTTGAGTGTTTATGTGTCTTATTATTTCAAGGAGATTGATATTTTAGACATTAAATTACATTTTGAAAAACCTATTTTAATTTTAAAGGACATATTGATACTAATATATTAATGGAAATTTGGGAAGAGATTTCTATGTATGATAGGTATTCAGATTAGCTCATTTGGAAGACTATTGTTCACTTCAAAAACTATTTGTTCACAAACTTTGTTTTGAGGACTTTCCTTCTGATCATTTGTTTTTTTTTGGAAACATAATTTTTTATAACTTTCTATTTGATAACATAGTCTTTAGAAACCTTCTCTTCAGCTTTTTTGGTCTTTGGGAGGTTTTCTTTAGAAATTTTCTCTTCAGCCTTTAGTCCTTGAGAAATTTCCTTCAGGAAATTTATTTCATTTTTTTCTAATCTATAAATTTCTTGTTGGACAAATGCATTCATAAGTTTTATGTTCAAGAACTTTGTATTTAGAAGCTTTACTTCAAAAAGTTTGGTCTTGAGGAGGTTTTCTTCATAAACTTTATCTTTGACAACTTTCATTTAGAAGGTTTACAATTCAATAACTTTATATGCAACAACCTCTTCTTGAACAACAATCTTTTTGAAGATTATTTAGTCCTTTGAGAACTATTGCTTCAGTTGTTTTCATACAAATTCCTTTGAAACAAATTTCTCCAAAGATCGTTTAACTCTTTAGGGAATTTTTCATGAATATTGGGCTCCCCATATCATAATATTAGGCCTAAAGTAAAATTTAAACTCCCTCGACTAAACCATATAGTGATAAGTATTATAAGGGAAAGGTAACACCATGACACCCTAGATGAGAAAGCATCCTACATGGCATATAGACTAGGATTAGGTGGTTATGTTCAAATTTAATTAAGGTGATGAGCTCATAGATGTTGAAAATAAATGGCACACAAATTGGAATTTATGCATAAATATATAACATCAATCCCCCAACTAAGCTCATCTGATTTTAGTTTCAAGAGTTTGATAAAACTCAATCTTTTATAATCTCAAAATCCTTAGTTGTGACTAGAATGACTTACAACTTATGTAATATAGTTTTTACACCACCATTTTTGAAAACTCAAATCTCACAAAAATTCATTACCAATAATGGCATCTTTATCTAGGTCATACAAGGGACCCTCAACACCCTTTAGGTTTTCCATCAAGGACTCCATTGAATGCTTAGATACAATTTTTGATGCAAACTATGTTTAATGACCGTTATGCTAATTATTTATCTCTATAAGAGGTCATAGAGAACATTGATTAGTTTTCATAAGAAGAGGACATCATAGCTAAGGAAAAAAAACTTATAATATACATATTCCCATTCAAGTGAGAGGCCATTTACTATGCAGTCATTAAATCAGAAGTCATGCCATGTATAGACTTGTTGTGAGGCCTCTTATTTTAAGGAAAAATTGAATATGGTAGTTATTTTCATTATGTCACCAATAACATAGTTGTGTAATACATCTTTGAATATGTATTCATGAGTTATTTAAGTCTCCCTATTCTATATGTTACATTTAACTTACATAATGTAGTCATTTGGAAGAAGAGCAACAATGTGAAGAGAGAAGTAGGGAGGTGTATTCTCCCAAGTGAGACATTCACTATCAACTATCATACTAATAATCATATCCCTATCACCCAATTTAGGATAGGGATTCACACAGACATGTCATTGTAGATTCAACTTTTTTACCACCCAAGAATCCACTTCCTACATCTAGAATGAGTACCCCTACTAGACTTCCTCATTAATTTAGATTGCACCTATGCATTGGGGGAAGTCATTAGTGCCCACATACATGAATAAATTATTCACAAGGATAAGATACCCCAATGGGGAAATTTTTATATGATGTCATACCTATTGGATGTAGTCATTGGAATCATGTATAGGCAAATGGGGTTCTATGGAGTCTCAACCCTGATTTTATCAAGAATAAAATAAATGAATTTTATTATTTTGTCCACATATATGTATATGATAGAAACATTTATATAATAGTATGGGAGTATACCCTTAGGTTTAGAATCCATTCATGGCCACCCTCTAGCTAGGGTTTCACCTAACGTTGCCAAAACACTCACCAATTTTAGAAACTATTGGCTCTACCCTAACCATACCATCATCATACTTGATGGTCATAAATTGGACCCTCTTTGTCTCCCCAATTTTATCCCAAAAAAAGTGGCTAAAAAATAAATTTCCTTCTAAATATGGAATGGAATATCATGAATATATAATAAAGAACAAGAAATTCACTTTAATAACTCCCATATCACTATTGGGAGGATGCAATATACTTTCAAGAAACATTTTAGGGAAGTTGGGAATGTGAGGGAGTTTATGCATTGGCCACTTTACCCCATAGGGATTGGGACCCTCATTAGAGATTACAAAAAACAATCCAAATCCTAGGCATCCCATACAAACATGAAGCATTTGAAAATGAATTCTTATTTCTTAACACCAAGGATGATAAGGAAGTAAAATTAAAGAGTAGTGGTACCAGGCTTAAGCAAATAATTATTGAGGGTGATATATACCAATCCATCCCTTATGCTTCGATAAGCTAAATTAAATATCCCACTAATATGAGGATGGAGATATTTTGAGTTATGGAGTGGCATGCCTTACCAATAGCCAATAGATGAAGATTAAGATCCCCAAAAACCATCTTCTATGATGATAACTCAATAAGAGAAAGAACAAGTGGTATGGAAAACACTATTGTTTAGATATAAAGAATAAGAGATATAATAGATACTAAATTCCACATAAAAAGAAGAATAACATACTCCTTCAATTCAATCATCCACTATTAAACTAAGGAAAGTCAATTAGGAATTAATAGAGGAGTTGGGTATAGGAAAAAGATAGAATAAGTAGGGAAGATATGGAGATAATTTTCTTTAATTATTTTTATGAGGAAGAAATGACACCTATTATGGTGGCTTCATCAGCCCTAAAATCCAGTATAACTCTCCTTCCTCTTACCCAATAGGTGACTGCTCCACAAGCTAAGACAATAACACTATGATATCAGAGAAAACTAAGGAGGAGAGAAATCAAACCCCATCTAAAGAAGTAAATGGAAGAAAATCATAACCTTTAGTGGAAGGTGAGATAATTCAATATGTGGATGAGAAAGAGATATAACAAGCCAATGCCTTAATTTTGTAAGCATTAAAATCAAAGTTACCCCTTGATAGTGCCCAATCTAGTAAGAGTGCTTTCTTCACTATCCCACTAGGCCATACTTCTCTAATGTCATTATTGGTTACTTCCACCATGAATTTTTTATTTGTATCCACTTTCATTCCTATGTAATCTCTCTCAAATTGTCTTATTTTTATGAACTCCACCTTTACCCTTCCAATTTCTACTTCTACTTATTCAACCATTACCCCTAAAGTATCTATCACTATAGTATCCATTACTTCAGTCTCCATCCCTTAAACCATAATTATTTCCACCCTATCAACCTATGCTTCCACTCTTGTAGTCTTTACTTCTATTACCACAACTGATCGCCAACCCATCACTCAAATTATTACCTCTTCTACCCAATTGGGTTCACTGCTACCTTTTATAAGACTAGTTAAAACCAAAATATTAGTAAAAACTAGGATGTCCCCCTAAAAAAATCCATTCTATGTTATGTACCCCGTGCCACATTTTGACAATATAGGCTTGTCCAAAATAATTTATCCCTTGATTCCAAAACCCTCCACTAAGCCTAATGAACACGCAAAAATAAAATATCAACCATCAAATCCTTTAAATCTCACTCTTCAAAACTAGTCTAAGGAATTAGGAGCTTTGGCCTCTAAGAGGCCCAATCAAAATATTTTTGAAATTCCCACTATAATATCACTTTTTGACAAAGCTATAGCCTTAGTCAAAAGGGTCAGAAAAAGAAATATTGAGGATAACTCTAGAAGAGGTTTGATTTTGGAGGAAAGAGAAGAAATTTATTCCCTTTCAAAAAGGTAAGACAAAAAGAAGGGTCAATCCCCATAGATTGAGGACCTCAAGTCCTATATGGATACCCATATTGAGGTACTATTGGCCATCTATGAGGGAATAAATCTATCCAAAATATAATTACAATAAGAATTTGAAACTCTCAAAGAGAAGTAGCAAGTGATATGAGTTCACTCCAATATAGACTAGGATATATAAAATATGGCACTTATGTTGTATGAAAATTTGGATACAATTCATTATTTGAGAGTTCAATTGGATCCACATGTAAATTCAATAACAAAATTATATAATATTCTTAGAGAAGACAACAAAAATTCTTGGTATTATACACCCTAATAAGGTGTTCAACCACCTAGATCTGATGACCCATCTAAATGTAGCTAATGCATTAAATTTAGTTGTCATCAAGACATAAGAGGCCTAAGATTGGGTGTATTATTTTTAATCTTTCATGAATAAGCTTATAGAATAAAAAAATCAAGCAACACAAATTTTGGGTGATATTGAATTAATAGGAGTTTGGGATAGCATGAGGAAGAAGGTAACTAGGACTAGTTTTTATCATATGATTTATCAAGTTTTAGATGGTTTTATATATATTTTATAAGGATTAATATTTTAGGACATTGAAGCAAAATTAAGCACAACAAGGAGGAAGGCCATATAGTTAGAGGTCTTATGTGTTTGATTCTAATCCACTACGATGAAGCATATAAGGATAATTTAATGAATAGGTAGGGTAACTAGACCTCATATTCTTGATATAAACATAATTCACATGCAACATGCTAGGGAATATAAGTATTATCAAGAGTTAAATGCAAATATGAAATCAATGTTAGTTCCACCTACTAGTTTTGATCCTTAGACCCCACCTATAGTGCCAATTACAACACTATCATCCACTTAAGTCCCTTCTATCTCAATAACTAAATCAATTCCACCTCATAGTTCAACTCCAATGGTAATTCTAGTCCAAACAATGAGTGTATCCCTAAGTACATCTCTAATCACCATGTCCATAATAATGAGTAAAAAATAAAGTTCCATCAACAACCTTAAAAAGTGTTAAGCATGAGTTGATTTACCCTGAGTCAAAAGTCTATATTTTTGTGCAATTTTGCATGTGAAAAATACAAATGAAGAGTTAAGTTTTAGTTATGTCCATTTTTTTATTAAATAAATTATTTTTTTCCAACATGCTGACATTGCATGTTTGAGGTATCTATAAGTTATGATATGCAACTAAGACTCATGATTGAGTCATTCAAGATGTAATGAAAGTTTCTATACTTGGAGGATGAGGTAAACCCATCCCCAAGTTCTTTAAATACATTTTGAACACTATTTTTAAGGGGTCATTAAAGTTTTAGATCAATATATAGGAAGAGATTAAGAGATTTGTATTCATATAACTATGTTTGTTCTTTCTTCTTCCTCCTTTGTGTTAATCAAATTTAAGTCTCTTTATTTATACTAATTTAATAAATTTTAAGTGTGCAAATGCTACAAATGAATATGGTTATTTAAATTAATGAATATTGATCTTAAATGTGTAATAACAATTAAGGATTAGTTAGTTTTATTATTTTAAGTTGTTTGTATAGGTTGAATTTATAATATAAGGTGTGCAAAGGTATCTCTTTGGTATAGTCATCTATGCATAAGTCATAACTACCCTAGACAAATTTATAGTTCAAACTATAATATCTTAAACAAGGTGTGAAATAACAACCTTAGGGACAGTAATATTTAGTTGACACCATTGAGCATCTTATATCTCCTATCTTAGAATGCTAACCATTCTTGTTCGTGAGTGTGAAATAGTTACAAATAGAAAACACTAGTCTTGGAGATACTTGTCAACCAAAGAAATTGTCTTAGAAATAACCTTTCAACAACACAAAACTATCGTTTCTACCTTACCCTTCTCTCCCCTTTTGAGTTTATTTAATATATACCCTACCATATAATAAATCTCCACCCATCCAACTCACTTAATATTTTATTTCTTTCAGATTCCACACATCCATCCATAAAACCTAGTTAAATAATCCATAGGCTCAACCTATTATTCCATCACCTAGTTGTTTTAGCCACATACCTACAACTCATGCCCCAAAATGGAGATTTGTTCCATAGAGATACTAAAAATTTATAATCTACCTCATTCAAATCTTCTGAGGTGTGCATAAAACCCACATCAATAGGAAAAAGTTAGCACTAGAAGGAGAGTCACTTTGTGTGTTTTATCAATAATAGAGGTTAGGCACTATGCATAATTACACTAGAGACACTTGGGAGATTGAAAAGGTCTAAGGCAAAAACTAGCCTTTTGGTTTCACCATTATCAAATCCTACGAGGCCTAAAACCATACCTATCATCCTTGAGATAAACTGAGCTAGGAAACCTTGCCCTATAATAAATGTCCCACTTATCAATCCTCATATGGCTCAACCTTGGTTACTCAGATCCACTATTTCCATCTTTGGGGCTGACATGATCTTCTAAAGAATCTAAAAAGTATTTTCCTACATTACCCCCCTCAAATGGGAGGACATACAAAGAACACATCAAATCTTTTGAGATTGATTTAAGGTTAATGAATGCCATCCATGAGAATGTTTCATATAAAAAATTATTAATTTAATTTGTAGGATTATTCTTATGATTGGTATCTCAATTTGTAAGAAAATTATATCACCTCACGGAATGAGTTTCAAAATAAATTCCTTACATAATTTAGATAAGTAATTAATCTAATTCTGGTATATCATCTATTCAACATGTAGAGGGAACCTATGAAGTTAATATAAGCCTTCAATACAAGATTCTAGAAGATGTACACTTGATTAAACTATGAATATAAGATAGATGTAAATTTATGCTAGATATATAAAATAATGCCCTAGATCCCATTACTATAGTGATATTATAAATAACTACCACTGCTAATACTTCACCTTTGGAGTTGTAAGAATATATTAATATCAACAAGAAACTCAATCCATAACTTAGACCTTAGATTTCAAGAGGCCAAGGATTTAACAATGGGCTTCCATATTTGAATCTAATCCCACACACTAATCAAAATTCCCCTATATTTAACTAGAATCAATTTACACTCTACCTCTGATGACACAAAAAAATATATCAATATTACAGGTTCTTGAATAATCAAGCACAAATGATTACACATTAACAAAACCAACATTAGGGTCACACCAACATAATAGTCACTCAGGGTTCTGACTCTACCAAAGCTGAATTAGATTTTATACAAAGAATGGTCTAGAAGCTGAGCAATCATTTTTTAAATATCCAAAATTGGATGGGTAATACCACTAATCAAAATTACATTCAAAATCCTAGCTTTTCAAGATATAATAGGCCTTTCAATAGGCTCACCAACAATGTAGAACAATAACAATCTAATAAGCTACCAAAATTTTATATCATGGAGATAGCTTTGCCCAATTGGTGTAGGGTTCATAACACATCACAACATGGAATATTGGATAGTCTAGATTTATATGTAGCATTTAAAATCATTCAAAGAGAAATTATTAGATAATATCAAATGATGAATACTATATATCTCTCTCATGAATATATCCCTTCAAATTTAGCTATGTTTTTCAAACATATAAGTTTCCCTTCCCTAGTGAAGATGATAATATTCTAGAGGATAATTCTGATGAAGTGCAAGTGTTCCAATAATTTAATAGGAAAAATTATAGCCTAAATAATAGGTAGCCTCTCACCACTTTTACCCCTCCTAATAATACATTTATTCCTCCAAATCCTAAACTAATAATAATCCTCCTCCCCTAAAAGGTAATGATCAGCCTTAACATAGAGAGGAACAACATAAATGAGGATATAATATTTTTAAGGATATGAATAAAATTAAGGCCAATATTACCCTTCGTGAACTAACATAAATCATAGAGCATAAAGAGATCTTATATACTTCCATCACAAGTAAGTATGTTGTATAAAAGTCTAAAATATTAAAAAAAATGTTATATACAAAATCAATCCTAAGGTCCCCCCTTTCTTGTTGACTATTTAGGCATTTGGAAATAATATACACAATTTCTTGGTAGACTCTGGGGCTTCAACAATGGTAATTCGAAATTCTATTTATCATAAGCTTGGCTTGACCTTGAATACATCTAAGAGGATTATGTCACAACTAAACAAGATAATAGTTCATGTTTTGGGAGAACTTAAAGATGTCAAGATCTATGTTGATTCATAACCTCACATACATATGATTATCAACATCTTGGTAGTGAATATTCTAGAAAGATATGGGTTTTTACTGAAAAGAGATTGTTAAAAGGCATTAAATGGATATCTTTACATGGACTTATCACATATTTGGCTACCTTGGAGAGGCATTGTTAACCAAATTAGGATTAATGGAGAGCCAAGGATGAAACATCCTATTATATAGTATAATACCACCAATTAAGAAGTAAGTTATATTTCTCTTAGTCTTAGAATTTATACATTTACTATGAGACATGAAATGTAGGGAAAAATTTAGGGCCTTTTCCAACTATGGACCCTACATTTTGACAAAGCAAGATGTAAGCAAGGGTCAAGTATTGGTATCTAACTAGTCAATCTACAAGGAAAGAAATTTTTGGTAGTATACAGGCTCTAATTCCCATTCACCAATAATAGATTAGATTATGAGGGCCTAATTATGGGATTATAGTTTTTCCTTAGGAATAATGTCAAGGAACTAGTACTAAATGAAGAATCTAAACTTGTGATCAACCATGTTAAAAAATATCAATGCACATTATCATATTTAAATAAATACAAGCATAGATCCTAGGATCTAATGGAATCATTTAAAGGCTTCAACATAGTATCTATCTCAAGAGAATGAAATCAAGTTGTCGATTCACTGGTCACTTTAACAATAAATTTGGCACCCTTACAGGAGTCAAAAGTGCATAAGTTCTCCATATAAATGGTACCTTGTCCTTTAGTATTAGAAAATGTTGAAATTTTTCAAGTGTTTGATGATGACCATTATATCATTTAATTTTTGATAAATTTAAGGTATTTTGAGTCTCAAATAATTGATGATGAGGAAATAATCCATATGTGCCATGAAGAAATAGATGAATAGGGTGTTATCTAACTAAATGATAATCATATCCCATTAGGGATGGTCACCTTGGAAATAACATTTGATATGGATCCTCAAGCAAAATTACATAGGTAACTTAAGGCTAATGAATCTGAATTCATCTTAGAAAATTTAGGTGATGAGACTAATGCACACCACATCAATATTGGCTTAATCTACACAATAAATGAAAGGTATAAGGTTAAGGAAATAATCATCAAGTATAAATATGTAATTTCATGGACCTATGATAACTTAAGGATACTTAATTCTAAAGTCATCACCTAGACAATTCCACTCAAGCCTGATCATAAACCATTTAAATAAAGCTAAAGATTAGTCAACCCTATCTTAGAACCATTAATCCAAAAATAGGTAGAGAAGTTATTGAGTTCCTAGATAGTTTGTCCCATTAGGCATTCAACTTGGGTGACCAATCTAGTTATGATTAGGAAGAAGAGTGGAAAAATTACATTGTGTCAACTTCAAGAATATAAATAAAACTTTTGAGAAGGACAATTATCCTCTAACCTCCTTGGATGAGGTAATACAAACTATGAGTGGGTCTAAAATGATGTTTTTATTAGATTTATTTTTAGGATATAATCAAGTACTCATAGAATCAGAGGATAGGATGAAGACCACATTCACAACAAAATGGGGAACATATGCATACAAGTGAATGCCATTTGGGCAAATCCATGTTGGAGCCACTTTTTAAAGAGAAATGGATCATGCATTCTATGGAATAATAGGAAAGTGAATAATAATATACATAGATGATCTCACTATTTTATCTAAAAATAGAGCCGATCATATTGACCATCTTTAGTCCATTTTTGAAAGGTAAAAGAAGTTTGGTCAACCACTGAACCCTAAGAAGAGTATATTTGGCATTATCGAAGGCAAACTACTGGGCCACATAATTACTAAATATGGGCTCACTAGTGACCCACATAGGATTCAAAGGATTTTAAAAATAATGTTTCCATATAATAAAAAAGAGCTCAAGTCCTTATTTGGGAAGATAAATTTTGTGAGGAAATTTATATCAGGGTTTACATAAACTGTTAGGCCCCTAAATTCAATTCTCAAGCATGATGCCAAAATTTAATGAACACCTAAAGCTATGAAGTCTTTCCAAGACATAAAGAAAGTTATTTTGTAGGGCCAAGTGTTGGTAAGTCTAGATTTCACTAAGGAATTTTTAATGTATTCATTTTCTTTAGATCATACCATTAACATTTTACTTATGGAGAAGAAAGAATAAAACAAACACCCTATCACTTTTATGAGAATCAATGTGAAAGATCATGAGCTTAGATACTCCTTTTGAAAATTAAATATTCACCCTTATAAAATCATTAACTATTTAATTTTTCTCAGCTTATGTCTTGGAAAGACTTCATAGCTTCAGGTGTTCATTAAATTTTGGTATCATGTTTATGAATTTCATTTAGGGGTCTAAAAATTTATGTAAACCCTAATATAAATTTTGTGAGGAAATTTATATCAGGGTTTATAGAAATTGTCAGGCCCCTAAATGCAATTCTCAAGCATGATGCCAAAATTTATTGAACACCTAAAGCTATGAAGTCTTTCCAAGACAAAGAAAGTTATTTTGTAGGCCCAAGTTTGGGTAAGTATAGATTTCACTAAGGAATTTTTAATGTATTCATTTGCTTTCGAGCATACCATTAGCATTTTACTTATGGAGAAGAAAGAATAAAACAAACACCCTATCACTTTTATGAGAACTAAAGTGAAAGATAATGAGATCAAATACTCCTTTTGAAAATTAAATATTCACCCTTATCAAATTAGTTAATAAGTCTAAGCACTACATCCTCTAGAATAAGAACATCACCATAGTACTAGATCTTATCATCAAGCTTATGTTAGGATAAAACAAATTGAGAGAATGTAGAGGTAAATGGATAGTGAAATTTCAAGAGTTTGATATTAAAATTAAATATACCAAGATCATTAGGGAATAAGGCATTATTTATTTGATGATTGAACTAGACCCACATATCACCATCAAGGAGGTCTATCAAACATATGTTTCCCAAGAAAATTGGTATTCATGTATTATCTAGTTCTTACTCACTAGAACATGCCCCCAATAACTCAAGAGAGAGTAAAAAAGAGCCTTATGACTCAAATATTCCCGTTATATGATTAGGAAAAGAATCCTCTATAGTAATAACTATAAAGGCATCTATCTAATTGTGTGTCATGTTAGGAAGCTTGGGAGATCTTATAAAATTTGCATCAAAATATTGGTAGTGGCCATCCATATAGAAATACTAGAACCCAAAAAATTCTTAGAATAGGTTAATATTATCCAATATTATTTAAGGATTCTCACTTCCACGTGAGGACATGCCATGAATTCTAGGTCCTAGCAAAATGAAAGGAACATGAAACAATGCCATTACATCTAGTGATTGAAGGTAGGCCCTTCACCCAATGGAGCTTTGATTTCATTAGTATTATAAACCCAAATTACTTAGTTAGACATAATTTTGTGATCACTACTAAAAAATATTTCACTAGATAGAATGAGGCAACAACCACTAAGAAATCAAGAGCCCAAGACGCAATTAGTTTCCTTAAAAAACATATCACAATTAGGTTTGGCATACCTATTTCTTTGGTTTGTGATAATGGGCCAAAATTTCAATCAACTAAGTTTATCAAATGATCCCATGATAACTAGATCTTTATAATATCATCCTCCAATCACTACCCATAAGGGAATGGATTGGATCAATTAACAAATAAGAACCTCATATACACTATCAATAATTTAACCATAGATAAGCCTAGGGAGTGGCATCTCTTAATTAAATACTCACTTTGGGTAGACTAGACTTGGTATAAATAGGTCCTTAGATTCACCATGTCTACTTGTTTATGGGAAATAACCAATGTTCCCCGTCATGCTAAAGTTACCAACATATCAATTCATATAGGAATAAATGGAGCCCAATGAAAAGATAGAGTTTATATTATTAGATATCATTGAAATGAAAGATTCAAGGAATGAAGCATTGAAAAAATTTAGTAAAAATCAAGACATAGTTAAAATATGGTTTGATACGAGAGCACAATTTAAAGCATTCATGATTTATGACTTGGTTCTACTATGGGAAAAATCCAATGAAAAAAGGGAATTCATGACAAGTTCACCCCACTATGGATAGGACTGTAAAAAATCTTTGAGATGTTAGGTAACTATTATGGCACATAACTACACCATTGTGGGATAGTTTTTTAGGGTCTCTCACTCCCAAACACAATACTGGAACAACCTTAGGCTATGGGTATCCTATAGTGAGGTTGAACCTCCAAAAATGGCTAACTTCCTCTTAATATATCACCTAAACTAATGCTTTTTCTTGGAAAAGGTATAGAAAGGGGGAATAAGGTAACAAAGAGAGTTAAATGGGGTGATTTGCCAAATTAAAATGACACTCACATAAGCTTAAAATAAACACTTATTCAATGTAAGACAATCCTTGCTCACACAATCTCATAAACTAGCTAATTTTCATAAGTATTTTATAAACTAGTCTCACTAAGAAATGAATGAAGTAAAGAGGAATTATAAAATTCACACCAAATGTCCATTAATGGTTGAAAGAGCTCAATTTTAGACTTTTAATTAGCTTAAAAACACCTAAAAGGAGGAAACAAAGAAGGACAATGGACATGGAAGAACATTTCTTCTCAAATCCATCATGTACAAGCTTACTAAACACAAGTTATAGGCAAGAGATAGGTGAAAACTAATCTTGTTGATTCAAAAGGTAGTTCTTACAAATTTTGATAGCATTTTCCCTTGTTAAATGAGAGTCCCTTTAACTAGATTGAGGTTAGCCTTTTTAGAACATAGGAGCATCTTCATGCCAAGGTGGAGAGTGCACATCAAGTGTTGAGCTAGAGCCTTAGTTGATCATTCTACTAGTTCCATCACCCTAGGCCCTTTGCACTATGGTCACCACATATAACCACTTAACAAGATGTTGTAAAAAAATGGGTGCCAGTTACCTACCAACTAGTGCAAGATGTGCATTGATTACTCCAACTAGTGTAAAAGATTAAAAAAATGGTAATTATACCAAGTGATTACCTCATGCCAAAATGTTTGTTGAGTTGGCATAGATCCATACTTAGATGAAATAGGGGCCTAAAAACTTGTAAATGTGTACATTTTTTATCCATTTTGGGCCTCCCAAGCACCAAAACATGCCATGTTATTTTAAAAAATAGGTTTATCAAGAGATTTAAGGATACCTCTACATATTGTAAGTGGTTTTCAAGAAATTCTAAGCCATTTGACGAATCTATGAGTCCTAAAACCCAAAACTAGTCAAAATATCCTTTGCAAACCTAGACAAGCTCAATATACCTTTACATCCTTTGGTAACTAAACATTGATCATGAGTGAGAACTTGAAGCATACTTGGATTACAAAACCCTATAATGGACTATTAGGCTTGAAATCTTCTTGTATAAGACTATTGGGTTTATTTTCAAGGTAGAAGACTATATATGAATATACAAGATCTTCTAAGTGATCTCCATTATCTTTATCCTATTTCATGACACTTGATAGTATTACCATGATTTGGTTAAGATCCCCATTAGTGACACTTTATCTCCAAAACCTTCCACGATGGTGTTATGATTGTTTTATCAGGAATCCCTTACTGGTCTAACTAAGGTTATCATCCTCAATATCCTTTTTAAATGACGATGATTTAGGTTTTTGTTATAGTATTAATTCACTTGGATGATTTTAGGTTCTTAAAAAACTTTGATGAGTATCCTTAACACCCTAATCCTTACCAAATATGGATTCCTTTAGGCTTACTATAGGTGACTGGTCACTTATGAGAGGATGATCAAATGTAGGCCTGACTTGCTTTTTGAAAAATGATCTTGATATAAATTATATGTTCATACTCTTACCACAATACTCTTCATATTTTATACCTTTTCTTGAAAATAAATCTTCTTATTAAATATCTCCATACTATGTAAGTCTTTTCAAGAGTATCACACTCTTCACCCTTGGTTATAGCTTTCTCTGAGGGTTGGTTGTAAGAAGAATTAACTATAACATATGTATATAGTAAAATATCTTAGTGATATTGGTGAGTTAAAACACCTCAAGGTATAGGATCTTATTTCTTATAATTAAAATACCTTAAAACCTATCTTGAAGGTCCTTCAACCATGAAAACCCTCTTCCATAATCCACTAATATCCTGTTGACTATATAATGCTTTTTGAAACTTACTATAGGTCTTCATGGGATAGAAAACCAATTAACTTAATGGTTTTACATGGATACCTCATTCCTAAATGTATCCATCTCATTCAAATCAATATGAAACCATGGTTTTATAGTTTAAAGCACTATGGAATCTAAGAACTAAGTCTACATGTAGATCCCTTTCAAAGAACAATGAACACAGTCATGAAACAACATTGCAACCTTAGAAAACATGGATTGTAGGTTCTAAATATTTAAACCAAGGGTGTTAGCTAAGATTTAATGGAAACATACAAATTTGAATAATTCTCTTTGGTAACCCAGATCATATTTTGATCTCATATTATATATTCACATGCTTAGGTACATAAATCTTTTGATTTGACATGTCTACCTATGTGGTATCTCCTTTCCACATTATTTATTAAAATTTAAAATATGACCATTGTAAATTCAAACACATTTTGATCTCCTCAATAGTCTCCCAACCTTAAATTTCAACATTGTCTATTGATCCTTGATCCAGGATTCTGAGATTGTGACACTTGACAACTCTGCATGTCTTCTATGAATCATACTATTAATCCCCATCTAGTTAATGCTCTTATGCCACATGGTGGTTTCATGTGAAATTTGGGCTCATTAATGTATTGAATTGATTTTCACCATACATCTCCATCTACATGGTTAAATGTGAGTTGTTGATCTTTGATCTGTGTGATCAAATGCACATTATTGATCTACTAATTATCATTATTATGACACATGTCACCATCACATTCAATCTTGGGTTCCTTTTACCTGTTATCCTTGTGATCATTATTATATCTCCATTTTCATGATTGAACATGTGTTGTAGATCTATCTTGACTTATTGACCCCAATCTTCAACATGGATCATTGATCAAAATTTATATGTAAGAATAGACACTATTGATCTAGATTTGTGGAACTATGACATATTGAATTCACTATCACCCATGTGTCATATATCCTTGATCTAATCAAGTGAGGTTTTAAAACTTTTTATCCCTATATTAAATTCATATCTTGGAGAATATTTTTGAATCCAAATTTTTATTTCTTATGGATTTAATTTGATGTCCCCTAGCACATCTCACATTGCCAGATCATGTTTGAAGGATTATATCTTGAGATAGGAAACAGACCAAGACACCGATCCTATAAGGGATATTTATGGCAAAAAATACATCATTTTCATGTAATTAAACTTTGGTTCGAATTATACTTATTAAATACACAAGCAAATTAAACTATTCATTATGGCTTCTATTGATCACTTTAAGGAATTTGCAAGACCCACTACTGACTCACAAGACAAACTAGCATGATATGTAAATTTTTGAATGGTAGGGGTGACATTTTGACCTAGGGGTGAAATTTTTACCTGTGAGGTCAAAATTATCAATATTTTAGTGACTCAACTAGGAAGAATACTTATTATGCTTGATAATCAGACCATTTACATGACTTTTGGACTCATAACCAATGACAAATATGATCCAAAACTACAAAAAATATTTTGAATTGAAAAAAGAACACCCATTCCCCCAAGATAAAGAAAGAAACACACAAAATATGGAAACTAACTAAATAAATCAAATTCATAAATAAACTAATGTGCTAGAACAACACTTGGAGGAAAATAAACAAACTACTTATGTATAGGGAACTTAACTCTTCAATAGTAACGTTTCAAATGTATTCCATTAATTGGGATTAGAAGTTGCTCATGGTCCATATTTACAATCTAGAAGAAATTATTGGATTTTTAGATGTAGATTATGTATAAACCACTCTAAAGGGATTTAAACTTTGTATGCCTTCCTAGTTTATCTCTATCTTCATCCGACTTGAGGTCCAAATCTCCTTCTTTGAAACTCCATGAAGAATTTATCTTGTCAAAAGATCTCTTAACTTGTGCTTGGCGTATTTCCATGGCTAATATGGAATGATTTATAACCTCTTATATCTCCACAGGCTCATCATATATGATCTCCATTGGTTCATTCTCCATTAACTCAAGTTGATGCATTAGTTCTACAGCAAGAAACTCAAGAAAAATATGTAACCTTGCTTCCTTACCATATACCAGCTTGTATGGAGAGTTATCTAGTGATATTTTGTAGGTAATCATATCAAAACATAGAGTTGATGTAAACTTTATATGTCATGACCTCTGGTTATATTCAATAGTCCTTATGATATTTAATAGGTTCTTATTTATGAACTTAGAAATGCCATTACTTTATGGATAGTAATCTGATGAAGTGTTGAGATAAACACCATATTGAATAGATAATTAGATGATATTAGTCCCCACAAATTCCATAATATTGTCAAAAATAATGGTTGAAATAACTCCAAATCTAGTAAAAAAACCTTCATAGAAATCTAGAACATTGGTTTCATTTGTTTCTTTCAATGCTACTGCTTATGTCCATTGTGTGAAGTAATTTATAACATTTAGTATCCATTTATTTCATAATATTGAAAGATTATTTATGATACCAATAAATTCCAATACCCATTGGATAAAGGATTGATTGACTATAATTGGTTGGAGAGGTAAGGCTGTAAGTTTCACTTTTCATATAAACATAACACACTAGTTGCATTTCTTAACCCATTTATGAAAATCACCAAATATGATAATCAAATAATACCCACCTCTCATGATATTAAGTGCTGTATTCCTCATGGAAAAATGTCTTCCACCATGTCCATCATGGAAATATTCAAGCAATCTCTATGTTTGGCTTGGCTCTATACATCTTAACAACATGCCATTGATATCTTTCTTGAAAAGAACACCATCAACAAGAAAAAATGAAATTTATTTAAATATAACATATATTCTTTTTTAAGAAATTAGATGATAAGGATACATACCATCTTGGAGATATCTTACCAAGTCATGAAATTAGTTAGAAGGTGAGGTATGGCCAGTTGCTACCTCTTCATCATTTGACACCAAAACCACCTCATTTGCCTCTTGTAAGTCTTAGGATAGATGATCACAAATTCATGTTCCTATAATCTTATTTTTCACCTTTATTTATACATAATACTCCATTACCTTCATTATCCAACCAGCTCTTTTCTCATTTATGTCTTTGTTCAAGAGAAACTCATTGATGCTTAGATGGACAACCATTAGGTGTATCTTGTTGTTAGACAACAAGTATATAAATTTTTTGAGAGACATTATAACTAAAAGTGCATGTTTTTAATCAAAAGAGTAATTTTTTTCATACTCTTTCAAACCTTGAAAAAAGAAGGATATTGGTTGCTCTAAAGCCTCATGATTATATTGCATAAGAATGCTTGAAATGGTGTCCATGTTAGCATAGGTGTACAAAATGAAATACTTAGTTAAATATGGATTTGTGATTTTAGGAGAACTATATATGGATTTATTAATTCCATCAAAACTCTTTAATCCTTATTTAGACCATCTAAAAATCTAATTCTTCTTTGGTATGGATGTAAGTGGCTTAGTTAAAGTGGCAAAATCTGAAATGTATCTTCTTATAAAATTGATTTTCCCTAAGAAGATTTGTAAATCATTTTAGTGATTAGGAAATAAAATTTTAATAATTGAATCTATTCTTAAAAAATCTATGTTCAAACCATATTTTTAAAGCACATGTCCAAGGAGCTTACCTTCATGAATTTAGAAGACACACTTTTTGGGATTAAGTGATACCCCAAATTTACTACACCTTTTGAATAATTACTTAAGGTGAACCATGTGTTCACTTTCACTCTTTGAAAAAACTATTATATCATCAAAATAAACAAGGAATTTTTTTTTAAGAAGGCCTTGGAATGTTATATCCATGGCTCTCTAAAAGGTTTCTCCAACATTGGATAAACTGAAGGGCATCTTTCTATATGCAAATGTCCCCTACTTGGTAGTGAAGGCTATATTGGATTGATCCTATTCCTTAAAAAAAATATAATCATAGTCACTATATCCATATAATAAATAAAACCCTTTTTATCTTGTAAACAACTATAAAATTTGTTCCATATATGGTAATGGATAGTGATATTTAAGAAAAGCCTTGTTCAAATCATGAAAGCCAACACATAGTTTAATCTCACCATTATTATTATATAATAGAACAAAGTTTTCCACATAAGTTGAGTGATTTAATGGAAATATATTAGCTTAATATATGAGTTAATGAAGCTTAGCTCTCATCAAAAGCTCAATCTTTAGATTGATAGGCCTTTATCTTTATTTCACTGGTTTAGTTTTAGCCTCTAACTCAATGGTGTGTTAAACTAGACTTGGATTAAATCCATTGAGATCACTATATTTTCATGAAAAAACATCAACAAAACTTGTAAATAATTTAATGGAAGCTTTCTTTTGTGAAGGAGTGCATACCTTACCCAACTTAAAATTCTTAGCAACTATAATCTCCATATTGGCATAGTGTTCCTCCTTTGTTGACAAAGGTGAATTTTCCTTTATTAACTCATCATCACCATTGAATATGTTCTCAAGTGTGGTTAAATACCTTGGGAAACTTATTTTTTTTATTTGCACAATCTGATCAACATATTACTGCAAGAACTTTGTTTGTTTTTTTTGAGTAAAACTTAGCCTCTTCTTATAAGAAACTAAAATTTGATTATCATCTTCAAACACTTGAAAATTATCATGGATATATATAATAGAAGGAATTAAAATGATCTTAATGTGTCACTAAATTTTTTCACTTTTCACATCAGCTGGGATACTAAATTATGCCCCAATGGTAGCTAACCTATCTGCATGTTTGTTCTCATCTCTTGGTATTATTTAAATGTTGAAATCCTTAAAATATTATAGTAAGTCCCATACCCTATGATTATATTATCTATGAAATAAATTTTTGAATACATTAATACCTCTTAATTGGTGAACTACAAGTTCACTATCACCAAAATTTTGTAATGTGTTGACGTTCATCTTCCTAGCCCACTACAAACCATGAACTAGTGTCTCATAAGCTATAACATTATTTGAACAAGTAGACTAAAAATTAATAGAAGACAAATTCCTTTGATTTTTTATATAAATAAACATCATTCCAATCCTTGTATCATTCTTACTCCTTGATCCGTCAAAGTATAATCTCCATAGACCATCACTAGATTCATCATCCTTCATGATGGCCACAATTGGTGCATCATTCTTGTGAAGGAAATAAAAACCAAGTCCCTCTTATTTAATTATTTTATCAGTGTCATGATAATGAAATTTAAAGGCCCACTCATCAAGGAAAAAATACATAATTGCATCTAAAGGTGATTTACTTTCCATTCCACTAGTTTTTAGCACCTCATCTGAGATGATATAATTAGTGTTCATAACACTTGGCATATATCGCTCCAAATGGAAATGTGATATGGAATTAGAATGTATTATTAACATAGTACCATAAATAGTTATAAACATAAAATATGTACAATAAATTGAAAAGTATCCTTTAATTTTTGAGGTGAAAACCCTTGAAAGATGAATGGTAAAGTAAGGAGGCAAGTCCATCATAACTACATCCTACTAAATGGTAACATTGGGACAAGCATGTAGTGTAAAATTAAGATATTTAATAATTCCTATTTTCTTTGTTTTAGATTAAGGTAAAATCAGGTTTTGAATGGGCCCCGAAACCCTTTACAGATCAAGAAAGATAAAACATTACAAACTGCCAGGAAAGACAAACCCACTGAAAATCAGTAACTAAACCAGGTTTTACAGTGACCTGAAACCAACAATATAAACCAGAAAAAGCACCCCAGGTTTTATAAAGACCTGAAACCTAAACAATACCAAGAAAAACAACCTAAAAAACAAGTTTTACAAGGACCTAAAACCTTATAAATGGAAACACCAAAGCCCTACTCCAAAAAGAAAAGAGCAGGCTTCCAGGTTCAAACCAGCAACCCTAAGAACATAATGTCTAAGGAATTTCTCAGAAATGGCATCCATCAAAATTTTCCTTTGCATGACACACCTTCCTCCCTAAGCACCACCATGGCATAGGTAGATCCACCATACCCATCAATTTTTAATGAGCAGGGCTCCTCCACAGCTTAGGGTTTCACCATTTCTTCCAGCACCATGGATCCCAAAAAATGCACTGCCCATAACAGACAACACCACCAACAAAGAAATGACCCCCAGATCCATCGCTACCACTAGTTATAATACTCTCTATTTAATAATTCTTAGTGTATTTGTTGATGACTCATCTAGCTATAATACTCTCTTAGTATTAGTCTAATAAATAAGACCAAGATTATCTTTAATTTGTTTAGGCATAACAATGCTACTAGCTCCACTATCAACCATAAAATTATGAACTAAAGTGTATCTAACTATAAAAAAAAGGTAGAAAGGAAGATTTTTATTTGATTTTACCTTATTTTTGTCCAAATTTAACATATTATGTACCTATCGTACTTGTTGTTTAGTTGGTTGATTTGAACTAGTTAGGACAACACCCTCCTTTTCAATCCATTTTGGAGACAATTTAAGAGCTAAAATATCTTAAATGAACATTTATTTTTATATTATAATAGAGATGGAATCCCACATTATAATTCTAATGTTAGAATTCTTCATTTGATCCACTATACTAAATTGAGCTACACTAACCTTTGGCTGAAATTTCTAAACCATTGAGTTCTCATGAATAAGAGGTACTTGATGAACCTTTACAACCTATGTGTTTTAATTTTTATATGTTTTATGGGATTTTTTTTGATATTTGGCACTCATGGAAACACAATTATGAGTAATTAAATAATTAGTCACATCTTGATCCTCATAAATGTCTCTCCTTTTAGCTCTACTTATAGTTGCAACTTAGCCACTTGTATTATTAGTCTTACCACCCTGATTGAATACAACATGATAATCTATTTTAAAATTAAAATTAGTAGCATTAGTCTACCCTTGAAATTGTTGAGTCTCTCCTTATGATGCCAAACTTGTTTCTTTGTACTAGCCTCCTTGAAGACAAAACATTTCTTATGTCATTTATGGCATAGTAATGTTTTATAACACTAAGGCTTGGTTTTAAGCATCATTAAGACTAGAGAGATACCAAATTTAATCCTTAATAAATTTTTTTTGAGTTGGTGTGGGAATAATATCTTTAAAGCTGGAAGGTGCATTAGGATCAAGAGCTACATATGGCTTAGCTTGAGTTATGACTCCTTGTGCTTGGTAGGGTGGTTTATTCTCTCTCAACCCTTGATAAGGAGGCCTTTGATATGTAAAATTCTGATAATAAATTTGATTTTATTGTTGATAAGTTATATTATCATGATACTAATACCTCTTGATTTTTACTATTTCATTCCCAAAATATTGTAGCAAACCTTTCAACTCTTCATGCTCATTAGCTTTACTAGATGGGGCTACCACTTGGACTTGAAGAGATGTAATATGAGCTAAGGATGTAATTTAAGGAGTTTGAGGGGCTTTTATAGACTTTAAATATAGTAACATAGGCATTAGAGGCCTTAAAGAAATCCTACCAACTTGTACCAAATTGTTCTATGCTCTTATTGCAACCTCATAAGCATCTAGTAAGGTAATACCATCCATTGACTGTATCATCACACTAATACTAGATTTGAGGGATTTCTGATAGTATAATAAGTCATATTATAGGGATGGTATCATCAATATAGGTATCATAGTCCACATAATTTGGAATCTGAGGTTAAAATTAGACATGAACTCATGAGGAGATCTCTTTATGGTAATCGGTTATTCAACTAAGGATAGGTGATTAGATTTATCCTTAAACTATCTGACTAAAGTTGCACCTAATTAATCATAGGTAGCAATGAAATTTAATGGAAGGTTTCTATAAAACTATAACACTTTTCTTTTAAAGAAAGCCACAAATAGTCTAATAGCTACATTTTCTTAAACACTATTATGAACTAAATAAAGGCTGGAAATATACTTCATATGATCAATAGGAGTTATTTGATCTTCTCCTAAGAATAATGGGATACTCTTAAGAGTAGATACAATAATGTCATCAAAATAGGCTAAATTTATTGGACTACCTATATTGAATGGAATAAACACTTAGTTTGTAATGGCCATCTAGATAGTGGGAATTACACTATTTAGGACAATATGATGGACATAAGATTGATATTGCCTTTGAGGATATTGATTTGTCTTACTAAACCTTGATCATTTATATGAAGTAGAAGGAAATTCAATGAACTCCAAAGGAATAGCTTTACTAGACAACATTGTGGTAAACTTTGGCATGAAAGTATTACCTAGATGATATTATGAACTCTACAACCTAAAGAATATTTTGCTTCTAATGATGATGGATGTCTTCCTCTGCTTAAAATACTTCTCCTCAACTACAAACTTTAGCTATGATAAGGATAATGGGTCTTATCTGGTGTGTCATAAACTATTGTGGCATAGAACTACACTCTTATAGGAGAGTTTTTTAGGCTCTCTCACTCCTAACCATAATATTGGAGCAATCTTAGGTTTTAGGTATCTTGTAGTGAGGTTTAACCTTTAGAGAAGGTAGACTTCCTCTTGGTAGATCACCTAAACTAATGTTTTTGATTGGAAAAGGGATAGAAAGGGGGTATAGGGTAACTAAGAGAGTTAAATGGGGTGATTCAGAAAATTAAAATGACACTCACATAATATTGAAAAAAAATGATTTAGAATAAAATAATCCTTGATCACACAATCTCATAGACTAGCTAATCTGCATAACTATTTCATTAACTAGTCCCACTAAGTAATGAATGAATCAAAGAGGAATTATGAAATTCAAACCAAGCACACGTTAATGGTGGAAAGAGCTCAAGTTCAGACCTATAATTAGCTTACAAATACATAAAAAGAGGCAAGGAAGAAGGATAATGGACATGAAAGAACACATCTTCACAAAACTATCATCCACAAGCTTACTAAACATAAGTTATAGGCAAGATATAGGTGGAAACTAATCTTATTGATTCAAAATGTAGCTCTTACAAATTTTGATAGGGTTTTTTCCTTGTTAAATGAGATTCTCTTTCATTGGATTGAGTTCGGCCTTTTTTATCACACAAGAGCATCTTCATGCTAGGATGGAGAGAACACACTAAGTGTTGAGCTGGAGCCTTGGTTTATCATTCTACCATCCCCATCACCTTAGGCCCTTTGAAATATGGTCACCACATGCAACAACTTAATAAGATGCCCTAAAAAACTAAGCACTAGTTACCTACCTACCAACTAATGAAATATGTGCATTGATTCCTATAGTTGGCGCAAAATATACAAAAATATAAATCATACCAGGTGATTTCCTCATGCTATTTATTAGCTTGGTGTGGATCCATACTTAGATGAAATAAGAGACCAACAACCTATAAAAGAGTACATTTTTAGCCATTTTAGGCCTCCTAAGACCCAAATATTCTATATTCTTCTACAAAATAGGTTTGTCAGGAGTTGGAGGGAGTCATCTACACATTCTAAGTGCTTTCCAAGTAATTATAGTCCATTTAATGGATCTATGAGTCCTAAAAATAGTCAAAAAGCTCCTTTACAAACCTATACAAGCTTAATATGCCTTTACATCCTTTAGAAACTAAAATTTGATCATGAGTGAAACCTTGAATCATACTTGGATTAAAAACCCCTATTATGGACTATTAGGCTTGAACCCTACTTGTATAAGATTATTGGGTTTATTTTCGAGGTGAAAGACTGTCTATGAGTATACAAGCTCCTCTAAGTGATATCTATTATTTTCATTCTATTTCGTGACACTTGACAATATTACCCTACTTTGGCTAAGAACCCCATTAGTGATACATGATCTTTAAAACCTTCCATGATGGTGTTGTTAATTCTTTGTCATGAATCTCTTATTACTTTTATTGAGGTTATCACCTGCAATATCCTTTTCAAATGATAATTCTTTAGGTTTAGGTTATATTCTTCATTGACTTGGATGTTTTTAGGTTCTTAAAAGACTTTGAGAAGTAATTTGATCACCCTAGTCCTTACTAAATATGGATTCATTTAGGCCTATTGTAGGTGATTGATCACTTATGAGAGGATAATCAAAATTAGGCCTATCTTGAATTTTGAAAAATGATCTTGATATAAATTATATGATCATCCTCTTACCACACTACTCTTCATCCTTAATACCTTTTCCTAAAAACACACCTTACTCTTGAATATTTCCATGATATGTAAGTTTATTCAAGAGTATCATACTCCTCACCCTTCATTATATCTTTCTCTAAGGGTAGGCTATAGGATGCATTGACTGTATCATGATTATCTAGGAAACTCTCTTGGTGACCTATCTAGGAAACTCTCTTGGTGACGTTGGTGGGTTCAAACACCTTAAGGTATAAGATATTATTTCCTATCACTATAATACCTTAAAACCTATCTTTAGTTTCCTTCAACCTTGAAAACCCTCTTCCATAATCTACTAATATCTTGCTAACTATATAGTGCTTGCTGGAAATTACTATATGTCTCCATGAAATGGAAAACCAATTCCCTTAATGATTTTCCATTGATACCTCTTTCCTCAATGTATCCATCTCATTTGAATTAGTAAGAAACCATGGTTATCTTGGTTAAAGCATTATGTAATTGAATAACTCATTGTACATGTGGATCCCTTTCAAAGAACAATGAACTCAGTTATGAAACAAAATTAAAACCTTAGAAAACAAGGCATGTAGGTTCTAAATATTCAAACTAGGGGTCTCAACTGAGATTTAATGGTGGTATATGGATTTGAGTAATTTTATTTGGTAACCCAAAACATATTTTGATCTTGTATTTATACATTCCCATGCTTGGGTATATAAAGCATTCAATATAACATGTCTACCTATGTGGCATATCTTTGCCATGTTGCTTATTAAAATTTAAAATATGACCATTATCAATTTGGAAATGTTTCAATCTCATTGAGAGTCTCCTAGCCTTAACTTTTAATTTTGGTCATTGATCCTTGATTCAAGCTTCCAATATCATAACACTTGGAAACCCTACGTGTCTTCTATGGACTTTACTATGAGTGCTCATCTAGTTAACACTCTTATTCAATATGTTGGTCTTGCATGCAATATATGTTTATTTAATTATTGATTCAATTCACATCACCAATCTCCATATTCAAAGGTGAATGCGAACTATCGATATTTGATTCACATGTTCAAATACACATTATTGATCTAATAATTCACCATTATTATGACACATGTCGCCATCACATTTAATATTGGGGTCTATCATCATTATATCTCCATTTTCATGGTTGAACACACATCATAGATCTATTTTGACTTATTGACCCTAGTCTTCAATATAGATCATCGATCATAATTTGTACCTAAGAATATGCATTATCGATATTGATAATTTTTTTAATAAATTAGTTACTTTTTAATCTTTATATATTTTACTCACAAAACACTAAATTTAAAACCATATTAACTAAATATCATAGGTAATAAATTACTAAATTACCAACATATGATTTCTTTATTATTTTCATAACATAGTTATGTTGAAAAAATAACATGGGTTCTTTATAAGCCTAAAGTTTATTTTGTCATTGAATCTCAACTATATTAATACATATCCAAGAACCAATATAATATGATTCCTTCAAATATCATATAATAAATTAATAATGCATGAATAATATTATAAATATTTTATAAGCTTTAAAATTGTTACCATATTTTCAACTAATTGGTGATTATCAATTGCTTTACTACCACAACATGTCTAATTTCAATTTATAATAAATCCACAATCATTGGGAATGGTGGAAACTATTAGATAATCCTAAATCATACATATAGAGATATTTAAATAAAGTTAGTGAGGTAATATAAATACTATGCGTGACTATAAGTATTAGATAGTACCTATATTACTTATCAAGCAACCCCCACCAAGGAATTTGATGTTCCATTCAAGATTTCAGACATCACTGTTGATGTTTATAATATCAAACAATATGGAAAAAATACAAGTTTAAATATTATCATTAAGTTAACAAGGGAAGGTGTTAGACCTCTATGATCTAGATTAATATATTTTAATTCATAAAAAATAATATCCATTTAATAAACCCAAATGTCTATATGTAAAGGTACAATTTCAAGTATTTTAATGTTTTGAAATAATATTATGAGACTTCATATATTTAGGGGGATATTATTACACACTTTTAAGAAAATACAATCACATAGACCTAAGGAAAATCTTCTAATGTTGTTAACTCATCCTAATCCTAAGTATAATATTAAGTTGTTACAGATTCCTTAAAAATACAAAAATACTCTAATCCTTACTAGGCTTAGGTCATAATGAACAACCTTATTCCAAATGAATCATTCACTCTATCAAACCAAGTGAGATGTAATTAATATTATTTTTGGGTATAATAATTAAATTATTATTTTTTAGGAGTCTGTAAACACTTGGAAAAGTAAAAATCTACTAAGAATTCACATTAAGAATTAAAGTTCACTAGTAGAGAAGGAACTATTTATATAAGATCATAAATTTATAGGGTTATAACTTTACCCTCATTTTTTATTGAGGTTAAAGGAGGGGGATTTTTTTGAGTTAGGATCCCCAAACCCTAAGATAAGTACAAATAAAAGAGAAACATAGGTCTACCATAGACTAAGAGAAAAACCAAAACAAAATAGGGCTAGTTATAGCCAAAACATAAGCCAAATACAACAAAAGATAAAAAAAATACCATGAAGAAGAAACCTAAACCTAATCCATGTCTAGGTTTCCTGAGATGTCCTCCCAGCAACTTTTCATCCTCTTGAGATTATCATTAACTTGAAACAATATTTTTTCTTTGTCAATGTATTTTTAGCATCCACTACATTGAACATGTTTGCCTTTCATTTTGCCAGTATTATTTGGTTTGAATAACTCTCCAAGGTTTGATATGACGTTATAAACATTATAAATCCCCTCATTCATGGTAGCCTTATTGTAATTTACCAATAATCTAATGTTATTTTTAATCTTATCATTCTCATTCTCCAACATGTCTACCCTAAATTGGAAACTCTATAATTATTGATCATCCTCCTTGGTAGTTGTGATTTGGTTCAATCTGATGTTATCCTACTACAAAAACTTGACCTTCACTTTAAGGTCCATAAGTTATTTCATGAACTAGCTCATGATGGACTTTTTTAGATCTAATTCTTCAACAATCTTGTGTACATTTTCCTTGACTTTTAAAAAAGAAATAATATAGTTAAGATTCTAAATAAGTTCCTGATATTACTTACCATATGGAGGTTTACATTTGTCCTTAGACTCATATCTATACATTCCTTTCCATGTTTCATTAGGATTTGGTCAAATAGACATATCACCCTAATCCTCATGATTATATTCATCTGTAGGCTCAGTCATGTCATCTTAAACTACAATGTTGTCTCACATAGATCGATCTATTTTACCCTGGTCACATTCCTTATTTTTTTTGTTGAAATTATCTTACATCTTTGTAGGTTTTACCTCAATAACTTTAGACACTTTCTTAGCATAGATATTGGATGAAATGGACTCTATTTTCTTACTAGTGCTTCTAGGGTATTTAATCCACACCTTTTTAATATTCCTAATATCCACTGGTTTATCATCCATATATTTCTTTTGAGACTAAGAGATACATGGAGTGATATGATTCACACCCTTAAACTATTTATGTATACAAAAATTTATTTACCCTCTATGTTAACTTATACACCAATTTAGTTGTCCATAGTTTTTGCTAAGGGGAACATAACCATATTTCCATTAGCACATCTACTTTAAAAGTTTATAATGAAGCCTATGTTCTAGGGTATGTCATAATCAGCTCATAAAAATAATTTCATAAGATTATATACCTCCTCTAGTGCCTCAAATTCAATTAAATATGCACAACATATTTATAAAATTTTTATGGGAGGAGTCTACATTGGCAAAGGAATGAGGGTAATATCAACCTCATGAGTTTCTAGGGAAACTTTGTCAAATGCACATAAAGGATTGTATGGAAAATATTATACCTAAGGGAAGTTTTATATTCCATTTTAATACTCATTGAAATATATTTCAACCAATTATAATATATATTTTAGTGTTTTAAATCCATTTTTTGTCACCAACATGCCCCCTTTTTTTATAATAGGGACCCATGTTTAAAAAATAAAATAAAACATTCAAGACTTCATGGAAATTAATGGTGCAAATTTGTTTGTTTAGGTAAAATAGTCATTTGATATTTCAAAATATTATTTTAATTATTATCTTATTTCCATTTTTATATTAGAATTATTAAAAGAAATGAGATTTATTTATAGCTTATTAATGTAAAATTTTCTTATATTCTAGTTTATTTTCCCATTTTTGGGTAGTATGTGCTAACAAATTTATGATGCTTTATAATAGACCTATTTGTTTCCTTTAAATCACCCTTCATCTATTTAATTAGACATTTTTATTAATTATTAACCACTAATTTCATGTTCCTTATTTTCATTTTTTCACAACATGTTTTATCTTTTTGGTGGCACTTTGAACTCTTCATGGCTCATTATGCATCAATTCATGTAGTTTAATGTCATTTTTTGTCATTGTTAAGAACTTCATAGTCTTTTATGGATTATTGGTGAAACTTTTATGCATTTTTGGCTCATTATACATCATTTTATGTCATTACATGTATTTATATATTACCTCATAGTCCTTTGAAACACTTCATGTCATTGTAGATAATGATTTGGCTCATCTAATCCATGTAACACTCTCACAAGATTGTGTAGTAATTCATAACTTTAGAAGGATCTGACTTGAATATTTATCCACTTATAAAAAAATGCATGTTTTTTCACTTCTTTTCACTCTTAAAAAATATTCTTACTAATGTCAAGATTATGAGCTAATCAGACTACACCATGTGGTTCATCCTCACACTCTCACACCTTGTAGTCCATTCAAAATATTTCACTTGGTCTAAGATACTATGAGATTATGATACATTAAAATTATGATAAATGGTGAATTTTTGTGCCCTCACACTTCACAATGAAAAATAATTTTTCATGGAGACACAAGCATGCGGGAATGCGAAGCAATAATTAGATGCCACTTATCCTTGACACAAGAAATTATGAAATAAAAATAGGTTGTATGTCTAAAGGTCAAATATAGGCCATGGTTATGTGAAATTGTGTTATATGGAAAGGATCATAAAGTAAAATGACACAAAAGAGCTCAACTACCATAACTGACATCCATGTCACCCCGTGAACACATAGCCAAAGCTGATAGCCATCACCATGTTATATCACCTAAATGTATTAATAGGTTAATATAGTGTTTAATAAAAACTTGTCATTTTTGGATTTAAATAATCCATTACATGATTTTCATGTTATGAGCTTCCTTAAATGTATGGTGGAGTAGCAGCCAAGCTAAATGACTATTTCACAAGATGAATATGTAAATGGTTGTTTGGAACAATCATGGTCCTAAATATTTGTTAATATGAAAGTAATCAAATATAAGTCCAATGAATGATCTCTAAACCCTAAATTCTAAGCCTAATCTAGCATGACTATTTACAATTAAAAGCTAAACTAAAGTGAATTAGTAAAATAGGAGAAAAATAGAAGGTAAGGAAAAAAAAAGGTGTTTCAAATCTTCAACCTAGACATTATGGAAAAATTTAGATTTCATCCAAACATGTGTTTAACCAATATATAGCATGAAATTTCATAAGCATAGATACTAATACATACTAGGTGAGGGTCTAAGGAAAAGTGAGATAAAGTAAATGAGAAAATAGATTTAATTTGAAGGTTTACTTCTACAAACAAATAACAATGGAACATCTAGAAGAAAAGAAAAATAAATGAACTAAATATAGAATCCTTCAATTAACCTAACATAAGCATAAGTTAACAAATATGCATTCATATATCACATATATATTTCATGAAAAACATTCAAATCTAAGAATCAAACCAGAAAACTGAGGAAGAAACCATGATAGTAAACATAGACAAATATTCGACAAAATTTGTAGAATTCCTTACATTTACTACTTGTTTCAAGTTTATAAATTAATTTTGGCTCTAATAAATCCCCCCCTTTTTAAAATATCATACCTCCTTCTTCTGTGTGTGTGTGTGTGTGTGTGTGTGTGTGTGTGTGTGTGTGTGTGTGTGTGTGTGTATGTGTGTGTGTGTGTGTGTGTGTGTGTGTGTGTGTGTGTGTGTGTGTGTGTGTGTGTGTGTGTGTTCCATGTTACTCCTTATTTTATAGAATAAAATATTCCTTGAAATTATTTATAGGGTATTATTATTTATAAGAAAATACTGTGTCAACTCAATTGACTTTGAGACTCTTTTACACTTTCAACCTCTCATTCATTAACCATATTAAGTCTAAGACATCTTTCTTTATATTTTGTATCTTTGCTAGTCTGGGATAGCTATAATTTAAGAAATTTTAGGTCCATGGGACCTTAAAATCCAACATGTCATGTATATGTTGTAATTCCCATGATGAGCTATCTATTTGATCTCAAAACATGACAGTTGTTGCCTTTGAAAACATGTCCTTACTTTGTGCTCTCTCAAGCAAGATCAAGTTCTCATCATTGATCTGATTTGGAGTCCTCTTTGTATTAGCTTCCATCATGACAGATTATATCTATATTAAGGCCTTTGAGATCATACCACTTGGTAAATCCCTAGGAACTCTATGTATCTTACAAACATACTCCATCACTTAACATCTTTGTGACACATGGTATCTTCTTGTTAGGTCTTTTGGGTATGTTGATGTTTTGACCCTCACATAGCATTATATCTTTGAGCTACCTACAAAATGGCTACACTTATCACTCTCACACTAATCTTAGATCATTTCTAAATTTCACATTGCTCATTCATCATTCAATCATCTCCACTTGAGGAAATGCATTTTATCAAATCTTATCCACCCAAACAAAATGCTCTCCATTGGATCTTTATTTTGATCTTTGATATCCTACCACTTGGGAAATCCATGATTTTGATACGGCTCTTGAATTTTCAATTTAGGTCACATACCATTAGATCATTATTATCTAAGTTAATGTGCATTGTAGATCTTGGTGCTTGACTTATTAACTCCCAACGAGTTTGACACTTGTCTTTTCTAGGTTAACTCCATTTTTGTAAACATAAAATAAACTTAATAATGTCCCAATAAATATATAACTTAGGATATAATTTTATCCTAATGTTTTATTCATGTAAATAAACATGATAAAAAAATAGGATAAAGTCTTAATTTAGGTTTTTTTAAAATATAATAAAAGAGCTCTGCTTAATTTAGCCCATGTGAATGATATACTAGACTGGGGGGATTTAGGAAATATAGAACTTAGTATGAAGATTTTGGACTAAAGTTTTGGTCATGTTGATAAACACAATAAAAATTTTAGGCTAAAACCTTAAGATAAATTTAACATATAATAATTATTCTCTTACAAATTCAAATAAAATGACCCCATGTGAATTGGGAAGTAATTCAGGCTAGCTAATTGGACTAAGATTTTTTTAACACTTATTTAACATAGATCTAATTTAACCAATCAAATATTAAGTATTAGTAAAAAAGGATCAAATTAACATTAAGGTACAAAACCCTATGTAATGTTCACATAAATGAGACCCCATTAAACTTATAACATGGAAATATAAGAATCAAACATTAGCAACATTAGACAAATTTAAATGAATATTATGTGCTAATAGACCCATGTAAACTAGATCAAATTAACATTAATTCATGAACCCTAGACATTTATCCATTTCATATGGACTCCATTAATCCTATAACCTAAAACATAAAGATCTAATGTTAGCAAAATTAAACAATATAAAACTAGAATCATGTGTAAATATGCCAATCCAATCATGGTATGGATGATCTTAAAATAAATATAATGTGAAAAACACTCTAATGTTACCCTAATCAGATGAATTTTCAATTTAAAGCACAAATTTGCATAATTTAAAATAAGGGTCCCCATTATCAAAAATGGGGGTATGTTGACATCAATAAATGGTGACTTCTAGGGGAAATATAGAAATATGTTAGAATTCAAATACTCTTGGTTTAAACTAATAACTAGACAAATCATCCCATATGATCAAGTATCATTATTAAGATCAAATCATAATTAAAAAAAGTCTTACATATGTAGAATTAGGTTGAAACAACAGAACTCAACCATGTTGTGTGTGTGCTTTAATTTTGCTTACTGTTTACCATAGGATTTAGGGAAGAACTTCCATATTTCATGACTTTAACCATTAAACCTAACTTATAACATATTTGGATGTGCATTGAGGATCATGATTTAGCTCATGGAAGGCTAGGGTATTGCTTTGTTTCTAGCCACGCATCTATATTCCCCATAAAGATGTCTTTGGCTCTACTTAAGTCTTTTCTCCACTACCATCCAGGCGTCCATAACCTTGGTGGAGTTTACCAGAATCACCTTTACCTATAAATCTCTTGAGTTTTTTAATAAGGTTATTATTTTTTGTATTTTTATATTCATTTTGAATTTCTATAAAATTTTGGGAACTAGGTTAGCTAGGTTTTAGGATTCAGTTAAGTGTTTGATCTTCAAATAATCATCTTTGGTTACAAACATTGTCCTACGTAATAACATTTATTAAGTTCAAACATGACTGTGTTTCAATAATTTAAACTTTAACCCAATATGCATAATCCTTATTAAAATCAAATTTAAATCAGAATAAGGTTTTAAGATTTTAAGGAACATTTAACCTAGATATAAATCTTTACCAATTTCTCTAAATCATAACATCAAGTTAAAATTTATGGAATCCATGATCAACCAATGTTTAAAAGTCATACCTGAATTATTGATTTGAGAATTTCCTTGAGCATTTAGGTGAATTTGGAGCCTAAAAAATATCTTGGAAAATACTTATTGAAAGTAGGGAACAAAACAAAGGAAAAGGCAAACACACTAAGCAAACAAACAAAAAGCAAATAAATATTTATAAACACCATTTACAAACAAGGGACAAGAAAGAAACATGAAAGAAACAAATATGAATCCCTACACTAACTCCATAAAGAACTTTAATCTAAGATTAAATGGAAATTTATTTAGTCTACTATAGAACCTTGAAACATGTTTTCTTCAATTCAATGGCCCCTTCTTGTGTATAGGAGCACTTATATTATTGTGTCTTCTATATGATACATCTTGGCATCCCACCTCCATTATCATGTTCATGGATTAAATATATGGATCTAAGATCTAATCATCTACTTTCCAAATTATTCTTTATTGCATTATGAAAGCTAGCTTTCCTTCATTCAAAGACTAATCATGACTTGTCTCATTTTCCTTCCATGGTTGTATTATGAACTCAGTTGGTATACTTGGATTCATGTCTTCATTAAGATCCACCTCATCTTGCTTTGGGATCTATAAAATATCATTATCTTCTTGAATAATAGTTTTAATATTACTTTATATAATACATTCCTCAATCTCCACATGATGTGGGAATAGACTATCAATCCTTACACAAAAACTCTCCAAGTCATCCCAAAAGGCTTATTTATCATGTTAAAAAAAAAGGACATGAGATTATTTTGTAATATTACCATTTGAAACATTTTGATCACATATTTATGATCTTTTGGTGGAATCATATGAAAGTTATTTATGTGTTATATTTGATTCATCTTTATCTTCTTTGACTAAAAGTGTTTCAATGACATCTTCAAGAAATCCATTCATCTCAACTGCAACTTATTTTATGGATTCAAAAAGGATAGGATATTCCTCCATGATTGGTATAGTAGATTAGTTATTTGAATTATATTTAAATTCATCTTAATCTTGAAATATAAAATCATATTTCTCTACCATAAGAGTTATTTTAGAAGATGTAGATGTTTCAAAATAACTAGATGACCATGCATCATTATTATGAATCCTACAATAATTATCCAAAGGTAAATCACAAGGTTTCATGTTAGGAATATTAATAATTTTAGATGGATCATTTTTATAGTTGTCAATACTATTCTTAAACCTATATTTTAGGTCTATTGAACCCCTGAATAGAATAATTTCTAGTAAAACCTTCCCCATTGTTACCTAGTTGCTTTTGTGTCTCAAAAAAATCAATTCTTCACTTTTGAACCATTTTTAATATGGAATCATTTTAAATTTTATTTTCATATAAATTTTAAACTTAAGGACTAATTTTATATGTTGGCACCATATATCTTTGATCTTGAGGTTGAGATCCACTTGTAGTATTATTCAGGAGTCCTAGGTTTTGATGAGGATGAACATGACTCAAAGGTAATTGGTTTAAAACTAAAGTTTGGTATAAATTAAGCATTCTATGATAAAAATTAAGAATGAAATTCAACAAGTAAAAATTAGGATTGATATTTAGAATAGCATATGTCATTTGACCCTAGGGTTGTATTTGGTCATTAATTACCATAACTTCAGTATAGGCTAAAGCTAATGTATTAATGATAATAAAAAATATTTTCAAAACCATAGATTTTAATGGATCTAAAGAATATCTATAAATCTCTAAATCTAAATCCTAAATAGGTATATAAGGAGTTATAGTTCTCTTCAACATCTTTCGAAATCTAGCATTAAAATATCTAATGGTTTCATTTGAAACCTTCTTCACAATAATGAATTTTTGATAAAGGACATATGGACTTATGATCTTTCCAAATTGATCAAGGAAATTTTTATTAAAATCATTCCAAATGACAATGATATATTTATAAAGGTAAATAAACCAATCATATGCCTCATCTTTAAGAGTAAATGGAAATAATCTATAGGCAACATATTTATGAACAACGTTTAACAATCCTAAGGCAAATTTAAAGAACTTGATATGTTCTTTAGTAGTCACAACACTAGTGGGATTAAAATAAGGAAAATACCATTTAAGATTTTGAGGCAAATCATGTACCTGACCATGCACATGGATATAATATTTACCTAACCACATCATACCTTAATGAAGATATTACTTACAGTTGTTATAGCTTCAAATCTTGTTGACAATAAAACATAGAAACCAAATCTTTGCAAATATAAATGGATCCTTAACAAAGATCAAGAAACGTTTACAAAATTTTCACATAAATTTTTAAAGAATAATAATCTTTAGCTATATAATCCTAGATTTTAGTCTAAAACCATGAATAATAGTTATATTTACACAATCGAGCCAAAAATAACATAAATATGCAAATAATTAATTTATCTTTGAACAAAATTAACTAATACTTAGACAAGATACTTGAAAGTCATTAATCTTTAGCTAAATTCCATCTTTCTAGCACCAATCTTTCCCCTGTTAAAGCACCTAAATGTATCAATAGGCTCATATAGTGTTTAATAAATACTTCTCATTTCTAGATTCAAATAATAAATTACATGAGTTGTTGGTTATGATCTTCTTTAGATATATTGTGGAGTAACGACCAAGCTAAATGAATGTTTCATAAAATGAACATGTAAATGGTTATTGGTATCAATCATGGTCATAAATCTTTGTTAAGATGAAATAAATTAGAACTAAGTCCAATGAATGATGTCCAAACCCTAAATTCTGACCCTAATCTAGCATGAATATTTACAATGAAAATTGAAACTATAATGAATTGGTAAAAAGGAGCAAAAGGGAAGGTAAGGTAGAAAGGTTTTTTTGACAGTTGACCCATAAATTATGAAAAAGTTTATATTTCATCCAGACATGTATTTAACCAATATATAGCATGAAACTGCATAATCATAGATCTTACTACATACCAAGCAAGGGTCTAAGTAAAAGTGAGATAATGCAAATGAGAAACCAAATTTAATTTAAAAATATGTTTCTATAAACAAATAACATTGACACATCTATCTGTTGATTTGGGATTTTCCAAATTATGGTTGGAAGGTGACTCCTTCAATATCATAAACATCCTAAATAACAAAAATTCAATCTCATGGTCTATTGAGGCTATGGTGAAGGAAATTAAAGCCTTAATTCAAAAATTTGAAAAAGTGACCATAACCCATACTTACCGTGAAGCCAATGGGGTTACTAACTGGATAGCTAATCATGTTGTTCAAATAGGGCATAAGGTGATATGGCAAGATGCATTAAATAAGGATGTTGATCTCAAAGCACTTATTAATTATGATGCCATTCATTCAAAGGAGGGAAATATCTACCTGGAATAACAATTTCATGATTTGGTGGAGTGGCCTTATAGTGGACAAATTACATTCACTAAACAAGTACATTCATGAGAATGTAAAGTGGTTATCACATGTGTCTACAAATAGGTGATTTCCATTTCAAGTAGAAAACAATTGGTTCCATTATTTAGTCATTAGTGTTTGGGCACTATTGGAATATTGTTTCTTCTGCAAAATGAAAGGTAAACCATGGAAGCAAGAACCTAAAAATTGTGAAGACTAGAAGGCAAAACAAGATGTATGGAAGATTCTTTAGAAAGGGAAGGTGGTGAGTTATATGGAGCAACTGCATGGATCTAAACCCCACATAACAATGGAATTTTTCAAAAATTGGGTCAACAATAGAGTAACTCTCCATGGTGTCATGGTGAAGCTCACTGAGGAATTCATTATAGAGGTCATGGGGCTTCCAATGGAGGGTATAAAATTCTCTAAGCAGACAAGTATTTCTATTAAGGCATACAATAAATTTCCAAAGACAGATGTTGAGGAGTAGCAGTTGGAAAAGAATGGAGATTTTTTCGACTTGGAGCAGATAAAAGGAATTTGGAGAGATGTTTTATGTTGCATGCGTGAATATTTTATCCTTGATGGTAGAAGCAAAAGAGTCCATAAATTTCATTTTGTCTTTCTTAATCATTTTTGGCACAATGTCAAAATTTCCTTCCCTTTCTATTTGCATTTCTCGCTACTTCAAAGTTTGTTTGCCCATAGAAAAAAGGAGTCTCACCCTATATTACATGAAGGACTGATTCTAATTATAGAGGGTTTCTAAAAAAACAATGCCATAGTTTCGAATCCTTATTCTAACAAAAATAAGGATTCACAGAGTAAGAAGAATGAAAATGTAAAGGGGAAAGAAAAAGTTAAACCTAAACCCTCCAGTTTAAAAAAAACAAATTGTCGATGATGAAACTGAGTGGGAAAGTACAGAAAGTGTTGAGAAGGAGAGTATGGAGGAAGAGGAAGAGATGGATAGTGGGGAATCCAGCTTTAATCTAGAAGGTAAAGATAAAAGTGAGAATGAAAAATAAGGGGATATAACAGAGGAAAAAACAAAATAGAAAAAGTTTGATCATGAGGATAATCAGCAAGTGTTGGGGGGAAGTGAAAATGAAATGAATATTTTACTTGAGGATCCAGCTTCGAAAATAGAGGAATATATGGTTCAAGATGCCAATCATGCAGTGGAGATTAAAGAACAAGATAAGGATGATCCTGTCCATAATGAAAATTATGTTAATACTGAAGAATAGAAAAAATGGAAAGGGAGGATAAAACTGAAAAGGATGAATTCAATCCAAAATAGAACACAAAAGATATTAGTGATGTTTGGCAGAGCGACAGTAGGCATCCATTCATTAATTTGGCCAAATGCAAAGCAAATGCTATTCTTCAAGTTGAATCATGGATGTATAAGGAAATAATGGGCCTTAAGAAGAGAATGGAAATAATGGAACATACTCATGAAGCTGATAAAAAAAAATCAATAATCTGGAAATGCAGATGAGAGATATTCCTATCAAACTTAAAGCTTATGAGAATAATCTCAGAAGGATCATTAAGGAAAGTAGAATGAAGATGGAGGAGGTTACTTCTAGCATATGTGCTGTAGTAGCAAACATTGGAAAATGAGCTAATGAGGAAATAAAATCCTTGGAGGGGCCAAGCAAGAGGACCAGACAAAGCTTGAAGAAGAAAACTATGCAAGAGGTTGCTACTTCGGCTGCAATATCCATATAGGACACTACTGTGATTGGAAAGGAGGTGGTGAAGATGATCCTGGAATTAGAAGACTAGGCGCTTTTTGTTTATATTGTTCTAGTCCCTTTTTTTGGATGTTATAATTGGTTCTATTATCTGGTTCTTTGATTTCTAAACTTATTTGAGTTTCCAGGTTTCTGTAAAACTTGGGGTCTTGCTTTTTATGGTCTTGATTTGTGGTTTTAGGTCCCTGTAAAACCTGATTTTGTTACTATTTTGTAGTAGGCTTTAGTTTTGTTTTTCCTATGGGATGTTATTTTTATATCCTTCTTCCTTTGTTTCAGGGTTTTGGGGTCCCTTCAAAACATGTTTTTACCTTAATCTAAAACATTGGCACATCTATAAGAAAAGCAAAGGAAATGAGCTACATCTAAAATCCTTCAATCAACCTAGCATAAGCATAATTCAACAACTCTGAATTTATATTAGCACATCTAGAATTCATGAAAACCATTCAAATATTAACATTAAACTAGAAAATTGAGGAAGTGGCCATAATATCAAAAATAGACAAATATTGGACAAACTTTGTAGAATTCCTTGCTTATACTACTTTCTCCAACTTTACAACGTAATTTTGGCTTTAAGAACTCCCCCCTTTCTACAAATACTATAACTCTTTCTTATAGAAGGCTTAATGAGGTATGGTTATCAATCAGGTCAAATGACAATTGAACAAGTGTTATGGACAACTATCCCTTTAAAATGCCCTAATATTGATGCCACTTTTCTAATATGACTAAAAAAAAGCTATATATGTTCCATGTTTCTCCTATTTTTATAGAATAAAATATTCCCTTGAAATGATTTATGGGGTATTTTTATTTGAAATAAAATATTGTGTAAACTCAATTGACTTTGAGACTTTGTTACAATTCAACCACTCATTCATTGACAAGATTAAGTCTATGACACATTTGTTAATATTTTTTTTCTTTACTAGTCTAGTAAATTTATAATTCAAGGAATTTTAGGTCCATAAAACCTTGAAATCCAACATGTCATGTATATGTGTCAATGCCCAAGTCGATTTGTCCATTTGATCTCAAAATGTGACCATTATTTCCTTTAGACACATGTCCTTACCTCATGCTCTCTCAGGGCAGGTCAAGTTTATACCCTTGATATACTTTGGAGTAATATTTATATTATCTTTCATCACAAACCATTAGATTTCTATTAAGACCTATGATATCATGCCACTTGAAAAATCTATGGGATTTTTCTGGATCCTTAAAACATACTCCTTTGCTTAGCATCTTTGTGTCATGTGGTAGCTTCTCATTAGGTCTTTGGTCCAGTTAAAGTTTTGAGCCTCATGTGCCATTAGATATTTGAGTTGCCTCTTAAATGGTGACACTTGTCACTATCACACTACCCTTATATCCTTTTGATATTTTAGCATTTCTCATGCACCATTCAATTATCTCCACCAAAGTAAATGCATTCCATCAAATCTTGTCCACTTGAACAAAATGATCATCATTGGATCTTGATTTTGAGATATGGGATCCTAGCACTTGGTGAATCCATGATTTTTCTAGGGCTCTTAAAATTTTGACATAGATCATACACCATCATATCATATATGTCCAAGTTAATTCACACTGTAGATCTTGATGCTTGACTTATTGACTCCTCTCGAGATTGATACATGTCTTTTCTGGGTTTGCTCCATTTTTGAAAATATAAAATAGACTTAATAAGGTCCTAAGAAATATATAAATTTGGATATAATTTCAGACTAAGGTCTTATTTGTGTTAATAATCATGATAAAAACCTTAGGATAAAGTCCTAATCTAGGTTTTTAAAATATATAATAAAATATCTCTACTTAATTTAGCTTATGTGAATGAGAGACTAGACTCAGGGGATTTAGGAAATATATAACTTAGTATGAATCTTTTGGACTAAAGTTTTAGTTGTGTTTATAAACATGATTAAAAAATGTAGGCTAAAATATTAAGCTAAGTTTGACATATAATAATTATTCCCACACAAATTCAAATAAAATGAACCCATGTGAATTTGAAAGAAACTTAGGCTAACTAATTAGACTAAGGGTTTTTTAACACTTATTTAACATAGATCCAATTTAACCAATCAAATAATTAAGGATTATTAAAAAGGAATCAAAGTAACATTAAGGTATAAAACCCTAAGTAGTGTTCATACAAAAGAGACCCTGTTAAACTTGTAACATAGAAATATAAGAATCAAATGTTGGTAACATTAGATAAAGTCAAATGAAGATTATGTGTTAAGAGACCCATGTAAACTAGATAAAGTTGACATTACATCATGAAAAACAAAAATTTATCCATTTCAGATGGACTCCATTAATCTTTTAACTTAAAACACAAACATATAATGCTAGTAAATTTAGACAAGATCAAACTAGAATCGTCTATAAATATGCCAATCCAACCATGGTGTGGATTATCTTAAAATAACAATAATGTTAAAAACACTCTAATGGTACTTTGATCAAATTAATTTTCAATTTAAAGCACAAATTTTTGTAATTTGAAATAAGGGCACCATTATTAGGAATGGGGGTATGTTGACCTCAACACACTAGCCATCAAATTATTACAAGATTCACAAAAATAAAAATAATTTTTATAGCATTATAAGGCAAATAATAAAGATAATTTTAATTAATATATATGCTTAATGTAATTCACGTGCTTGTTATCAATAAGTTTTTTGGCTTTTCTTAGAATTTAGAACATTATAAATTTTAGATACTAATTTATAGTATCACATAGCTTTAGTTGTGTGTGGATACTCCAACATCTCCAAAATTTTCCCTAAAGATCTAAAAATTACATAAATCATGTGTAGTAGGAAACTTTTCAAAAATTAAAGTCATAGTCACATGGATTAAAATTAGGGTGACACTTTGCATGGTCAATCACAACCAATATTGTTTTAAGTATGAATAAAGAGATGGTGCCACACAATCGTCACTATATAAATTGAGTATTAGATAGTGTGGGGGTGGCCCTAATGGAATGGTTGGTTGTGTTTATGTATATTAATGCCCACTTTCTTTTAAATTTTATCCTTTTTCACATTAATTTGGTTCTAACAAACTTTTACATCATGAAAAATAATGGGAAACACTCATGTTTTATAAAATCATATTTTTAAAACATTATGAAGGGGGTTAGTCCATTTTCTTAGGGAGATTCAACTTATTTTGTATAGCTCATTCACTAGTTTATAGGGGAAGAAAATATTTTTATGAATTCAAAAAGAGAACTTCTAAATTATATAGAATGTTCATGGATTATTCTTTATATTTTATATTTATTTATTTATCAATTTTGTATTTATGTTAGATGCTTTTGAGCATTAAATAATTATTATAGATGGTCATATACTTTATTTTAGATAGATTAGAGTGCACAATCTAACTATTTTAATCATCTTAGATGGTCAATATGTATTATATTTTGTTGTATTTAAATGTGTTTTTATTATTTTATATGGAAAAATAGATCTTTATAAAGTTTTTATAATATAATATGCTTTTATATATTAAATAGAATTATTTTATCTTATAGGGACCCACTTTTGAGGTTAACTCACAATCATTATCCCTTAGGATCTTTCTCTAATTTATATAAATTTTAGTATTTAAATATGTTTGAATATTGTTTATTGCTTTGCATTAAACCTTTTGAGGTGTTGCTTAAAAAAGACTACTACTTACTATAATCATACTTCCCATGACCCTACACCTCCCCATGATTACACATCATCTCACATCCAGACTACCAACCCTAGTTATCCTACTTAGAGACATTTTACACTATCTTTAATCTTTCCTATATCATACACTCATACCTTATAGATCTTCAATCCATCTCAGACCTTTTGCACATGAAACAAGCTCTCTAGGCACCTCTTGGGTCCTTTTTGGAGACTTGTTAACCACCTTAGCTAGCCTTTTGAACTAAGACGTAGCTTAAGGAGGAAAATCATGGCCTTGGTCACATGTTTCCTTTAAAAAATTTGTGTCCTCAACCATGGCTTAGGCAAAATGCTTGAAAAAGGTCCCTATTTGGGACTAAATAACTAAAAATATATAGTTTTTGGTCTTTTGGTAGATTAGGGTTGAGATATATGTCACTTCTCATTTATTTTGACTATCTCTCTTGATCTATCTCATGAATTCTTACTTTGATCTTCTCAATTGATCATCACACTCAAATATTGGTTGACTTCTTGAATCTCTCTTGGTTATTTCTTGGCATAATATCTTTCATTGTGACAAGCGATGCCCTACCATACTACAACTTATCTTGGTGATTGACATTACTTTTTATAGTGATCCTCAAGCTTGTGGGTTTCTACTTGCTCCCTTAAGACTCCATTTCACCTATTATTATGATCATTTCATTGGCTCTCTCATGGATTTGTAGCTTCTCCTTAACCTCTTCCATAGATTTTGGCCCTTGGTTTGGACTCAACTCACACACAACCTAATCCTTTTTCTCTCTTTCTTCCTAGCTTGGATAATAAGTTGGTAGAAAGTTTGCACACTTCTCTTGAATTTGATATCAACGTAATTTTCAATGTAAATTGAAATTATTTTTTGCTTGTAGTAGTATATGTTGATATTTTTACCCCAAAAATATCATTACTTCTAACACCCTAAGGGAGACCCCCCCTTTTTTAAGAAAAACCATAAAACCTCTAAAAGACCTATCTTTCCCTTTATGCTTTGTATAATCTAGAACTCTGGATGTAATTTTCATTTGTGCAAATTGGTTCTTAGGATTTGGATCTTTCAAAGCACCTAATACCCAAACTGATAGAATTCCAAACTCATCATATATTTTTATTTTTGTGAAAACATGTAAAATTCATGGTGGACTATGGATCCTACAAAGTACCAACTTCTAAAAAACATAGAATCCAAAACTCATCATGCACTTTGTAGATTTTCCCAATGTGAAAAATACATGGTAGGCTTTAGATCCCACCATGCACCCAGGTTGATAGAATCTAGAATTTAGCATGCACTTTGCACATTTTCATAACATGCAAAATTCATGATGGGCTTTAGATCCTAGGAAAGAAATAAACCTCCTCTACACATAATGTGGAACTATTGGAGCACTTTGGACCTTTATGAATGTGCAAAGTGTAAATTGAATCCTTCCTTATGCCAACTTATTTTTTTGACTATCTTTCATATAATTTAGAACCTAAAGTGTACTTTGCATCTTTGCAAATGTGCAAATTGTTCTCAAAATTCTTCCTTATACCAAATCATCCATTCATTCCCCATGAAGAGTGAGCTTGATACAAGTAGGTCTAACCTCCACTACCAACCACTATGAATATAATTAATGTAGGGTTTTTATTATAAAAACTATCTCATTTTATGAATTGTTTATCATTTAAAAAATTATTATATCCTATAGGTTTGATATCTACCTACACTAAGACATCAAACCCTAACCCACATTAAACCTATCATCAAGCCACGATTTTAAATACACATCCACATCACATGATTTATTTACATAGTATTCTCCTTCTTTTTTCACCATAGTTCATATTTTTTAAATCATTTTAAAGAAGTTTTCCATGATTTTGCATAGTTTTCATCATTATTTCTTGAAAGTGTCATTTTAGGGTTTCCTATGTTTAGGCAATGATGAACTAGTTTCTTATGTCATCAATTATATTCCTATGTTTAGATTTAATTAAGGAAATTTCTAGGTTTCTCTAGGGTTTTTTCCATTTCTAAATCTTCAATATATAAAGCAAAAAACCCTTAGTTTTCCTCTCAAGGTTACACAGACTAAGTTTAGGTTTTTCCCACTTCACACAAGGAAAATATTCCCATAATATACCATTATTTAAAACCATCATAATGTTACAAAAATACTTCCAAAATTTTTTAGAGAGTGGACATGCTCTGAGCTCCTTCCACCTCCACTTGAGATCTGATGTGCCTCAACCACTATCGACCCCCACACACTTCTAGCAATTCATTGAATGTGGACCCACCTCAATCACCTTCCACTTTCATAAGAGATCTAACAACTCTCAAGAACTGTGGGATGTGTATATTCTTCCAACACCTCTAAGTTATACCAAATAGTGTAAGTGATTCCAATACCTTTGAGTTCCCCTAGAGAGTATAAGTGGTTCTAACACCTCCAAGTTCTGTCAAAGAGTATAAGTGTTTTAGACACCTAAAAATTGTGTAAAATTTCATAGTTGGTTTCTCATTAGTACATTTATAGTCTCCATGCCTCCTAAAAATATAAATTTAAAATATAATATCCCTAGAGTGACTCCTAGTTTGGATTCTAATATCATAGAGATCAAAGATATAGATTTAGATCATATCAACCTAGGAGTTTTTTGGCTTATAATAGGTGCAAAATTCAAGAATGACTAGATATAAAGTATCTATGACTCAATTCTTCCATAAGATATATCCTTCCCTCTATCTATTCAAATCTTTGAGTTGGTCCTAATGATGGCCTAACACTATGATCTTAACAAAAGGTATGTTTATAATGAGAAAGGGGAAAAGATTCTAGATCTTGACCCTAACTTCATCAACATAATGTTTACCATCCCAAAATTTGAGAGGTATTTGTATATAACTTAATAAACATCTACACAATTATATGAAGAGAAAAAGAATAGATGTCAAAAGATAATCAAGAAGCAATCGCTTAAAACCCCCAAGCATTCCTCCACTAGATTGCCTAAGACCATGTATAGGCTTGATTTCATAAATGAGGTCGGGGATATTATAATATTACTATACAGGGTCATTGGTAGTCCTCATGCTAAATACTATCAATAATGGATGTATTAGTATATCTCAACCATCTAAGAAATTTAAATAATATATACACTAGGCCTAATTGATAAGAGACTTCCTTCACAAGCAACTAATGTAGATACAAAAAACAAACAAGTTCTACATGACATCTTAAATTTTTTATATCTTATCTAAAGGAAGATTGTTCCTAGTCATTAACATAGTTCTTGAAGAGATAACCAGGGTCTAAGACTACTACCCTGATCTCACACTATAGGCTAGTAGACATCATTTTAGGAGAGTCAATGATGCCTTAATCTAGAACATCATTATCATGTTCAATCTAGAACTTGGTAATGAAATATTTTAAAGAGCAATGAAGGATGTAATTAGTAAATGGGGTTCATTCTTCATACAATTCCCCACCTAATCTTATATTAAGGTAAATGGATTTGATGGTTATACTTACACACTTCCCCAATATGTGAGTGATAAATGGGCATTATTAGAGTTAATAAAGCAACTTATGGAGATGCATAAACTCCTCTTAGATAAGCCTAAGGTAGGGATACATTTCCAAATTACCATTTTTCATTACACATGCCAATCCCTCATGAAATCTAGAGGTGTGGAGGCCAAAATGTGCCAAATGATATTGAGGGCTTTAGATTCCATACTTTATTTTTATCCATATGGTAAATAACTCATGTACTAGACCTAACAACATATGAACATATGCCTTATTACAAATATTTTTGGGAAGATTATGAAGATGAAGAGATGGTCAGGATGAGAGACTATTCAAGGATGTCCCTACAACAAATAAAAGATTATGATCTAGACCTAGTCCCTAATGACTTGGTGAATAAAGACTCTAGAGTTAACCCAATCTACCTTACACAGATCATTGATACAAGTGATCCCCTAGTCAAGTCTAGTGAATCCCCATATTGGTAATTTTTTGTCTTAACAAGTGTATCCCAATTAAAAGTGTAGGTATGATGTATCTTATCTTATCTAGGATTAATTCATAGACAAGTTGAATTTATTATTACATACAAAGAGAATCTTTCAAAGCTCAAATTTGAAGGTATCACTTTTTCAGAGGAGGGCCCCTATGAATCATCAAAGGAACCTAATAAGAATAAGAAGAAAACAAAGACTAAAGCAAAGAAAGGAGAATCGAGCAAACAAGGAAAAGCTATGGATGAACCAATTGATATTTCACCTAAAGACATAGTAGTAAAAACAACAGGTTTTATACCTTTAGATCATATAGCCTTGACTCATATTTATACTACTCCCCCTTCTCTTACTCATATTATTCAATAACTGTCAACACCTCCACAAGTTTTCTCCACCCCTCCAACATCTCAGGTTACCATTATTTTGAAGTTTTTAGCAAATCCACCTCCAGGGTCATCCCCTCCACTTGTCTCCACTCCACCTACCATTTAACCCATAATATCCACAACAATAAGCCAAATGAAATTAACATTATTCAATCAAGTGGACACTTAGGGTCCCCCGATAGTAGAATCTCAAGTTTACACTCCACCTTCCCTTCCTCCCATTTCACCTTCCTTATTTGATCCATTCCCATTCTCCTTTCAATTTATAACTCCTTTTTTAACATATCCATTAATTCCCAACACTACCCAATAATATATTGTCATGAAATTAGTTATCCTAAATACAATTTCATAGGCCACCCCAACTCTTGGGATAAGTACTATTTTATCTTCATCTCAACCCACCATTTTCACATCACTAACCCTAAGTGGTCCCAGTCATCTAATTGACACATTCAATTCTTTATCTTCCACCCTTCTATTAGTTCCCAAATTCATAATCCATGTGTCTATTCCATCCTCCACTTCCCCAATAAAAAAATGCTTTCATTATCTCCATTATTCTTGAAATAACATCAATTGATATTGGAGTAGCCTAGGTATTTGGTGCAAATATTGATTTAAAACCACTAATGAAATTGGATCCCCATAGGCACCTCATGAGAAACCAATGACATCATCTTCCCAAAAGTCCCCAATGGTTATAGAGTCTACTAGTGCAGCAACTTTAACTATTGATGCTTTGGTAACCATGTTAAAATAACAAGTGGATACCCCTAGTTGGTTATCCCAATCAGTGGGTAAAAAGACAAAATAAATTATTGATCACAATACTCTAGACTTTGGTATGTCAAAGGTTAAGAAGAAATTTAAACCTACTCTCTAGACCTTCACAAGGAAATTAAATGATGATAAGGGGGAGAGATGTGTTGAAATTATATTCCCCTTACCAGAAAAATGAAAAGAAGGTCTTGTGGTAGGTGATTATCATATTTCTCAAATACACCTTCGACAGAAGACTAGATAAGGTCTTAAGCATGATATTTAAACTAGTATCAATGATTTCTTCCATATAATTGATCACGACAAAGCCACTAAGGATGAGATAAAGAGAAAAGTAGATTGGTTGATAGAATCAATGAACTAATTCATAAATCCTAGTGAAACATCACAACAACCATAGGTAGTGCAGCTAATCAGTCTAGTTCAAGATATAATTGATTCTATATGAGAGATTGCTCATATGGGAAGGGCTATGAAGGAATGGTCTAAGGATATAATCACTAATGGAAATAGGGTTCTTAAAATAATGATGGAACATTATAAAATCATCATGACTAGGAAACTAATTTTGAAGGAGTAGATCAATAGCTATGAAGGGGAAATTTAGACCTTAAACTTGTATTATCTCAAATTAATAGTCATAAAATTGATTGATATGAATACCCTTATTACTGAGAATATATTGAAGAGTGATGTTGAACATGACGCATTACACACGGATGCTCAATTTTGGATAAGAATAATAATAGAGTCTACTCAGCAAGACAAGGAGTCTCATGATAAGGTAGTTAATGTATTATATGATATTGAAGGCATGATGAATTTAATATCATGCCAACTAGTATATGATGTCGATAATCTCCTTTAGATAGAATAGGTCTAGAATAATTTTGAGAAAATAATTTAGAAAGAATATGTGAAGGACATAGTCTTTATCATAAGTTCTATCTACAAGTTCATCAAGTATGAAAAATAAATTGATAAAATGAGGATGGAAATGCAAGGAATCAAGACTTTCAAAAGATAATTATATAATGTTTAAGAAGATTGTGTAGCCTCAAATATCTACTCTTACAGGTCATATCTAGAACACATATAGTAAATATTTAAGGCCTTTGATGTGTATGCTAAGAAGCTGTAGGCTAAGAATGATAAGAAAGATGAAGAAATTTTGGACATTGATTAATCTTCCTCTCTGATGAATGTTTTGATATATTGTCATTGTAATTTTATTTCAAAAACTTTGTGATTTGTAATTTCATTATAAAACTACAACTATATTTTTTATAACTCTTTTTGGGAAAGAGAAACATATTTTACACTTTATATTTTTTGATAATGTGAAATTTGTAAAAAGCACAAGTGAAAATTACACTTTCCATTTTGATAAATACAAATTGTTAAAAAGTGAAAATTACATGGTTTATTTTAGACAAAGTCATAAAGACCTACAAGTTTTAAAAGTCTCACTTATGTTAGGGTTTTTTGTATGATAAAGTAACTTGGATTATTTTAAAAGTTATCGTTATTTTAGAAAGACCAGTTCTATTTTGGGCACCTCTTTTTGCATGGGGATGCAGTTCAAGCCACTACTAGATGAGGAATCCTTACACGGATATTCAAGAATTCCAACCATGCCATGATATACCAAGAATCACACCCATCTCATGCATTCCATTTTCTAGCCTTTCCACAAGTTCATAAATGTCATAAAAAGAATAACTCACCTCTTTTGCATGAGGGTTTCAAATTTGCATGATCTCCTTTAATTGGGAATTCAAATTTTGTCAACTACATCTCATCTTAGAGATGTTTGGTATAAAAATGGGTAGACCCCATGCCCCAATCTATATTTTTTTCTAGTTATATTTATCTAAATTTTTGAATTTATTTACTACAATCTATAACCTTTGGAGAGAAATAAAGTTGAATATTTTCCTTTCTTATCTTTAGAGATCTTTGTGTGTGCAAGCTATTTGATTATTTATGGAATATTTGTCTCTTTATTTTAGTTTCAATAAATTTATCTATTGTATTTTACCCTCTTCAAAATATTGTTTGGAATAAATATCTTTTTCCCTTTTGGGAAAAATAGCTAAATATTACCTCTGATTTCTAATTGTATGAGTTTGTGCTGAAATAAATTCAACATATTTTCTACTCTATTGTGTTTATCAATCAAGAATTAAAATACACTATAAAATATTTGGTTAAATCACCATATTTTTAGTTTTCTATGAATTTAGATTCTTCAACCCTTTTCCCCATCAAAACCCTAGTTTAATATTCAAAATCACTAAAGAGAGATTTCCACAAAATTGGTATTTTGTCAATTTACATTGGATTTATTGAAATTAATTTGACATTCTCTAGAGATTAACCTAAAATTTCCAAGCTCCCATGGATTTGAAGGTTTTTCCATTATATCACTAGAAAATTTTACAAGCTATAGAATCAAGATAGGTATAATCCTATGTGATAACAATCTTTGGCATGCCTAATGGGAAATGAAAGTTACACAAAGATTGGTGTTATTCTCAGCAAGCATTATACACTTTTTTTGCAAATATCAAATCACCTAGAAACTCCACCAGCTTACAGACTCATAGTTTCAAGGTTACATATGCCAAGAAAATAAACAAGATCATCTACTAAAGGTAAGAGGGATGATTTTTCAGAATTGTCATTTCCATATTAAAAAAATCAAAAGTAATCACCCCTCAGCCTAAGGTATATTGTATTATTCTTTTCATATCCCTAGTAGTAAATCCTATCAGTTTTATACCTCCCATAATGGCTATAAATTTGAATTTCATAGCCTTTAATATAGGTATTCCACTTTGGTCAGCCTAACATGATGATATACCAGTCTTGGCTTTTAAAAGCTTGCCATATTTTATTGGTGAAACCTCTACCACTACTTTAGAGAACATAAAAGATATTTTTAACCTCTATTCAATCCATAACATGGTCTAAGACAATGTTGTAATCAGACTTCTATTCTCCTCTTCTACTGGTAAATCTTTACAATGGTATAAAATCATTGCTCCTGGTTTAGTCCAAGTTTAGGATGAGTTAGGCACTACATTGTCAACCCATTTTGAAGGAAAAAGTGACCACCATTCCTTGGTTGAATAGTTAACTACTATTCAATGAGATCCTCATGAGCAAATAATTGATTTTAATTTACATTTCAATAAGACCTAGAATAAGATCCCATTCTTGGTAAAACCTATTACAAATAATGCTTTCTTTTATTACCTAAAAGCTCTCAATAGTGATATAGCTATGATGATTCAGTCAATGGGTGACACCACACTTCTTTTAGCTTACAATATTCTAATAAGTGTAGAAAATTGTTTAATCCAAGCTAGTAAAATTACACCACCAGTTCTTTTATTTATAGAAATATCCCTTATTCTCCCACTTGAACTTATTTTAATTCTTACTAAAACCAAGGCACCTAATTTGACTCCTATACCTAGGGATGATCTATATGAGGTAAAGTCATTACTTAAGAGTTTTAGATATGAGTTAGTGGTAATGAAAAGGCAACAAACTAAAAACTACAAACCTTTTTAGCCATCTAACCTTGCATACCAATGGAATAATTAACCATAACAAGGAGATAAGTAGCCATTTCAAGGAATCAACCAATAACAAGGACAAAATTCATAGGTAAAGCATCTAAACATATGTACTTTACTGGCACTAGGAGATTCAAAAGCCATTGTCCCTATTCAAAATAACTTGGCTCAATAGTACAAGGGGTGTTATCCTTATAATGAGACCCATAATTAGCACACTTTCCCTATTGGTGTAATCAATTAAGCCTTGAGATACAAGCCATATCAAGCATGCAAGGACAGAAAGAAGAATCTACTTCTAAATAAGAAAACACACAAGAACATGTTCAAAGTGAAGCAAATCTTCTAAACTGGCAGATGATGACTTCAAAGGGATAAGCCAAGATGAAGAATTTTTCAATGGTGGAGGTCCTGTAGTAGTTAATACACATTCTAATAAAAGAGAAATATAAGATGATTAGCCCCCCAAGGTAGAGCAAACTTTAACTTCTAAAGCTATAGTACAACTAGTAAAGAGCAACACAATGCAAAGGTTATCATTTGTACCTATAAATCAATAAAAACCAAAGGTGCCCAATCAAAATATTTTAAAATAGGATGCATCCCCTAAAAAATCACCAAAAGAGGTTGGTAATATCACTTTTATCATAGTTGAGAAAATGAAAAGGACTAATCTGAATGTCACTATGTGGGGAGCACTATCTATACCAACATAAAGGGACTTACTGCAAGATGATCTAAAAAATTTATAGATATCAAAAAAGCTTCCAACCAAGGGGATTTCACTTATAATAAATCTATGTCAACCTTAATCTAATAATAAAATGGGCCAAGATGGTAAGCCTCCCCTCTTCTTATTTTATTTATAATAGGAAAACATCTGTTACACAATTGCATGGTAGATTTATGGGCTAGTAGTTCAATAATCCCAAAGAAAATAGTTGATGCTTTGGGAATAAAATACATGCCTATTAATAAAGGAGTGGTGAAATTAGATGGGACTATTTTTCAAATAATATGAACTATAAATGGATTGAACCTCACTACTCATGATTTCCCAAGGCTATCAATTATGCAAGACATTTTAGTCATAGACCTTCTCACCTACTTTGATATTTGTTTTCAAGAGATTTCACTACAAATATGGGAGGATACCTATATAAAAATTGGTCTCACATGATACTTATAATGAGATATGGAAATATAATAAAAATAAGATTTGAGATAATTTTAAATGATCATATAGAGCCATACAATCCTATTCCTCCCATAGAAATTCTAAATTATACATTACAAGATCAAGAAGAGGAAAAAATAGATCAAGAGGATGCAATACCTGTAGAAGAAATTCTAGACACTCATCTGGATGAATGGGGATCAACCCTTCAATTTGAACCTTATGATTATGTATAGGAAATAGGGTTATGGACATATTACATTCATGGTAAATATGCAATTATCATGATTTCAGTCAAACTAGCTAAAGATCTTCAAGGGATATGGTAGTTATTTTTTGATGGTTCAATAAGTAGAAATGGTGTAGGTATATAAATTATATTGATCTCACCATAGAAGGAGAGATACTTCTACTTGTTTAGACTTTAATTCAGCTATACCAATAATGTAGTTGAATACTAAGCCTTGATTCAAAGCCTCCAATTGGCTAAAGATAGATGAATCAATATTTTGTAGATATTTGGTGATAGTGAACTCATCATTCACCAAGTTAGATCAAAAAGTTTAAGCAATTTTTTTTGCTAAGGTCTTATAAACATTGGGTTTAGGACTTGTTAGAATATTTCACTAATTTGAATATTTAAGTATTACTGAGGGCACAAAATAAAGATGCTGACCATATAGCCTCGGTGGGGTCCTAGTATAACCCACTAGTTAAAATAAAGAAGACTGACCAGCATGTGAGGCTAAGTTTAAGGCCTTTTGCCCTGGATAATGCACCTAATCAGCATGTATTTGATAGTGATAGGAAAATTGTAAATTTTTTGAGAGAAGAGGCCAAGTTTTTAGATAGGAATCAACCAAGGCTACAAAACCAATATGGTACTCAGATTATTTAGCTAAAAATGAATAAGATACCTATGGTTCTCTTTACACTAGAAAACATCTTAGATTTAGATGACCAGCTAAAAGGTGAAAATAATTACATTACATTTAATGAATAATATTGTGAACCCATCATCATCTAAAAAGGCAAGTTTCTCAAGATAGGTAAGGTATGCAATAATTTAGATAAATAAAATTTTGTCCAATTATGTCAAGAGTTTGATGATAACTTTTCTTGGAGTTATCATGATTTAAGAGGGTTTGATCCAAATTTATCTAAACACACTATAGATGCAGATCCAAATGTAAATCCCATCAGAAAGAAATAGAGACATATCAACCCAAACATTAAACCCCTAATGAAAAGTGAGCTCTCTAAATTGATAGAGGTTAATATAATGTTTCTTATCAAACACTCTTCTTAGGTAGAAAATCTAGTCCTTATTATAAATAAAATTGGTGAAATCCTAATGTGTGTGGACTTTAGAGACTTCAACAAAGCATCATTGAAATATCACTATCCTCTTCCCCCCATGGATCAAATTCTATAGATAGTATCCGGATCTAAAAGGTTATCACTCTTAGATGGTTATTCAAGTTATAGCCAAATATTGGTCTATGAATCAGACTAATTTAAAACATTCTTTATCACTAAATGAGGCATATATATACAAGAAGAGGTTATTTGTTGTAATAAACATGAGAGTAATTTTTTAGAGAGATATGCACATGATATTAAAAGGTCTAATAAATGAAATAATTATAGTATATCTAGATGATATTACTATCTATTTAAAGAATAATGATGTACACTTGGATCACTTAAGGAAAATTTTTGAGTGGTGTAAGGAATTCAAGGTTTACCATAACTTGAAGAAGTACATGTTTGTAGTACACAAGGGGAAAATTTTGGGACACATAGTGTCAAAATAAGGTTTTTCAATAGACCCTAAATGAGTTAGAGCCATATCTGCATTAGCACTACTGAGTCAAAAAAATGTCTTATAAAGAATTTTTGGAAAGACTAACTTTGTGAGAATATCTGTACCAATTTCTTCCTTTATGGAAAAACCCCTTAATGTAATGCTAAAGAAGGGAACTCTTTATAACTAGACTCGAGAGGGAAAAGATAGATTCAAGGACATAATACATTCTATTTACTAAGTTCCTACCTTGGTCAATCCAAAATATGAGAAATATTTTATTCTATACACATTTCAAGGGGAAAGAAGCATCTTAGCCATTCTGACTTAACATAATCAAGAAGATTTGGAACAACCCATTTATTTCTTCAACCAATTATTGAAATATTATGAATAAAATTATAATTTTATGGAGAATTAGGTATATAAAATTATCAAATCATGCAATAAATTTAGGCATATGCTTTCTAAAAACAAAATGCATTTGATTTTGATTCACTAGAGCAACAAATAATTCCTTCTTAGTAGAGATAAATGAAAAATGAGAAGGATGGATTACCAAATTCATGGAATACGATGTGGATATCAAAATCATGAATCTTGTAAATATAAATGGATTGGGTGAACAACTGTATATCTACATAAGGACTAATAAACTAGTATTTGACATAGTGTATGCTCAAACTACACCTCAGTTAGATAATCCACCTTCTTTTAATATCTAGATTTAGGACATGACTCATTTCTTGTAGACTGGAAAATACCCTTATGACTTTAAATAGTCAAATAAAGATATTTTTGACTCCAATAAATTCCGTATGTTCTTATTAATTAAATTTTATTTTATAAGGACATGAATGGAGTCTTGTTAAGATGTATTGATCATGATCAAGTTCCCAAAGTGCTTGATCAATTTCATGATGGACTGTTAAGAGGACATTTTAAACAAGGACTACAACCATTAAGATAATGAGAGGAGGCTACTATTAGCCTAAATTATTTAAGCATACCCACCAATGCTTAAGAAACTATGAAAAATGTGCTTATTTCACTTGTAAGTAGAGGCTATTAGCCCTTCCTCCTAGACCAATTCAAGTAGAATATTCATTTGCTAAATGGGGATTAGATTTCATCAGGTTGATCAATCCACCATCAATCATAGGTCATAAATGGGGTCTCATAATAATTTATTATTTCACATGATGGACTGAAGTGGTTGTTGTAAAATTTGCCACTAAGGTATCTATTTTAGAATTCATGGACAACATCATATCAAGGTTTGGTCTTCCTCACACCATCATATCAGATAATGCTAAGGCATTTGTGGGCACTTAGTAAGTGAATGTGCTATAAATAATAATGTGTAACTAAGAACTTATTTAAAATATTACCCCAAAATTAATGGCCTATTTGAGTCAACCAATAAAAACCTCATTATAATCATCAAACAAATAATGGAGGATAACTAAAGGATATGTCATATGAAAATAAAATGAACACTATCAGCTGATAGGATTACACCAAAAAGAACCATCAGTAATTCACCTTTCATGATGGTCTATGGAAGAGAAGCATGTGTACCATTATCAATTGAGATTCCATATTTAGAACTCAATCACTAATTTGACCTAATCGACAAAGATGGAATGAAAGTGAGATTGGTTGAACTCATGGACATTGAAGAAAATAGGCATCAATCAATGAAAGCATTAAAAGTAAATTTGTTATAAACTAAAAAGACCTTCAACAAAAAGGCATTTACAAGGAGATTTAATGAAAGATACATGGTATTCAAGTGGGATGTATACAAACAAAAACCAAGAAATCACACCAAATTTGATGCAATATGGATTGGTGCATATATCATCACTCAGTGCAAAGGAGCCAATGCATTCTAGCTCTCCAAACTTGATGGAGTAGAACTATCAATCTAAGTTAACGTGATATACCTCAAATCTTGATTTTGAGATAAGTAACTTGTTCTAAAAAGAATATTTTTTTGTAAATAATAGGGTTAGGTTATGTTTTCAATAATTGTTTATGCACATGTCATATTCATTAGGAATTATTTTCTTAGGTTGTGTTATTTTTTCCTATTTTTTTTATTTATGTTTTGTATTTTATTTGTGTCTAGGAAAATTCCAATTTGTTTTCCCATAGGTTAGAGTTTTTAGAATAAAATTTGACTCTATTCCCAATGTATTATAAGGCTACTAGAATGAAATTGATAAGTAGGAAATCATCCCATAGAGGTCACCAAAAATGTTGATATTTTTGTTCCAAAAATATCATTACATCTAACACCCTAATAGAGACCCCTTTTGGTTTTTATGAAAACCCATACAACCTATAAAATACCCATGTTTACCTTTATGTTTTTCAAAACATATAACTCTAGATTTATTTTACACTTGTGTAAATTGGTTTGTGGGTTTTGGATCCCACAAAGCACCCACCACTCAAACTAGTAGAATCTATAATTCACAGTGCATTTTTTAAGTTGTGAAAATGTGAAAAATTCATGGTGTGCTCTAGATCCCTTGAAGCACAAACTTCAAAAAACCAAAAAATATATAACTCACCATGTACTTTGCATACTTTCACAACATTCAAAATGCATGGTGGGTTCTAGATCCTACCATGCACTGAAGTCAATAGAATTTGGAACTTAACATCCAGTTTGCTCATTTTCATAATGTGTAAAATAAATGATGGGTTCCATATCCTAAAAAATAGATAAACCCCCCTTCCATGGAATATGTAACTCTTATAACAATTTTCATCTTTTCAAATGTGCAAAGTATACATCAAATCTCACCTTACACCAACTTCTTTTAATGACTATATTTCATGGAATTCAGAACCTGAAGTACACTTTGCATGTTTGCAAATGTGAAAATTATTCCCAAAATTATGCCTCCCACCAGATCATCCATTCATTCCCCATGGAGAGTGGACCTTCTCCAGGTAGGTCTATCCTTTTTCACTAACCATCATGACTACAATTAATGTAGGGTTCTTCTTATAAAAACTAGCTCATTTTACAAATTGTTTGTCATTTGAAAAATTGCTAAGTGTGTCTTAGAGCTCTAATATCCACCTACACCATGACTTTGAACCTCAAACCATATTAAACCTAGCATAAATCCATAATTAAAAATCCACATCTACATCACATGCTTCATTTACATGGTATTCCCCTTCTTTTTAAATCATAGTTCCCATTTTATAAAGCATTTTCAAGAAGTTTTTTGTGATTATACATAGTTTTCATCACTTTTTATTTAAAGTGTCATTTTAGGGTTTCCTATGTTTAGGTGATGGTGAATTAGTGACTTGTGGAGTCAATTATAGTCCTAGGTCTATATTTAAGTAAGAAAAGTTTTAGGTTTTTTCTAGGGTTTTTTTCATTTCCAAATCTCTCATATATCAAGCAAAAAAACCCTTAGTTTTCCTCCCAAGGTTCCATAGACTAGGTTTAGGTTTTCCCCACTTTACACTAGGTGAATATTCCCATCATATAGCATTATTTAAAACCATAATAATATTCCACAAATCCCTCCATCACTTCATGGAGAGTGTATGTACTTTGATAACCTACCACCTCCATTAGAGATATGATTTTCCCTAAACATTATCAACCCCTATAGACTTATAACATTCCACAAAAAGTGGACCTACCTTAAGCACCTTCCAATTCCACAAGAGATATAACATCCCTTAAGCACCATAGAAAGTGGACATGATTACAACAACTATAATTTCCATTAGAGAGTATAAGTTCTTCCAACACCTCCAAGTTTTACCAGATAGTATAAGTGCTTCCAACACTTTGAAGTTTCATCGAAGAGTATAAGTGTTCCAAACACCTGTAGATTATACCAAATTTCATAGCTAGTTTCTTAAAAATAAATTTATATTTTCCATGCCTCCTAAATAAATGAATTTCAAATATAAGATCCTTGGAATGACTCCTACTTTGGAGTCCAATATCATAGAAATCAAAGATACAAATTTAGGTCATATCGACCCAAGAGATTTTTGGGCTAGAATAGGTGCATAATTCAAGAATGACTAGATCTAAAGTAACTATGAATCTATTCTTCCACAAGCTACATCCTTCCCTCTATCTATTTAAATTCTTGATTTAGTCTTAATGATGTCCCAACACTATGATCTAGATAGAAGGCAAGTTTATAGTGAGAAAGGGGAAAAGATTCTAGGTCTTTACCCTGACTTCATCATCACAGTGTTTTCCATCCCAAAATTTGAGAGTTATTTAGATATAACTCCAAAAACATCTTAAAAATTATATGAAGACTAAAATGATAGATGTTAAAAGATAATCAACAAGTAATGGCTCAAAACCCTTAAGATTTTTTCCACTAGATTACCTAAGACCATGTACAAGCTTGATTTCATAGATGAGGTAGGGGATATTATAATACTACTGCACAAGGTCATTGGCAATCTTGATGCCAAGTGTTATCAAAAATAGATGTAGCAGTATATTTAGACCATCTAATAAAATAAACAATATATACATTGGGCCCTATTGATAAGTGATTCCCTCAACAAGCAACTGGTGGAGGTACAAATAACTAATAAGTTATACATGACATATTATATTATTTATATCCTAACCAAAGGGAGATTGTTCTCAGGCCTTAACATAGTTATTAAAGAGATAACTAGAGTCTATAACTACTACCTTGATATCACATTATAGGATAGTAGAAAATAGTTTAAGAGAGTCAATTATGCCTTCATGTATAGCATAATTATCATGTTTAAAAGGGAACTTGGGAAGGAAATATTTTTAAGAGTAGTAAAGGATGAAATCAATAAATGTGGTTCATTATTTATAAAATTCCCCACCTACTCACACATCAAGCCAATTGGATTTGATGGGTATCCCTACATACTTCCTCAATATGTGAGTGATAAATGGGAATTATTGGAGTTACGTAATTTATGGAGATGCACAAACTCCTCTCAGATAAGCACAAGGTAGGGATACATTTCCCAATTTCCATTGGTCATTACACATGCCAATCCCTAATGAAATCTAAATGTGTGGAAGATAAAATGTGCTAAATGACACTAATCACTTTAGAATCTATAACTTATTTTGATCCATATGGTAAAATCACCCAAGCACTAGACCTAGAAATAAATGAACATGTGCCTTATTACAAAGATTTTTAGGAAGATTATGAAGATGAAGACATGGTTAGGAAGAGAGACTATTCAAGGATGTCCCTTTAATATATGAAATATTATGATATGGCACTAGTCCCTAATGACTTGGTGGATGAAGACTCTAGATTTAACCCAATCTACCTTACAAAGATCATTTCTAGCCCATTACAACTAGTGAGGTGGTCAGTTCCTGAATATTTTTCTCTATTTGATAGAATAACCCTTGTAATCAACAAAATAATTAATTGGTTAAGGAGTAAAGGAGTACAGGTCATAAATGAGATAAAATATGGGTTAAAGATAAGATTTCAAATCCCAAAGTTGAAGGTATCTCTCCATCAGAGGAGGGCCTTGGTGATTCATCATAGAAACTTGAGAAGAAGAAGAAAATAAATACTAAAGAAAAGAAAGGAGAATCAAGCAGATAGTGAGAATTAATGGATGAATAAATTGATCTGTCAGCCAAAGACATAACAATAACAACACAAGTTTTTATACCTTTAAATCCCATAGCCTTGACCAATATTTCTATTGCACACCTTCTGTTACTCATATTACTCAATAAGTGTCAACAACTACACCAGATATCTCCACCACTCCCACATCTCAATTTTCCATTGTTTCAAAGGTTTTATCACCTCCACCTCTAGTGTCAACCCCTACACTTTTATCTACTACACATACCATTTCACCCACAATACCTACATCAATAATCCAAGTGTAATAAACACTAGTTAATCAAGATGACACTTAGGTTCCCCCTATAATGGAATCTCAAGTTTTCACTCCACCTTCCCTTCCTCCCATTTTAACTTACCCATTTTATCTTCTCACGTCTCCCTTCCATTTATAACTCGTTCAATTGCATAATAATTAATCCCAACACTATCTAATAGTACATTTCTATGGAATTAGTCATCCTAACTATATTTTTTTAGGCCACCCCAACTCCTAGGATAAGTACTATTTTCTCTTCATCTCAACCCACCATTTTCACATCACCAACCTTGAATGGTCACACTCATTTGATTAACACATTTAGTGTTTTGGCTTCTACCCTTCCACCAATTATAAAATTCATAATCTTTAAATCCATTCCATCCTCCACTTCCATAATAGACATAATTGCTTCCATTTTCTCCACTCCTCCCACTTCTATTGTTCCTTAAATACCATCAATCGAGATTGGAGTAGCCCAAGTATTTCATGTAAACATTGATTTTCAAACCACTGATGAAAGTGGATCCACATATGCAACTCTTGAGAAAATAATGACATCATCTTCCCATAAGTCCTCAATGGTTATAATGTTTCCTAGTATAACAACATTAGCTACTGATTCTATTGTAACCATGTTAAAATATCAAGTGGCTACCCCTAGTTGGTTATCCCAATTAGTGGGTAAAAAGAGAAAACAAATGATTGCTTCTAGTACTCTAGACTTTGGGATGTTAGAGGTTAATAATAAATCCAAACCTACTCTCCAAACCATCTCAAGTACTTTTAATGATGATAAGGGGAGAAATATGTTGAAATTATTGTCCCCCCATTAGACAAATTAAAAGATCTTGTGGCACCTGATTATCAGATTTATCAAATACATCTTGGATGGTAGACTAGAGAAGGTATTAATAATGACATGTAAACTAGTATCAAAACTCTCTTCCAAATAATTGATCATGACAAAGCCACCAAGGATGAGATGAAGATAAAATTAGATCAATTGATAAAATTACTAAACCAGTTCAAAAAGCCAAGTGAAACATGGAAAGAACCAAAGGCAGTGTAGCCAATCAATCTAAATCAAGCTATAATTGATTCTATATGAGAGATTACTCACATGAGAAGGGATACAAAGGAATGTTATGAGGAACTAATCACTAATTGAAATAGGGTTCTTGTAATAATGATAGAACATTATGGAATCATCATGGAAAGGAAATAAATTTTGAAGAAGATCAATAGCTATGAAGATGAAATTCAAACCTTAAACTTCTATTATCCAAAATTGATATTTGTAAAATTGATTGATATGAATACTATCATTGTTGATAACATATTGAAGAGTGATGTTAAGAATGAATAACTACATAGGGCTACTCATTTTTAGATAATAATACTAACATAGTCTACCAAGCAAGCCAAGGAGGCTCACAATAGGTCAGTTGATGTATTGAATGAGATTGAAGGCATGATGAATTTAACATCATGTTAACCAATAAATTATGCCAATAACATCCTTCAAACAAAGCATGTCTAGAATAATTTCAAGGCAATAATTGAGAAATAATATATTAAGGACATAGTCTTTGTCCTAAGTTTTATCCATAGGTTTATTAGGTATGAAAAGGTAATTGATAAAATGAGGATGGAGATGCAAGGAACTAGGAATTTCAGAAGATAATTATTTAATATTCAAGAATATTTTTGAGCCTCAAATATATACTCTTATGAGCCAAATCTAGAATGCATACAAGAAATATTCAAGCCCTTTAATGCATATGTTGAGAACCTATAGGCAAAGAATGATAAAGAAGATGAAGAAATTTGGGATATTGATTAATCTTCTTCTCTAATGAATGTTGTGATATATTGTCATTGTGATTTCATTTGGAAAACTTTTTAATTTTTAATTTCATTGCAAAAGTATAGCTATATTTGTTATAACTCTTTTTGAGAAAGAGAAAAACATATTTTTCACTTTATAATTTTTGATAATGTGAAAGTTTTGAAAATCATAAGTTTAAATTACACATTCCATTTTCATAAATATGAATTATTAAAAAGTACAAAATCATGAAGTGAAAATGGCATGGTTCATTTTGGCGAAAGTGATAAAGACTTAAAATATTATAAAATTCTCACTTATGTTAGGATTTTTTTGCATGAAAATGTAATTTGAATAATTTTCAAAATTATATTTATTTTGAAAATACAAGTTCTATTTTGGGTGCCTCTTTTTCATGGGGAAGCAGTTCTAGCCACTACCAAATGAAGAAGCCTTGTATGGAGATTCAACACTGTCAACCATGCCATGCTACACCAAGAATCACACCCAGGTTATGCATGCCATTTATAGCCATTCTATAAGTTTAAAAATACTATAAATAGAATAACTCACCTCTTTTGCATGAGGGTTTCAGATTTGCTTGATTTCCTTCAATTGGGCATTCAAGTTTTGTCAACTACATTTCATCTTAGAGATATTTTGTATAAATATGGGTGGACCCCATGGCACAATATATCTTTTTACTACTAGTTATATTTTCTATATTTTTGAATGTATTTACTACAAGTTGTAACCTTTGGAGAGAAATAAAGTTGAATATTTGCCTTTCTTGTCTTGAGAGATCTTTATGTGTGTGCAAGTTATTTGATTATTTATGGAATCTTTGTTTCTTTATTTCAATTTCAATATTTTAATTTATGTTATTTTAACCTATTGAAAATATTATTTGGAATAAATATTTTTCTCCCTTTTTTGAAAAATAGCTAAAATACTTCCTCTAATAACTAATTGTATGAGTCTATGTTGAAACAAATTCAACATATTTTTTTATCTATTATGTTTATCAAGCAAGAATTAAAATCCACTATAAAATATTTGGTGTAATCAACATATTTTTAGGTTTATATGAATTTCAATTCTTTAACCCTTTTCCCTATCAAAACCTTAGTTTAGGATTCAAAACACTAAAGAGTGATATTTCCACAAAACTGGTATTTTATCAATTTACATTAGATTTAGTGAAAGGAAGTTGGCCTTATCTAGAGATTAACCTCAAACTGGCAAGGTCCCACAGCTATGGAGTTTCTTCCATTGTATCATTAGGAAATTACACAAAAAGCTATAAAATCAAGATAGGTTCAATCCTGTGTGATAATAATATATATGCTAGGGTTTGTTTTGTTTTAGTGATTTAGTTGCTTAGGGCATTATCTACAATATTTTATGAAGTTTTTTGCATTTTTATGTGATTAAACAATACTTTGATTTATTAAAATATCCTCTTTTACATGTCATGATCTCTTTGGAAACAATTCTCATTACATAATAGAATTTTATATGGTCAAAATAATATATACAACTTACTTAAACAATCTCTCTCTTTCTTATTAAACTAGAAAATTGTATTTTTAGAAAACAATAGTGTTGAAAGTATAATAGATAGCTCAAACATAGACTAAGTATGATCTTGAACCCCTACTTAAAAACATATTTATTTATTAAAATGAATTTAATTTGATCTAAAGATTCCTTTAATTCTAACTTTACATATCATTTGTCATCTCTTTTTATTTAGCATTGTTATTTCCACAGTTTGTATGCAATCAATTATATATTCTTAGCTACTTGCTTTACTATGGCTAGATCCACTAGAGATACCTATGTCCTTTGTGCACTTGATAATGTTATCCCTAACTTGTTTCACAAGTATATTTATAGCTTGGTGTAGGCTGATAAACTAGATAGACACTATATATCTCTTGTATCCTATAGAAGCCTTCAGCCTTCTAGCCTTCTAGTTGTTTTTTTGAGTACCCTGTGTACCCATTTGTCAAACACTAGTAATTCCATTCAAATTCTTGGAGCTACATTCTAGCACACCTGATGAAACATCATATATGTTGTCATTCTAATTTTATCCCATTTAGAGATATCTTAGCCAACTCCACTTTGTTAGCTATTAGGATTTACTTCTAGTTGTGTTTTGGCACTCGCCTTGGTTGTTTTCTCTTGCTTTGATTTTTTGTCATTCTCATTATTGGTTCTCCATCAATTTATCTTTTTTTTGTCTCCCATGTTGCTTTTATTTCATTGAATCCATGGTTATCCTCCCACCTTTGGGATTCCAATCCCTTTGGATGCAGGGCCTTATCCCTGAGCTCACACATGAACAAGCCATGGTTACAATGGAACATCATAGGCACCATAGGATCCAAGAGGTCCCCTATACCTATCATCATGGTCTAAACCCTCTCAAATTAAAAAGGGAATAATATTAGCAATACTATAACCAATAGACTTGTTCCCCTTTTCATCAATCTAAGCTTCATTCATATAATGATGTTTCTTCTCAACCTCATGTTGTGTTTCAATCACCCATTGGAGGTGATGAGGATCCCCTTACAAGATTGAGACCTGATGAGATATGTGCAATCATTTATGATTGATTTAGACACCTTTAAGTGAATTAAGTACATCTTTATCCCCCTTAAGAGTCAGTATCATGCTTTTACTAGAGATAGAGCTCACACCCATTTAGTTTAGAGCGCCTCAACCAGTTCTCACATGAGTTCTCTACCTCTCTCGATAGGAGACTCTACATTAAGAACCCCATAATGTCCATGTTTTAGGTCATAGGTATTCCAACTCAATGAGGCAACTCCATCATGAGGAGTCTTCTATCCTCTTAGTCCTTCCTTTAGATTTTTTAATGAGCATGTTAATTTTGACTACCACTTATGGACTTGAGATCTATGGGATGATTACCTTGAGAATCAATGCCCTCTGATTGACCATCATCTAATGGTACATTACCAACATCATGTAGATTTAGGTCATCATGACCATTTACATGTATATGCCAAATCATCTAATCATCCCCATGAGGAATGGTATCTTTCTCATGGTTACTCCCCACCCTATGGTAGAGTTGATTTTTAACATGAGCATCTCCCATATTAGGATTTGCATCAACATCATCCTCTTTGTGATCATGATTATGATGATGTCTATGGGCATACACATCATCATTACTATCATAGGCCCCCTCTTGGAGTTCTTTACTAGTTCAATATCGACCTTACCTATGAGGATTTTTGTTGGAATCCTCTAACCCCTTGGGTGCCTGTTATTCCCCTTCCTACTCCTATCCATGAACTACCTAAGTTTAATTAAACTCAAGACTATAATCCCATATAGAATATTATGACATTAATGATGGTGTGTATGGATTGGGAATAAGATGAAGGCATAATTTTGAAGCTATTCATTCATTCTTTGTGAGCTAAAGCTCTTATTTGGTTTCAAAATCTACCTCTAGATTCTCTCTAATTTCCATCTCTTTTTGGATGACTTCCTCTAGTAATTTGATATCTTTAGACCTTTCAACCTTAGTATCCAATCACTCACCTCCATGGTGTAGGCTAAGGGTGAGTCAAACATTGAATTTGAGTGTAAATGGAATTCATCCATCCATACATATAGAATAAGGTTATTAAATTGTCAAATTTATGGCATGTTCATGTGAGCATTGAGTAAGAGGTTCACCTTGAGGTCCTCAAGTCTGAGCCCACCTCGTATGATGAAGTTGTTAATGAGTGTCTAAAGATTGAAGTCTTTGAGGTGCATGTTGGAATGCATCCCATGTTGACCCAAAATTCATCCTCTTTATGTAATTTCAACCACAATGTTATTTATAATGGTGTCATTTATTATCCTCCTAATAATAAGGAAAATAAGGATAGCTATGAGGTGAATGATTTAAGTAAGAAGCTAGCTAAAAGTAAGGCTTCAAAATCAATCATAAAAAATAATGAACATTATTTCCTTATGACCCAACCAATTTTAGTAACTTCCATAAAATGAAGGGGATTAATGATGCCAATTGTGGTGCCTAAAAGTCTAGTGGCACAAGACTCACCTTTGTCTCAGATTTATCCACTTGAAAAACTCATCCAAAAATTAAATGTGTTTAAGGAGGCTCTACTTGATCATAACAAGGAGAAGAAAAAGAAGAAATCAAATGCTAAGACCCCTTGTTCCCCTTCTTGATCTTCTAATTCTTATGACTACTCTTCCCAAGTTGACCTAAGGGGTAAAGATAACAATGAGAGTAGCAAGGTAGTTATTTTTATTGACATATCCTATAATGGGTATCAGTGATTTGTTAACATGCACTTAGATCAAGTCATTAACCCTGTTGGAGAGACTAGTGGTGTTAGGTCTCCTATCTAACCCATAGGAGTAGTGAATCCCAAAGTCATATTTTAATTTTGATGTAACATCCCTCTCAATGCTTAACATCATCCTTAATCCATCATAGAGGAGTTATGGGGCTTCTTAGTTAGGATATTTTGTTTAGACCTTATTTAACCTTTCTCTAAGCAAAGGGGCCTCATCTATAATGATCTTGGTCTCTCTCATGAGGAACTATTGTGGGATGATGTTGAGTTTTTTTTCAACTATGATTCAGATGATCACCTTCACCCTCCAATCTGATATTTAGACCCCACCTCTTTGTTATATGCTTTAGTTCTTACAAAGGGGGATCAGTTCTCTCTCTATATTAAGACCCCTTGATGATTATCACGTTAAGATATACATCATTAATGAATGATATATGTTGAATATCATGCCCCTATGTGTGCTCAATGATCTTAGGATCCACTAGAAGAAGCTCTCTGATTCTCACCACAATTATGTTGATTTCAACAATGACATAATTATGCCAATGGGGAATGTGAATCTCCAAGTCAAGTTTTACCCCAAGTTAGTTAGAATTGAGTTTTGTGTGTTAGACTTGTATCTTTCATACAACATGATTCTTAGCCATCATTAGACCACTGTCATGTAGGCCATCATGATAGCCACATCTTGCATGGTTTAGTTTATACATTAATGTGAGGTTTATACCATGGAGGTTGGCCTAAATCCCTGGGCATTACTAGATACAAAAAAGAAAGCCCTCAAGCAAGGATTTAGATATTTACTCATGGGGCTCTATGTATTCCCATGCACACCCTACTTTTGAGTCTCATTTTCTTAAGGATGAACATTTTGATCTAGTTGACTATCTATCAATGTTCATTCTTTTGGAGTCTAACACATGGTAGCTAACTCCATCTTCTACTCTATGATGTTAGGCTATCTCTTTTATTATTTGAGACCTATTTAAAGATATCTCTTTAGATGCTGAGCTTCCACTGACATCATGATTTTATTGTTAGAGTATAGGATCTCTCAATTCATCTCCCATTGAGATCACTTGATTAAATGAGTTTGATTTGAAGTGTTATTTAATTCTTGTTATAACACATAACTTATTCAAGGAGAAAAAGGCATACTTCAATCTCATGTAGGATTTTTTAAGTACCATTATACCCTTGATCGTTTAGGTTTTAAGATCTCTCTTAATAATGGCCCCACCCTTGGCATTCTCGTAGTGGATGTCCTAGTAGTTGAACCTAAGGTGTTAGATCAATTGTTCGCTCCCGTGCCTAAGTGTTTTTAGGAAGGCAATGCTATGGATGTTGAAGGATCTAAAGATGTCAACCTTGGCACTTTGACAAGGCCAAAGACCATTAAGATAATTTTTTGTGTTTCTCTAAAGGAACAAGATGTCTTGGTTACCTTCTTTCATGAATTCTTAGATGTAGTCACTTGGTAATATGTTAATATTAAGGGTATGGATCATGATATCATTATCCATAACCTCATTATGGATGATGGGACCTAGCCTATTTACCAAAAGAAATTTCCAATAGTAGTTGAAGTTTCCTATTTAATCAAGCTTAAGATTTAAAAACTCATTTGAGTTGGTTTCATTTAAGTTGTTTACTACCCTCGATGTGTTTCCAACATCATCCCTATTCTTAAGAAGAATGGATCATGTTTCTCTAGATTTTCACTAATTACATTCAAATGAGAAAGAAACTAAGGTTAAGAGGTTATGGGTTTGATGTTACCTAGATTTAGTGCACACCGTATCCAAGCCTTGTGGGAGCTCTTCTCTGGTTATGGAGGAAACACCTGTAGTAAGAATGAAACTTAAACAAGAAAGATGTTAGAAGAGGCTATGGTGGACTGCCAAGCTATGCACTCGGTCTCGAAAGCGTGAAGCTCCTTAAGGGATGACAGTCCACTATTTAAAGATAAAAGTATTATAAAGGAAGAAATGATAAATGACTAAAGAAATAGAAAAGTAGATGGTGTGTACCTATTCCCTATAGTCTTTGTATCTCAAAATGTTATAGAAGGTTGGCTAAAGGTTCTATCTAGTTTAGATGGGTTGTTTGGATGGCTTTTTGGTTTGCTAGTTTAGAACATATTCACTGATGTTGGTGGGTCTGCCGAGGTCAGTTAAGTAAATGATGCCTATGTCAATTGGGTTGCCAATGTCAGTTGGGGTTGTCAGCCTTGAATAGCTTTTAGAGTATTTTTGGATAGACAAAGGAGTTTCTAGAAGTTTAGAGGTTGGTGTAGGGTTACGAGAAGGTGAATGAGATTTGAGGAAGGGTATAGGTAGAGGATTGGTGTGAAAAGGGGGTGAGAACAAGGGGAAGGCCTTTCAACCCTTCCATGGAAGAAGTTAGGCCTCTTGATAGTATTTAGAAATATCAATGAAAACTAATTGATAATATATTCTAAAAAATTGAAATGAAAACTAGAGTACTTAGCTTTATAAGGTGAAGAACCAGAGGTGTTAGAATAGTGATTCCCATTGTGGCTGATGTGACTAGTGTCATGAGCTAATGAAGCGAACATGGATTGCTTCAATTTAGTAGCATGAGGTCCTCATACAATCTTTCAATCCAATCTATAGAATGATTTGTGCAGAGCTTTGGTAGATAGGAGAATGATAGTCAAGTTTTAGTGCTTGAAATCATATAGTGTGTGTGTGAATGTGCAAAAAGGTGGGCCTAGCTCAATGTTAGAGCTTGGCTTATGTAATTGATGTTGGCGATCCCACCAACATTGACATATAACTACCGACGTTGGTCATGGGTTGACTAACATTGGTGGAGAGAGAATAGGTAAAAGGGCTATTTTTAGCTCTTTGCCCATTTCTCCACCTGCCAAGTGCCTTTTCTATTGGAGAACAGTCAAAACAAGGGCTTATGAGGCATAGGAGATGGTTAGGGAGTTAAGATGGGGTGAGAATAGGTCATGGGTAGTTAGGATTTGGAGGACCTAGTCTCAAGCTGACTCATAGGCCAAGAAACGATCTTAGGGTGAGGTGTCTAGGTGAGGTGTCTAAGGTGAGGTAGTTAATTTAAAATAAGTCATTTTTAAATTAATAAGATCTGCAAGTGTGGGTTAGGAGTGTTAATGTTTAGAATGGGACCAAGGGGGGTTGACACGATATTGGTGTCTACATTTGCTCCTTTTTGTCTTGTGGTTTGTTCTGACAAACTGCAAGACAAAAATAAGTGTAGGTTACCCTAGGTATGGGATGAAGTATTCCCCCTCAAAGCAGGAATAAAGAGAAGGTAATCCAAAATTGAGTGCCAATTTTATAGGTAGTGGATGGGTAGGGTGAGGTTAGAGTGTGAATGCTATAATAGTTGAGATTGCACGTATACCACTTCACTTGATAGGTAGGTCAAATTATCATAGGAAAGGTCAAAGAGGACTAAAATTGAAGTAATCGGTCCCCAGCTTATTAGTGGTAGTTGATTGGGTTAAAATGATCAAAGTTATAGCTCTAATGGTCAAGGAAGACTAAAATCAAAGTAACTGGTCCCCAGCTTATTAGTGGTAGCTGATTGGGTTAAAATGATCAAAGTTGTAGCTCCAATGGTCATCATGTTCCAAGTATCCAGGCTAGGATGTGCTCCTAGAAAACACAAAAATGTCACAGATATTAGGGATCAACCTGGTCACGATCCAAAAATAGGTGTGAGGGGCACGTACAATTTGCTAACTATTCATGAGGTAGCATACGTAATCAAAACAACCAAGGCAAAGTTGTCTCAAAAGTGGTCATGGTCTGAAGAGATAGTCACGATCTCTAAGGTTGTTTGTCGAGTTGAGCTAAGATATAAGTGATCTCAAGTGTTGTGTGTTGTGGTTAGGGAGATGTAGGTGATCTCCAATGTGCCCCATGAGAAGTCTAAGGTGACTTCTATAGTGTTAGGGCTAGTTGTTTGGTCATGATTTTTGGCATGATGGGGTTTTTCATCCTTAGAAATTTTCCATATTGGTGATGGTGTATGCTAAAAATGAAATGAATTTATTTATGCTTTAGAAGGTTTCCATATTGGTGATGGTATATGCTTGACATAAATTGTGTTTGGCTGATAGTTTCCATGTGTATTATTTTCCATCAAAACTAATGTTAATGGGCTATAATAATTTATATAACACAAATTGGTATTTCCATTAAATAAATCATGATGCTATGTTAGTGGTTAGAAAATGTTTTGGTTGTATTTTATCAAAAACATGTGATGTTATTTATGATAAAATTGAGTTGAATGTTAGGTTCATAACTTTATAGTGAAAATTATGAGATGACAATATGCGAGCATATAATTTTAAGACACTACATCCTAAAAGATAAACTCGCATGTGACGAAGGTGTGTAAGAAGTGAAAGCCGCATTGCTCTTTCATTGACAAGGACCATAATGATAACATAGATAAGATTTATGTAAATCAAATCCCTATTCATGCATTACATCATTGACCATTGGTTTTTATCAGAGAAGTACCCTAATCACTTCATGTTTAAGTGAGCTCAAAATCCCTTGGGTATTTTAGGGTAATAGGTGTGATTATGTGATATGTCAAGATAGCATAACCCTTTTTAGCAAGGATAAGTTTGCCCCTTTTATAGGTGACCCTGAGAACGACTATAGGCTAGTCCATGACTTAATAGTTTGTCAGTCAGTTTTTTTTTGGGAGACTAATCAATGTGATAAGTCTACTTGGGGATGTTGTTTTTGTTGTGTGGTCATGTGAAGCTAATCAATGTGGGAAGCTTCTGAGAGGGTGCTATTTTTGTAGAAAAATTTGGGCATAGCCATCCTTCAAGGGAGTGGTCTATATTTTACTTTGTATGTTTTGATTTCTTTGAATAGCTATCCTTCAAGGGAGTAGTCTATTAACTACATCAATAATGCAGTTGTCCTTCGAGGGAGCAGTCTACATTGATAGTTTATGACCTTTTAATATTTTGTTAAGCATCCCAGTTTTATGTTTTTTTTGTTAACTAAACTTTTAGTCATGGACTAGACTATAGAGGTTTAGGGGTTTCCATTTTATTAGGACATAGCATTAATGCTTAAAAAAGGGTTAACTAATTTTTGTAGGGAAAAAGGGTTAAAAGGAATAGGAATGAGGATGACGGCGGTTGTTCAAGAGACGCGCTCAAGTTAAACATCTAGTGAATGATTACTTAGTTAACAATAAAATGGTCACAGATGCAAGGCATTAAGGGGCTCAGGTTCTGGCTGGCCTTCGAGGGAAGATAGACAATAAGTGCCTGATACATACTTGTGTGTTATTATATAAGGTCCAAACTAGTTAGGAGAAAACTTGCCTCATTTGCTTCCTTCCATATTGGTCATGTGTTGGTTTTCTTTAAGGACGAGATATCCGATTTTGAAATCTCACTCTTTTAGATTTTTGTTATAGGCACGCCTGATGCAAACTTGGTAGATATGAAGATGATTAAGAGTGGCAAGACAACATTCATTGAGTAACTCAAATTGTGTTAATCGATCTTGATGAAATTCATTGTTAGAGAGTATGTCATGCAAGGAGATGTGAAGATAAGGTATTTGTACTTTAAGAGGTAAGATGGCCTTAGTTCCATACACTAAGGAGAAAGGTGTAGCACCTGTAGGGGTTTAGATGCTAGTGCAGTAGGCCCACAAAGTGAAGGGAATGTGAGTGTGCCAATCCCTTCTAGTGTTGTTGACCACCTTCATTAGGATTTTAGTTAGGATTTTGTTAGAAGCTTCTGCCTGTCTATTTGCTTGTGGATAGTAAGGTGAGGAAAAGTTGAGTTTGATGCCAAAAGAATCGAAAAGCTTTTAGACAGTTTTGTTTTTGAAATATTTGCCATTATAGGTGATTATATTATGAGGTACATTGAAATGATAGATGATGTGGTGGTTAATGAAGTCGATGATTTTGTCAACTTTAGTGGAGATGAGGGGAACTTCCACCCATTTATTGAAATATCTAATCACTGTGATAATAGACTAATGTCAGAGAGATGAATGAGGGTTAATCTCACCAATTAGATATAAGCCCCATTCTGAAAAGGGCCAAAAATACTTAGCAACTTGTAAATCATGGCTAGGGATGTGAAGCAGGCTAGCATGTTGTTGGAATTTGATATAATGACAAACATAGTCACTACAGTCTTGGTTAAGAGTGGGCCAATAATAGCCCAGATAGAGGATGCACTTTGCAACCAAGTTACCACTGAAATGTCCTCCACAAATCCCATCATGGACTTGTTTGATGGCATGAGATATCTCAGTGGTGGTTAGGCATCAAAGAAGGAGGCCATCAAAACTTCATTTATAGAGAAGACACCCTAGCATGGTGTATCGAGTAGTACTCTTGATAAAATCCCATTATCCATTGCTAAAGAGGTCAAGAGGAATGATAGAATAAGTCAAGTAGTCAACAAGTTGTTTATACCAAACATCATGTGGACTAGAGTCGATATTGCCAACAAATTTGATGTTAGTTGAGATATATGAGGGCAACACCAAATAGTGTATCGTGACATAGATTCTTGAGGAAGCATATGAAGATGGGATGTGTGAGGTGAGAGAGGCCATTGTGTCGACAAACTTATTTGTAGAGTGAGGAATAGCTTGCAAGAGATAACAGATGAAAGATCCTAACAATGTGTCAACACAGTGTTTATATCATTGTAAAACTTCATTTTTACAAAGATATGAACTGTTAATCTGATTAACAACTAGTTGTGAGTTACCAAAGATATTGATTGTCTTAATGCCTAAGAAAATGGTAGTTTGAAGCCCTAAAATTAAGGATTTATACTCAGCCATGTTATTGTTGCATTTGAAGTCAATTTTGAAGGATAGAGGCATGGGCTCACCCTTGTGAGGGATGAGAATGACCCCTACACTCCCACCAAGTTGACATTTAGATCAATCAAAGAACATTATCATTTGATAGGGGATGTCATCAGTGGATAGCATGGTGATAGACTCATCAAGAAATTCATAGTTAGAGGGTTGGTTATCAGGTAAAGGGGCATCTGCTAGTTGGTCAGCAATTGTTTGCCCCTTTATAGAATTTTTTTGAATGGATTCCAAATCAAACTCAATGAGAAGAATTAGCCAATGAGCTAGATGTTGGTATTGGTATGGCTCAGAATGCATGTATTTGAGAGGGTTAGTGTGGGTGATGATGTAAGTCTTGTGGTTAAGGAGATAGTGGCAGAGTTTGGAGGTAGTAAAGACTAATGCCAAGCAAAGTTTTTTAGTATGAGTATACCAAGTTTCATAGTCAATGAGCATTCAAATTATATAATAAGGCACCTGTTCATGATGTTGTTCATCTCGATGCATGATCATGGCACCTAAGGAATGATCTGTTGCCAAAATGTAAAGATAGAAGGGTTGGTCATCTTTAGGTGGAATAAAGACTAGTGGAGAGACAAGATAGTGTTTAAGAGCCTCAAAAGCCTCTCAGAAATCCTTATTCCAATTAAACGAGACATCCTTCTTGAGGAGGTGATGGAAGGGTTGGGATCGGTCAAATAGCTACGAGATGAAGTGACAAATAGATTGAAGCTTCCCTTGTAGGCTACGAAGTTGTTTTAGGTTAGTTGGTGGGGGCATCTTGAGTATGACTCAAATCTTACTTGGATCTACCTCAATTCCATGGAGAGAAATGATGAAACCCAAAAGCTTCCCTTAGAAAACCCCAAAGATGCATTTCTTGGGGTTGAATCAAATGTTATATTGTAGTAGGTAAGTGAATATTGTTTTGAGAATGGTTAGGTGGTCATGGCAAAGTTTGGATTTCCCTAGAAGGTCATCCACATAGTCCTCCATGATTTTATGGAGGAGAATGTGAAAGATATAAGTCATGGTGCATTGGTATGTAGCGCTTGTGTTTTTGAGGCCAAAAGGCATGACCTTTTAGCAGAATGTCCCCCATGGGGTGATGAAGGTGGTTTTATGTTGATCTTCTGGGGCAATCAAGATTTGGTTATATCTTGAAAACTCATCCATGAGAGATAGCATCTCATGACCAGTCATAAGATCAACAAGTTGGTCAATGTTTGGCAAAGGAAAGTCATCCTTTGGGCAAGCTAGGTTGAGGTCGTGATAGTCAGTACAAATTTAAATTTCCCTATTGGTTTTGTGATAGGGACAATGTTTGACACCCATTGCAGATAAACAATGGGTTGGATAAATGAGATGGAGAGAAGGTGTTGAAGCTCCTCTTTGACAAGGAGTGTAATGCAAGGATGCATCTTGTGAAGCTTTTGCCTGACAGGCTTAGCTTCATAGTTTGTGATGATGTTGTGAGTGACAATGTCAAGGTCAATACCAGGTATATCACTATAGGACCAAGCAAAGGCTTTGCTATGATCTGTAAGGAATGTGGTATAGTCAATTTGTTCCTTGGCATCTAAAGATTGACGAATCTTTAAAATGTGAGGAACATCAAAAGATGGGAGATTAATGTCAACAATTGACTCATTTAACATAACCTATGTTTCTAAAGGAAGTGATCATTGTATGGAGTCCTCCAGACCCATGTAGGTGAGTATGGCATCATCATCTAGGCATTGGATAGTGTTAATTCTAGAAGATTCATCATCTATCATGTCTAGATAAATGAGAGGAAGAGAACTTGATGCCTCACCTAGTTGATAGGTCAGGGGTTCCAAGTGAATGGTGTTTATGAAAAAAAACTAGGAGGGATGGAGACCATCGACTTCATAGGTGAGGGTGAGGGAATAGGTGAGGTTAGAGGAGAATGCTCTATGATAGTTTCATGGTGAGGGATCTTAGAGGGTTTTGTAGGTTCTTCGAAACCCATGCCATGTTGTTTCTTGGCATTTTTGATTGCCTCATCATTTAGAGCCTCAATGGGCTTGTGGGGACCTTGCTCATAATGCCCAAAGCTAGAACCCTTCCACACACACCTATGAAGATAGGTGTGAGAAAATATAGGGTTGCCAAGGAAGGAGAAATTGCAAGTGAATAGTCAGGGTGATGAGAGAGGATTTCCAACAGTAGGAGCCTAATCTGGCCCTCCATAGGTGAGATTAGTTTGGAGATTGGGAGGACCATATGGGATGACCATTCTAATGTGATGGTCATAGTTAGGGTGGTGATGAAGTTTTCCATATTCCTATGGAGTTTGGAACATGTCAAGGGTAAGCAAATGATACTCCCCAAGTGAAAGGCACTGGAAGGTATCTTCCATAGGATCTTTCATGGTCACTTGAGGAGTAGGTGTAGGTGTGATCGGTGTCTGCAAGCTTATCAAGGCTTTCACAAGTGGAGGTGGTGTTTGGGTGGATGTTTTCAAAGGGATGAGAGCATCAATAGGTTGGTACATCAAGTTGCATGTTCTAAAGGGTGAAGGTTCAACAGGAATGACATGAACTTGCCCCTCGTGTTCAAACTTGCCACAATGATGCAACGTGGAAGGGACATAGGTCATGGAACATATCTAAGGTCATCCCAACAGCATGTTATATTATAACTCCCACTCAATGATATAGAAGAATCCTAAAATTTTATGTGGGCCAACATGAACATGCAAGACCATAGTGCCAATGGTAGTGGCGATGGCATCGTTGAAAGAATGAAGAATTGCATCAATTTTTAACATGCAGTTCTTCGAAAGGGCTAGCTGATCATATGCATGGGTAAAAATGATGTTGATGCTAGCACCTCCATTAATAATAACCTAATTAATGTGAGTTTGATCAACATAAGCCATGATAAAGAGGGTGGGATCTCGATCTTCCAGGTTGTAGGCATGAATCTCATAATCACTGAAGGTGACAGAGGCAATGGTGGGTAATGATTTGACTAAAGAAGCCAGTGGTTAGGGGTCTTTAGGTTGGACCTCCACTACCTGTAAAGCTTTGATCAAGGCTTGGAAATGGTGTGGAGAGCTTTGTATTAGGTCATACAAAGACATCTTCATAGGGGTTTGGTGAAGTTGTTTCACCATGGAGTCACGAATTGCCCTCGAAGATGTTGGTTGAGATGTGCCCAAGATAGAAATCTTGGGCTTTGGTGGTGGAGAGGGCTTGGTGAATGGATATGTCCAAGGGGTAGAAACATGCTCTTTTCCTTTATCCTTTAAGGTTTAGGACCTGGTAGCCACATTAATAGTGTTGATTTTGAATAAAGAGGGAGAAGGTGGTAGAGGGACCATAATCTCATGTTGGGATCTTGATTCAAGTGAGGAGGTTTGGGAGGCTTGGGATGGTGTCGGTAGTTTGTCAAAAAGGTGATCAAGAGAATCCTCAATGAGAAGGGTGTCTTTTTTTAGGTGTTGGTGAATGAAAACCTTAAGAGCATAGAAACTCTCAGTATCATGCCCAAGTGCATGATGATACAAGCAGATTTGAGTGTCATCGAACCAAGATGGTTTCGATCCAAGAGGTCAATATGGCTTAATGGGTAGGAGATCGATGCTAGAAGACTACAACAATTAGTGTAATAGTGAAGCATAGGAACCCACTAATGGGTCTACACTCATTGTTGTAGCAGGGGTTGATAACTTCTATTTAGGAGTTGTAGGGGGGGTTTTTTATACCACCTTTTTGGTTGGTGGTGTGGCCACACACATAAATGGCACTTTCTTGATGAGAGGTGTCAAATTTCTTGGAGGAAATATTTTTTTGATGGGTAGAGGGAGTAATGGAGGTAGTTTATCTTTATGAGGTGTTGGAATAGGGAGCACTCCTATTAAAGTGGAAGGATGTGGACCCAATATAGAGGGCAATGGTGAAGGTGGGGGAGGAGTAGACTGACGTGGTTTAGCATCCTCCTTTAGTATGGTGCAAGGACTACTACTATGCGGGGTGAGGTTCAAATCTAGCTTCACTTGTGGGTGAGTTATGTTTGATACAGGGCAAACACCAAGAGATCTAATATGTTTCAGCATGGTGGATACTTGTGAGGGTTTAGATTCAGATGTGGAAGGCTGAGCTTCTGATGATTTAGAAGTGGAAACCCAATCCTCATCAGAGATTTTGGGGGTAAATCATCATAGAAGGGTTGGCAATATAAGGCAAAGTGGGATGTGTAAGATAAGGAGCCCTAAGTCACTCCCATAATGCCTCATATTCTAGGTTCTTAGAATGGAGGAATCTTAAGTTTTCTACCAATTGAGAGAAGGGTTTAGATGATGTCACGCGAGGCTTTATAGTCAGTCCTTCAGAGGATTTGGGTGATTATGAGAGTGGAAATGTGTTGGATGTAGCGATCACAGGCCAAAAGTGAGAGAGAACCATAATCAGATCTTCCTCAGCCAAAGTGGGTGAGGTGGCAAGTTATTCTCTCGGTGGAGAATGGATTAGAGAATTTGGCTCTTCAAGTGGATAGAGCACAAGGATGATCATGCCTTCCACGTGTGGCTTAAGAGCATGGGAAGTATGATCCTCCATTTGTAATAAGAAGGATAAGGGTGGGGCCACCAGCGTTGGTACCATCAAAGCATCCTCCAATATGGGAGAGGTCAAAGTAGACTCTCTTACACGTGAAAGCGGGGTGGATGGAGGACTATCCTCCATCGGTGGAGGAAAAATAGGAGAGGAAGGCTCCTCTAAAGGGTAAAGTAGAGGGATGATGGCCCCTTCTACATGAGTGTGTGGGGTATGAATGGTAAATTCTTCCGATGGTAGAAGAAGAGGGAAGGTGGGGGCAAGAGGAATAGGTAATACGAGATCCTTGCAAGGTAGAAGAATGGGTAGAGGAGGTGCTTGATGTTGTGGGGGTGATGCAGGTTAAACAGATTCATGCACATGAGGAAGACGATGAGGCAAAGGGAGCTCTTCATTACGTGGTGGTGGTATGGGTAAAATAGGCTCTTCTACCCATGGTGGAGAAATGGGTTGACTAACATCTTCAGATTGTGGGAGACGTTGGACAGGAATGAAAGGAAATACTATGTTGACCATGTGTATGTTGCATTCTTGAGGGTCATCGACCATGGTCTGAACATTGTTCTAACTTGGGGGATGGTTAGGAAATGGTTGCCTAAAGATGTTCTTGTTTTGGTTGGCTGATGCATTAGGGTTATCCAAAACAAAGTCCCCTTTGTCTAACATGTCTTGAATAATGTTTTTTATGGTTTTGCAATTATCTGTGTCATGACCCTTGACACGATGATAGTTACAAAATTTGTTTTCCCTATACCATGCAGGGATGGCTTGTGAGGGGTCAAATTAGATAGGTGGTCAGATTTGAGGGAGGTCAAGGACTCCCTACTTCGCTATTTTATGTAATACAGAAGCATATGATTCTCTTATTGGAGTGTATCATCACTGTTCATACCATTGTTAGAATTGTCTAGTAATGTTTTACACAGTGGAGGGCTCAGATTGGTTGGTTGTGGTAGAAGATGGTGACCTAAGGACCACAATGTTTGCTGATCCCTTGGACTTGAGGTGACAAGAAGGTTTGGAAGAAGGGTCATTGGGTTTTGTGTTGGTATTATTTTTACGTAATTTAACCCTATCTTCTTTGATTATGTAGAGTTTAAGCTTTTGGGCCTTAGTGAAAGCTTCATCGAATGTGTGGAAAGTTTGAACCCACAGAGTGGATGAGATGTGTTTGGCACATGCTCTTGAAAAGAGCTAAATGAGCTCAAGTTGAGGTAGTGAGAAGGATAGTTGGTTGATCAAACCTTTCCAATGGGTGACGAAGTTTGCTATTGACTCATCCTCAAACTATCTAATGGAATAAAAATCTGTGATGGAGACCTTCTTAGTAATATTGATTGAGAAATGATTAAGGAATAGCTGAGTGAGTTGAATGAAGGTGAAGAGAGAATGACTAGTAATGGAGCTATACCAGTCAAGGGTAGTGCCAAAAAGTGACATAGGGAATGTGCAAAGCAATAATGCATCATCATGCCTTATGAGGTAGCAAGCGTGTCTAAACACTCGTAGATGTTGTTATGGGTCCCCTTTACTCTAAAAGTGAGTAAATTTTGGGAGTTCCCACTGGCTAGGGTATGGTCAAATAGGAATTGAAGGGTGAATAGGTTCGTTGCAAATTTGTTCGTATGAAATAACACTCCTCAAACTTGAAACAAATGTCTCAAGGTTGGACATCTTATCCATCAGCATCTTAATTAGATCGGTAGATGGATTGGCATGAGGGGCACCCCTTAAGTTATAGGGTACCTAGAAGGCATTGGAAAGGGTGTATGATGTACTTGGTTGCATTTGTGTAGGTGTAACATACTGATAGTTCATCATAGGGGCTGATGTCAAGGCCAAGGGGGCTTGTGCCATGAAGTTGGAGGGCACAACTTGACTAGATGCTGCCAACGGTGGTTGAATGGCAATGACACTAGTTAAAGGATAAGTGGTCACTCTCATGTTTATAGGTGCAATAGTGGATGGGATAGAGATAATCAAGTTCTGGAAAGGTGTCGAACTTGGTTGAATTTTTTGAATTTGAGGGGGTATGGAAACCGAAATGGAGGTAGGGAAAGAAAAGATAGAAGGGGAGGCCAAATCTTGAACATTGGCCATGGTTGGGTTACTAGTCGAGGCAGTGGCTTGAGTGACCATAGGCTGGGTAGCAGATACTATTGATATCATTGCCCCTTCAACCAAAGAAGTTGGCATCCTATAAATAGGGTTACCCAAATAATCTCACATTTGGCTTCTCGTGAGATAATGTTGGAGAGCCTTGACATTGTGGTCAAGGAATCTCTCAAAATCTTGATCCCCTTTGGGAATAATAGAAGGTTGATTGGGGGTAGGCTCGATAGGAGTATGCTCAGTGTCTGAAGTATACTCCATTAGATGACTTGGCATGAAGGGTGAAGGTGGGAGTGGCTATTGACTCGCGTGGTCAATAAGGAATTTGGCTTGACTGTGTGTCAAGACCATCTAAGGTGAAAGGGGTTTAGGTTCCAAAAACTATGTGTTTTAGTTTTAGAAAACCAAATTTTTTGTTAAATAACAAGAAATCTGGGTTTTAAGCTTGTTGTTTGGAAAAAAAATTATTTATTTATTGATAGTGACCGATGTTAGTTGTTTAACTAATATCAGTTAGAAAATGTTGCAAACATCGGTCAGTTAACCGATGTTGGTGAAGGTTTGGTAGCTGACGTTGGTGGAGAAATTGATGTCGGTTTTTGTGTAATTCTAGAAACATAGAAGATTGATAGTTTTAGGAAGAAGAAGATATTTTGAGTTGTTTTGGACTTCAGAATGGTACGACCTTACCAACTTAAACACTCAGATAAAAATAGTAGAATAGATGATTCGGCAAGCAACCTATAAAATGTTAGATTGCTAGGAATGGGTTTTAAATTCATGGTGGCTTATGGGTTAAGAGAATGTGTTGGGATATGGGCTTGTAGAATAGCTCCTAGAGAGGAAGTCTATGGTTGGTTTCAGGTTGTGTTATGTTGCTCAAAGATATCTATGTTAGGGTCAGTACGTGGCCTGGTGCTCGGGCTTGCTCGCTTCACTTCATGAACCCAGAGTCCAGTTGGGCAGCTTAGCCAAAATATACCTTCCCTATAGTTTATACTCTGCCAGAGAATAGAGTGGGTCCTCCTCTTGGTGAAATCCAAGTAGGATCACCAGGTGGGGTAAGGTATCTGCTAGGTGATGAAATCCTAGACGGGCCTTGTTTGAAGTAAGTTTATGTGTTTGATTTGAAGTGATTGTGGTTTGGTTGTGTCACATTCATGCACTATGACTCATTCATAATGCTTTAATTACTAAGTGGGCTAAGTGTGCATCTAAGCAAGAATGAAATGCAGTAGTTTGTAACCCAAATTGAAATGTGTTATTCAAATGCAAACAAATGGAGAAGAGGTAAAGAGTATGAGTTTCTCACTACTCTATGATGCATGCAAGAAGTAACAAGAAGAAAAAGAGATGTTATTTTTAACTTCTGCTAATGATTTCCTTTTTAAACAAAAACATAGAAGAGGTAAAAAAGAAGGAGAAAGAATTAATTAACTTTAAGTACAAAAATAGAAAGTAAGGGAAGCTAAGTTTTTTATTTCTCAAGAAATAAAGGCAAAGAAGAGGGGATGTAAGAAGTGAATATTTTTATAATGCATCTACATGAAAAAATTGATTTTTAAAAGAAGAAGAATGAACCCAAGCAAAACTCCAAGGGTCCCACTAGGTGTGCTAGAATGTTTCTCTAGAATTTCACTAATTACCTTCAAATGAGAAAGAAACTAAGGTTAAGAGGTTATGGGTTTGATGTTACCCAGATTTAGTGTGCACTATATCCAACCCTTGTGGGAGCTCCTCTTTGGCTATGGAGGAAACACCTACAGTAAGAATGAAACTTAAACAAGAAAGATGTTAGAAGAGGCTATGGTGGACTACCAAGTTACGTGCTTGGTCTCGAAAGCATGAAGCTCCTTAAGGGATGACAGTCCACTGTTTAAAGATAAAAGTATTGTAAAGGAAGAAATGATAAATGACTAAATAAATAGAAAAGTAGATGGTGTGTACCTATTCCCTGTAGTCTATGTATCTCAGAATGTTACAGAAGGCTGGCTGAAGGTTTTATCTAGTATAGATGGGTTATTTGGATGGCTTTCTAGTTTGTTGGTTCAGAACACAGTCACCGATGTCAATGGGTTTGCTAAGGTTAGTTGGGTAAATGGTGTTGACATTGGTTGGGTTGCCGATGTTAGTTGGGGTTATCAACCTTGGATGGCTTTTAGAGTATTTACATGATAGACAAAGGAGTTTTTGGAAGTTCAAAGATTGGTTCAGGGTTGCAAGAAGGTGAATGAGGTTTGAGCAAGGGTATAGGTAGAGGATTGGTGTGAAAAGGGGGTGGAAAGAAGGGGAAGGCCTTTCATCCCCTCCATGGAAGAAGTCAGGCCTCTTGAAAGTATTTATAAATATCAATGAAAACTAATTGACAATATATTTTAGAACACTGAAATGAAAACCAAAGTACTTAGTTTTATAAGGTGAAGAACCAGAGGTGTCAGAATAGTGATTCCCATTGTGGCTAATGTGACAGGTGTCATGAGCCAATGAAGTGAACAAGGATTACTTCAATTTAGTAGCTTGAGGTCCTCGTACAATCTTTCAATCTAGTCTTTAGAATGATTTATGTAGAGCTTTGGTAGTCAAGAGAATGATAGTCAAGTTTTGGTGCTTGAAATCTCATAGTGTGTGTGCAAATGTGTGAAAAGGTGGGCCTAGCTCAATGTTAGAGCTTGGATTATGTAACCAAAATTGGCTATCCCACCAGTGTTAGCATAGAACTGCTGATGTTAGCCATGGGTTGATCGATGTCAGTGGAGAGAGAATAGGTAAAAGGGCTATTTTTAGCTCTTTGCCTATTTCTCCGCCTGCCAGGTGCCTTTTCTATTGAAGAATGGTCAAAACAAGGGCTTATGAGGTACATGAGTTGGTTAGGGAGTTAAGATGGGGTGAGAACAGGTCATGGGTAGTTAGGATTTGGATGACCTAGTCTCAAGCTGACTCATAGGCTAAGAAATGGTCTTAGGGTGAGGTGTTTAGGTGAGGTGTCCAAGGTGAGGTAATTAATTTAAAATAGGTAGTTTTAAAATTAATAATGTGTGCAAGTGTGGGTTAGGAGTGTTAATGTTTAGAAGGGGACCAAGGGGGGTTGACATGATATTGGTGTATATAGATCAGTTTGGATTTGCATCAACTTTTGAGATCTGAATATGGCTTATCTAAAGGATAATTTTCCTACTCCTTTAATTGACTAGATTATTGATTATATAACTATTTTTGAGATCATATCCCTCATGGATGGTTTATTTAGGTATAACCAAATTTGGATTACACCTAAAGAATAACACAAGATGACATTCATTACCCCATAGGGTACCTTCTATTATTCCATTGTGCCTTTCACTCTAAATAATGTTGGGGCATGCATCAACATGTTATGACCCACATTTTTCATGACATTATCCATAATATTATTGAGTGTTATGTCGATGATCTCCTTGGAAAATCCTACAAGGGGAATGAGCATGTGTGAGATCTCAAGATCATATTTGAGAATCTTAGAGAGTATCACATCATCCTTAACCCTAAGAATTGAATTTTTAGTCTCTCCACTATAAAGCATCTTCGCTTCCTCATTTCATAAAGGGGTATTAAGGTGTATCCTAAGAAGATCAAGGAAATATTTGAAATGCCTCCCCTATTAAACCTTGTTTAGTTGTAGTCATTCCTTGAAAGGCTTAACTTACTTAGACATTTCTTTGAGGAGTATACTCATAAATCCATACCCCTCACATGTCTCTTACATAAGAACATGTTATTCCTATGTTATAATAAAGTCCAAGTAAATTTTGAGGAATTTAAGTACATAATTCATAATCCTCCTATCTTGATGGTACCTATTAAGGGTCACAAGTTCATATTGTATACCTCCATTACTAATATTTCCATTGGGGGCATGTTATGTCAAAAGGATAGCACTGACATAGAGCTATTTACTACATCTCTCACATGTTAGTATTGAGATCAACTACTATATTTTTGAGTGATAATACCTTTCCCTCATCTTCATTATGAATAAGTTGAGATATTACATGTTGGGCCAAACCACTAATGTGATTGTCCAATCTGATCCACTTTACTAATTACTTGGCAAAACACACCTTGCTAGTAGGACTATGAGGTGGATCATGTTTATTCATTATTTTGACATTTTCATTGTTAAACAAAATTCCATTAAGGATCTAGCTATAGCTAAATAACTTGTTAAGTACCCACAACACAATCCTAACATGAAATTATTTGATGATGACTTTTTTGATGAGATGGTTTACTTGATTGACCAGATTGAGGTCTCTGAGTGTGACTAGTATTAAGATTTTATCTATTACCTTAAGACTTAATCTTATCCCATCGATGCCCCTTCACAAGAATATTATTGAATCCACAAGCTTACCACTCACTATGTCATCATAGTTCGCATCTTATTCAAGATAGGTCTCAATGGTGTGTTGATGTAGTGATTTTCCCTTGAGGATACTCCTCTCATGTTTGAGGAGTCTCAAGGGAGTGTTTGCAATGGCCACCTAGGATGGCAAGCCATTGCTTATCATATTATCAAGATGGACTACCATTGGCCCACTCTTGTTAAGGACATTGTCTAATACACCAAGAAGTGTAAGATATGCCAAGTCATAGAGGATGCCATCAATGCCCTTATAGACCTCTTGTATTTTATTTTATCCTCTTAGCCCTTCTTGGTTTTGGATTTTGACTTTTATAGCTAATTCAAACCCACCTCTTTTGATGGTTATTGCTAGTTAATCACTACCATTGACTATTTCATGAAGTGGGTTAAGGCCATGCATCTTAGTATCATGTTTGGGAAGAATGTCACCATTTTTATCCTAAACCAACTTATTTTTAGGGTCAAGGTACCCATAGTGATTATGACTAGTAATGGCCTTGGCTTATAAATCCCTGAGATGTGTGAGCTCACTAAATACTTTAGGTTCAAGATCCACTTCTCTACCCATTACCCCTAAATAAATAAAAAAATTGAATATTTAAATAAAAATTAGAAGATGATTATCTGTATCATTACCTATTTAGAATATGACTAGCATCTCATGCTCTATCCTACCCTTTGGGCTTACCAAACTAGCTTCTGAATGACCATGGGGGTAACCCCATACTCACTCATGTATGGGTCTAAGGTTTTTTTTCCCTTAGAGGTCTTAATACCTTAGATGTCTTTAATAGATTTGGATATTTATCTAATGAGGAAGAATATGTTATTTTCCTCATTGAGCTTGAGTAGCTAGATGAGTGACACATTGATGCTCTTGAGCACAAATATGCTTATTATCACTATCAAAGCCACCAATTAATGACATTGGTGCATTTGCATCCATTTAAGGTAGATGATATGGTCCTCATTTTTAACAAGTAACCCCATAAGAAGGGTAAAATCATGAAAAAGTGGTTTTACCCCTTTTTATCACTACTTCCTTAGAGAATGGGGCTTATCATCTCTCAGCCCTTGAAGGTGATCCCCTATGGTACCCAATACATGGTTTCTACCTCAAGACATTTCATATCTAAGTCCCATGTGGCCATCTATTAAAGTTGCCTATCATGGTAGGGTGAACATTTCCTCTCTTCTATCACCACTAACCTTTGTGCCACTTATATATGTGTGTGTATGTGGGTTCTTTATTTATAGTTCCTACTATTTAATCACATGTATCTCATAATCTATATTAGATGAAGAAAACACATCACACACAAAATCATATAAACATATGTGTTAATAATGATGAATAGTTATATAAATCATAAAAATTTCATGGTTTTTTTATAGGTACATCACATGGCTTCTTCTGAGGCTGGGCTCATAGTCCCCAGTACTACCACATGAATGTTTATACATATGATACTATCCAAGTCAGCCTATGACTGGGATCTATCTATGGTAGTCCTAATTTTGGTGGAGACCTTGATATCTACCTCATGACTAGTCAAGCCACATTCTACTCTAAGGTAGCTAGTTGGTCTACCTCATCTCTAGGTACCTCTACTCCTCTAGTCTAATCTTGAGCTAGCTCATCCCACATCTGGTTGATATTAGCTTCTACTCTAGTTATTCATGCCTTAAATCATGATGTATATATCTTGTGTTATGTTATATATGTCTTGATTCATTCCATGGATATTGAGTGCCATGTTAACTCTAACTCTAGCTATGGTATCTAGTGTCATGCCCTCACCAGCTTGAGTAAGGATCTTACAACCATCTACCAAAAGTGAGTATATATCTCTACCCCCATTGGTAGATATGACACCTACTCTATGAGTGGTGTTTTTAACACATTAGGAATAACTACCTTATAATTAGGTCTACCTAGAGTCCCATCTAACTAGGTTGGTCTCTTACACACACATAGAGCACATATATTAGTCACATATTGGGTCTCACTAAGTACCAGTACAAAATAAAAGTGTTATCTAGAAAATAAACTTGTCTTACCTCATTGTATAAATGGCCTTTATGTCCCTCTAATAGGTCATGCTCCTCTTTGTGGTAGTGGTCCTCATCATGGTTACCTATATCCACCACTTCCCTCTTTATTTTATCTCTGATACCTTCCATGCTTAGTCTTAGTTGGCTTGGGTTATCCTTGTCTCTCTTGTGCTGCTAGAGAATATCTCTTTAGATGATTATATGGCCCCTGTGGACCTCAAAAATCCTCCTATCCCACATTTCTCTCTATGCTTACATACTGTATCCATACCATGGATTTATATGGATCATAGACATAGATACCCACTACATCTAGATCTAAGGTATTCCACACAAGGCTAACCCTATATATGAACTATACAACCCATGTAGTACCCTCATTTAGTGGAGGGTATGCATCACTATCCCATAGTATCCTTGACCATGTCATTGGGATCCTCTTGTAAGCTTAAGACATGAGTATGTTAGGTTATGTCAATCCACCTAACCCTATGCATCAAATGTGATCCAACTAATAGTATAGTCCACTTAAGATATAATATCCCCATCCATATCTCTATCCTCCCTCTACTCATTAGACAACTCATATCTAAGATAGTGGTAGTTTCCCCATACTTTAGCTAGCATAGAGCCTCTTAACCATAGTGCCTACTATCATTATCAATAGTGGTGGTACCCCTAGTGATAGCTATATGATATGTACTTTATGGCTATTTTATTCTTAGTAGGCTCCCACTAGGTAGAGTTTAGTTTTGGATATATCCTATACCTATGATATCTCTATCTCTCCTTTTAGGATTTGCCCCATAGAGTTGGTAGACATCCTAAATACTTGAGATGACCTATAACTTAGGCCTTAGTTGGAATACATGCCTCTAATGTACCCATATGGTCACCAACACATTCAATAGATCCATAGAATAATGTAATGAAGGCATGTGTACTAATATCCAAAGTCTTACACTTTTCAAGTGATCTTGGTCCTCCATAGGTAAAGCATCTACCTCCTTGACCAACCATGATGGGACTCTCTCCTAGTTGGTCACCTTACACATTCTATCTCTTCATGATGACTATTCCCTCACCTATGAAGGATCTCCCTCCTCTGAAATTATAACTCCTCTATGTGTCTAAACAATCTATGAATAGGAAAATGGATTAGCATACTAACTATGAACTAAGTAAAATTAGGTAAAAAACATTTTTTTTTCTTGTTTCCACCTTCTTTCCTATTTTAGACCCTTCTATAACCTCTTAGGCTACTCAAAGCCTATCTTGGGGCCTCTCTTCCTAAATCTATGGCTTAGAAGTAGGCTAAAACATGGCCCCCATAGCTTAGTAGTGTCCTAGGCCACAATTTTGCCCAACCAAGTCATGTCCTAGGGTGTGATGCCTTAGGGAGCCCTAGGGATCCCTTTTCTCTCTTTAGGAAATAGTTTAACATCATATTTGTTCCAATTTATTATTTTTGTTGAGCCCATCATTTTGACTATCTATTTTTCTTGATTCATCCAATAAATCATTTTAAATCAATCAAAATGGGTTTAGGGCCTCCTAAACCCCAAAAATGAACAAGATTTGCAAAAAAATTGGTAAGAGGACTTACCCAAACCATCATATGCATCTATGGCATGCTCCTACATTCTAGTTTTCTCTATTACCTTGTTGGATCTCTTATTAATCTCTCCAATTTAAAACAAGAGTGAAAATTATTCATTTTTACTCATTTCTTCCTCTTTTTAGCCATTTTTATTGGTTTTTATGGGCCATTTTTGGGTGTTTTACCCTTTTTTGCATTCAATATTGGGAAACCTCTATCTTAGGGGTTTTTCACATTTTGAGTGCATTAACATCCTCCATTATTTGATCTAAGGTTTATTTAGGCCCATTATAGCCCTATTTTTGTCCCCATGATCCATTTTGGGTATCCATTGACCTTTCAAGCCTGTGTCTCATCTCATGGGCACCCAGGGATAGAATTTACTTATGACAATTCTTTTATTTAGTCATGTCTTGACTTTTATAAAATTTATTTGTTCTAAATCCCTATCTCTTTTTCATCATGGGTGTAGGTAGGACTATTATCTAGTTGTGGTGTTTTGGAACTTACTCTAGTCTTACCGACTAGTCCTCGTACTCTCCAAACTTCTCCCACTTTCCCTTGTTACCTCTTACCATGGATGTTATTGGTCAACTGCATTGGTTAGGGATTAATTTGGTTATTTTTTTCCCTTGTAAAACTTGATTATACTACTTTTATTTGATATTGTCTTTCTATAGTTGCTAGTCTTACATCCTTGACCCCCATCATGGTATACTTATCAATGGTGATTCACACATATAGTGATACTTAGGGAAACCCAAAATTGATAGATTTAGCTTGTATTATCAATGATTGATAGGGCCATGAGCTTATTATAATTGGTTTATTCATTACTAGTGAGATGAATAATGTGGCCAAGTATCATGCAATCATTGGCACCTTGATTGATGCCCATGAGTTAGGCATGCGATATGTGTATTTATTATTTAAATCACTCTTATATGTGTCTTAACTCACAAATTTTTGGTCCATTTTTAGATCTGAGTTTCTCCCCCTCTTCAAGGTGGTACATAATTTACTCTCCTTCTTTAAGGATGTCTAGTTCACCCATATCCCTTGTAGAGAGAACACTAGGGTTAATGCCTTAGTGAATGCCATTTTGGATTTTATAATTTGATTTGATATCACTTGTGTCCCTTATTTTTAAGAGTTAAAACTAGATTTGGGTTTTTATTACACATAATTTTCACTCTCACCCATGGATCATGCCATCAACTTCTTCTACTACCATCCTTATCTAATAAGTGTAGGTAATATTATCTTTTATCTTTTTATTTCTTGATTTATTTTTATTTTATGTGGATTCTAGGTAATACACAACACTCCTTGTTCATTGGAACACTAATTTCTTATACCTTAAGGGCATATGTAATTGTACTTCCTATGACCCTACTCTGCCTTTTATTACACATTAGCTCATGCATAAACTACTAACCCTAGTTATCCCATTTGAAGACATTTATCACTTTCATAAACCTATCCCACCTCATACTCTCATCACTTATACATCTTATGTCCATCTCAAACATTTCACATGCTAGAAGTATCTCTAAGAACCTCTTAGGACCCTTTCAAAGACTTTTTGACCACCCTATGTGGCCTTTTGACCTAATCCAAGGCTTAGGGAGGAAACTTATGGCCTAGGCCACATCTTTACTTGATAAATTCCATATCCTAGGTTGTGGCCTAGGTAGAACATGTGAAAAAGGTCCTTTTTTGGGCCCAAATGGCTTTAAAAAACTAGTTTTTGGTTTTTTGGTGGATGAGGGTTGAGATATATGCCATTTTTAATTAATTGTAACTCTCTCTCTCTCTCTCTCTCTCTCTCTCTCTCTCTCTCTCTCTCTCTCTCTCTCTCTCTCTCTCTCTCTCTCTCTTTCGGTCTCTCCCTCTTATTGGTGGTAGTATGATTCCATGTGAACCTAATCTCTCTCTCTCTCTCTCTATTTATTTCCTATATTCTTGTTATGATTTTCTCACTTGATCATAAAAATCAAAGCTTGGTTTCTTTCTTGAATCTCTCTAGGTTCTTTCTTGGCACAATAGCTTTCATTATAATAGGGGATGATGCCCTACCATACTACAACTTATCTTTTTGATTCACATTAATCTCTATAGTGTTCCTAAAGCTTATGGATTTATCCTTGCTCCCTCAATACTATATTTCACATGTTCTTGTGCTCCTTTAATTTGATTTATCATATATTTATAGCTTCTCCTTCACCTCTTTTATAACTTTTGGCTCTTCGTCTAGACTAAGATCAGACACAGCCTAATCCTCTTCCTCTCTTGTTTCCTATCTTGGCTAATCAGTTGGTATACATTTTCCACACTTCTCTTGAGTTTGATATGAGGTCACTTTTCTATTAAAAATTAAATGTTTGTTTGTTTTTAGTAGTATACATGATAGGGTTTGATTTATTCTAGTGACTTAGATGTTTAGGGCATTATATAGAATAGTTTTTGAAGTTTCTTGAATTTGTATGTGATTAAAGAATACTTTAATTGCTTCAAATATCCTCTATTACATGTCATTATCTCTTTGGAAACATTTATTATTACATAATATAATTATACATGCTCAAAAAAATCTATATAGCTTACTTAAACAATATCTCTCTTGCTAAACTAGAAAATTGCATTATTAGAAAACAATAGTGTTAAAAGTATGAGAGATAGCTCAAACCTAGACTAGGCATTATCTTAAACCCCTACTTGAAAACATATTTATTTATTAAAACATATTTCATTTAGCATAAATATGCCTTTTCTTCTAAGTTTACATATCATTTGTTATCTCTCTTTATTTGGCATTATTATTTCCACAAATTATATGTAATCAATTTTCTAGTCTACTTGCTTTACTATGGTTAGATTTTCTAGAGATACCTATGTATTTTTTTTCTTAATCATGATATCCCTAACCTAGTTCAAAAGTCTTTCTATAACCTAGTACAAGATAATAAACTAGATAGCCACTATAGATATCATATATCCTATAGAAGCCTTGAGCCTTCTAACCTTCTATTTGTTTGTTTAAGTACACTGTGTACCCCCTACCAAACATTAGTGGTTTTATTCAAATTCTTGGAGTTACACTTACCTAAATTTTGGATCTTCTTCTTTTCCTTAAAATCTCTTCTATTCACCCTTTCTAAGATATCTAACATTTTTATTATATCATTACTATAAATATTTCATATTAGGTTGTTATTCCACTCATTTTGGTGAGTCTCCCTTGTGGGATTGTAGGTTGCATGCTATTATTCCATATAGAATATGTAGGATAGTCAAAACCTATAAATTGTGCCCTAGATAATTCCATAAATCATAAAATGAGAGGGTGAAAATTTTTTAGTCTATGATAAACCCACATCAACAAAAATGAAGTTTAGAAGTAGATCCCCTCTTATGCTCATTTTTATCTATTTTTTTCTTTTGAAAAAATTTAAAATATCTCAATATCCCTAAAAAATTAAAAAACCATAAAAATAATAAGCAATCCATGGCTTGGCTTTGTGAGATGGACATAGGTATCCCTAGTAATTAGCATGACATTCTAATAACAGATTTTGATTACTTTTTAATGTTTCAAATTGATACAAAAATTAAATAACATTTTTAGGCTTTCAAAAATATCATGGTATTTTTAAATTTTCAACATGAGGATGTAGCATATATATTATTTCTCTTCACATTAGATGGTCTTAAGCATGACAATTTTTTTAATTAATGTTAGTTTAATTAATAGATATAAATTATTAGAGGATTCATTTATTATATAATTTAGATAACTAGTTTATTCTTTTGCTTTGTTCAATTAGTTACTCACATTCAAGAAGAAACCCAATGAGCCTATTAGGTATTTCAATATCAAATTTCAATGCATCTACAAAAACATTACCAATATCTATAAACCTTAATTGGTTTCCATTATACATGTATACATAAATTATTTAGATCCCCTCATGTCTATGTTATTAAAAACATCTACAAAAAACACATTAGCTTTGGCTTATAAATAAGTTGTTACATTAGATAGGGATTTGTCTTCCCAAATAAAAATGAACTATCCCTCATTTCATTAATATCTTAAAATTAAATCAATCACAACCCATATTCTATTTAAACATGATTTTGCCTACATGTTGCACATGAAAGATTTTGTGTATTCTAACTTTGAGAGTGGTACAAAAGGGATTCAAAAAAAAGAATCATAGGAAGATGAGCATCCATTAAGTGAGGAAGAAATAATTTCTTACATAAAATCAAATAAGTAATTCATTTTTGAGGATAAGTTCTTAAAATAATATTTTTATGATATAATAAATAGAGGTAAAAAACAAAGCATAAATATTCATTAATTTTAACAAACAAAATTTAACCACCAATAAAATTGATGTAAACCAAACTCTATACATACAACTTTATCAATCAATAAGGTAACCACCTATTTTATGAACCATGATTACTTAACTAATTATTAACTTAAGGTACATTAAGATTTATAATATTTTATCACTATATGTGTAACACTCATTCATTTGTTCATATTTATCAATTGCAGATAGGTAATAGAGTCTTGCATAAAGTAAACTGTATAAATTTAAAGTATAGGAAAGTAAATCACATTTTATAGGAATTTAATGACTAAAATTAACTGAAATAATTTTGTGGAAGCTTCCATTAATAAATTTAATAACATGCACACCAATAAGTATTATGCATAAATTAACTCATGGATCCTAATTCACACATGAAGAATTTAGAAGTAAATAAATGAATTCTTGCACACAAACTAATAGCTAATATAATAGATTATGATATTCACTAAAAATACTTATTATGTGGCCCTCTTGAATTTAATTCGAGTTTTAATCCTTCCATTGGGTATTAAATGATTTTAATTTAAATCGCTTGCTTGCATTAGGACTCTTGTAGAAATTAAAGATAGTTATAGTAAAGATTATGAAATAAAAATTGATATACTTTATTTGACATTCATTCCATAATTTAGTTTTACCATTTGCCTATTCCTATTGTCCTAAATATAGGGAAATTCATCCTATTATTTTGAATAGAACTTACCTAAGTTAGGAATATAAAATAATTTAGGAAAGAAGTTGCTACATTTTAACTTTGAGAATGCTTCCAATAATGACTCTAAGAATAAAACAAAATGATAGATATTTTTTTACATGGTTGTGATGAAAAGAGATATGGTTAAATAAGGAGTAACCATTTTCAAAACTTTTGTTCATGGGTTATTCATGGTCCTAGCTTGTGATATATATTCCTTAACTCTCTCAACCACTTAGCAATAGAAAAAGATGTTGTTACAACTACTATAGGATGGAATAATTGTTTAATAGTTTATATGAATGAGTCAGTATAGGTTGTATTACTCAATTTTATATTAATTATCTTTGCCTAGTTGCTACAAGTTAACACTACCTAGTTTCTACAAGCTAGCACCAAGTAGTTTATATGGGCTATTATTTAGTCTTTTTTTCTTAGGATCTTAAACACATGATATTATAATTAGGCCAATATAGTAAAGATATTACATAATGTCTCTTAATCATAAAATAAACCATTTTATCCCTATAAAAATAAATAACATATGCATCATATTAATTAGTGTTACTTATAGGTGGAATATGTATACACATAATATTTTTAAAAAATTATCAATTAATGATGCTTTATATCTTACAAGAACCCATCATGTATTAATTTATCTAAGTTCACACCATAAGGGGTACACTAAGAAAGGGGTGGGAATACCATTGGTGATTTATAGGATTATTTTCCCTTTTTCCACTTGTTATCTACATACCTATCTCCTAAAAACCATTCCCGTAATCTTATTTTTCTCTTTTGCACACTCCTACAGTCTTTTACCACCTTTAGTATCCCTTTTACTAACCTAAAACCTCTTATAAAAATTCACATGACTATGTTGGTTGTGTTGACCTTGTAATCTTATTTACAAAACTTACTTAGGGTCTAGGTTGGCTCTTGGCCAACCTAGTCCATGACATAGTGAATTTTTATCAATAACAATACTAGGTTGATTGGGTTGACCCTATCAGTCAAAAATGTTAGAAGGTTTTAGGGTTAGATATACCTATAAAAACATAATAATTTCACCATTATTTAGAGAAGACAAGAAGTAGTAAGATATATTTCACATTTTCTTATCCACCATTATACTTGAGGAGCAAACTTAGGGTTTCATAATTTTTTTTGGAGATATAGATCTTATTGTTAGCAAATCAAATAACACCCTACTAAATTTTTATTTTTGATTTCTTAAGATATCCTTCACACCTAGTATAACATTGTAATGATCTGAGGTATGTGATACCTCCACTCAAACTAGACCTCTAGTTTTGATGAGGCTAGCTCCTCTGATGTATAAATTATTCTCTACTTACTAAACTACTATGATTTTTGGGATGAAAAGGGTTAGAGAGATTAACTAAAATGGAAATATAATTTTAATATTGGAGATACACCTATATTTTTGGTCTACTTGAGCTCCTAAAACACCAATAAGACAATGCAATGATTGAATCTGCAACTCCAAATGACTCCTATACATTAGTATTTCATATAGAGGTTTTATCAGGTGATCAAAGCATGAGGTAAATTATTTAATAGGCCTAATTCAAGGAAATAACCATTCAATTATATCCACTATTAGCTCAGTCAAATGACATCAAACATTGAACATGACCTGCATAAGTTAGCACACTAGTAACTAGGTGAGATTATGACCTGACAAGGGATAAAATACTACCACATGTGGAAATAAACTAATATAAGCACACCATACCAGATCATGTAAATAATAAAACATACATTTTATTCATCTTATAAGGTTACAAAGATCAATCTTGGTAAAGTTTAATCCTGCCCCAAAAGAGGGATCTTGAAAATTGGCTTGAAAGCCTGATTATAGAAAAGTAGAAGAAGATATAGAAAATGTGGCATATAAGGAAGAATAAGAAGCAAAATATAAATTAAATCAAGTCCAATTTTAGATAAAATAATTATCCAAAGTCTTTAAGACATCTCTTTATCTTGAAAATTCTTGCATGAAACTCCTTTTGGCATTGAAAAGGGATGGTGGGCCCATTTGACTTCTAAAACCTCCTTCATCAATATGATACACCATATTTTATTTTATTTAAATATAATTTAATTTATATTAATATGTTTTAAATTAATTATTCATGCATTACACTTGAAACATGCACTTGGTTAAGGATTAGTTAACTCAAGATGGGCATTCAAGACTAGTTAACTGCTCCTTTAGTCTCTAATTGCATGAAATGGATATTGCAGAATAAAACATGCATGAAGTATCCAATTTAAGGGTACTTATTTAGTGTTAAAACTCTAAATGAACTCATTTATATCCTTTCAATCCCATTCTTTAGTTGACTTTACTTTCCAAATAGGCCTATTAGAATAAAATGCCTAGTAGCCTAACTTTTACACTTTAGCTCTTGAAAACCTTTATTAAACCATGAAAAACTTAAAAAAATGTGATATTATACTTGAATACACCTTATATCTCATAAAATATCTCCTCTTAATAAATATACTCCTACAACTCAATCAAACTAGTTGACTAGGTTGATTTTGCTTAAATTTCCTACAAAGTGATTATTTTGGGTGAGATAATAAGGAAACTTATAAGAATATTTTTTACCATATGATGATTTTTTGATGAATAAAAAGTCTCAATATTTAATCTCCATGGATTCAATTTCATGTAAACTACCTTGTACCTCATATTTTATGTTTTTACCTCTCAAAACCTTGATTTCTACCATGATATATACAGTTACATAAAAAAATTTATCATATATAGGATCCTCTCTAAGTTTAATTAATGTTTGAAGAGGATTTATGTTGATCCATGAGGTTTTAATTACAAGAAATGAGAATTTTCTCAAAATTATTCATTATAAGGGTTTGGGAGGGTTTAGGAGGTGAAACTTCTTAATGATGGTTCATAAAGTATAGGCCTCCAAAACCAAAATTATTTATATGAATTTTTATTATATATACCCCCTCAAAATCTATAATAATATTATGTTCCCATAAAAAAGGTATGAAAATATAGCCATGTGATGAAATTTTCCTGTAGGGTTTACAAGCATTCTAGACATGCTTACACTCATAGCAATTTTTAATAAATTAAATCCCATAAAAAAAATATAAATTTTTCATTATTTATAATTAAATAGGGTTAATTAAATTATTATAATATATTTTGGCCAAACTCTGCACATGGTTGAAGATACAAGCATTTGATTAGGTGGCTTGAATGGGTATCTTAGCCTACAAAATTTGAATTTATTACTTGGACTAAAACTAAATATTCCATTAATTATATATAATTTAAAAAATAAAAATTTTATTGAAAAATATCATCATATCATTTTCAATGTGTCATCTTTCTTATAGGGTTTGAAAATACCTTTTGGTGCTATAGGCCCTTTTTTTAATTCTAGCCCTCAAGGGCATGGTTTGCTTTTATTTTGGAGTTTACCACCCCTAAAAGGTATTTTTAAGATTTAAAATAAGTATATAATACTTTTTAAACATTTTCATAATCTTTAAACCTTTTTATATACCTTAAACCTCTTGAGGAAGTATGCCTACACCAAAAGTAACTGTCAAAAGATATGGTGATGATTGTTTTAAAATAATGAGTTTTTCCACATTTGAAATGGTATTTAGGATGGAATGTGAGTATTTTTAGGTTCATAATTATTATATTTACCAATTTTAAAGTCTTTATTCCACATATATATGCCAAAAAAAATCAAAAATATCTCAAGAATTCCTTTTAGGTGTTGACTATGTCCTTGTCATGTTAGGCATGATTATGTTTGTATTTGTTACCACCTTGGATTGTAATAGAAAATAATGAACATGATTTATAATTTCATTAAATTACTCCATTAATTTTTTTCATTCTCCATTTTTTAACTTTCATCTTCAAGTCATCTCTTCTAGACCCTATCTCCTCAAGAACCTCCATCATGACTATGTACAATCTATATTCTAAGTGATTTAATGAGATATGGATATGTTTAATTATAAATATATATTTATTTTTATTTAAATAGTATTCACATAATTTTAAATCCCTTTCACATTCTCTTGAAATCATTTTTTCTTATTGATTATGCTTTAGACTTCAAACATTGCCAGATTCTGTACAACAACTTGTATTGTCAACTCTATATTCTTGATAGTGCTTCAGTAGATTTGACCAAATTTTTTTATAATGTATATCTTGGTAATTTAATATCATAATATTTATTAGTTTATTCACTCATTTATTTTAATTATCTCGTGTATTAAACTTTAATAAGGTGGGGGTGTACAATGAGAAAGCCATTTGTATGACTATAGGTGACTATTCTCTCATGTTAACCTTGAAGGTAAAACTATTTAGAGTCCTCTATAGCATGACATGAAATTATTATTGTTAATGTATCACTATGGATCCTAAATAAAATCATGAAAACCCTTTTAAACTACTATGCCTTCATCTCATTTTCCAATTTGATGAAGAAACATGGGCTTAACATGGATGTAGGACTATTTTCGAGTGATGTTGGTTTTTAGTATGACTATGTCACCATGTCAAGACACTAATATATTTACATCTTTATCTAATTCCACCATGAATTTCTTAATAACATAAATTAACATAAATTTCTTATCATTGACCAATGCTCTTGAAAGCTCATCATACCTATAGATATGATTGTCTTCCTTGTATGGCTATAGCTTAGTATTTTAAGAGGTCTTGGAAAACTGTAGCACTTGATTAGGGTTTGGATACCATGAAGATCTATTTATGATTATATATTATCATTATTCTCTTGTATCATATTATTAAATTAGATATGAAACTCCTAAAGAACATTGCCTCTCAATTTGTGTATTAGCTTGAATGGAAGGCTTTTAACCCTATGATGGTTTTAGGTTCACCTTCTTAGTGACCTTAACTATGTTACTTAGTGTTTTGAGGTTAATAATCATTTATATGGTCTTATATAATCATTTATTACTCATTACCTTTCTTTGTTTATGAAACACCCATAATTGATAACCTTGATTTCTGAAGATATGACGGTGTTTGTTCTCACAACCATTATATAGTTATATGTGGTTCCATGGGATTAAATGACTGAGTTTGAATACTTTATGACTATATTCATCCCAATAACATGATTATATAATCATCATTCATGATTCATTCTTACCATTATCTTGAACATGAAACTAACTTAATAGACCATTAGCCCTTAGCTTGTCTTGAAAGAAATCATGTATCTTTTGTTTCCTATAGGTGCCCTTCTATGGACAATGCATGTACTAAAAGTGCTTTGGGAATTTTTTTACAATATACAAGGTTTTATGATGTGAAAATATTATATTCACTTGTGAAAAGATATCAAAACAATTTGAAACCACTTTGAAATGGTTCATACCCTTGAAGTCACCCTTTCTTTGTTATTGTTCATCTTATTAGCTATAGATTGTTGTTTCATGATGGCTATATATGATTATTACATGGTGATTAATTACAGGACTAGGTTCTCATAGTGTCTTTCAACTTAAACCTTTGATCTCCCTTATCATGATGTTTTTGAAACATCTTCTTGAATACATATATCTTTTTCATTTACCCTAAAATTAACTATACTTTACCTTTACAATTTTGTATAGACTAAGTACAAGTCCATACCTTGTGAAAGTCAAATGTAAATGTTATGATATCTCTTGTTTTCATTGATGGTATTAATAAGTTTAAAAACCTATCTTGAATCTCAAACCCTATCTCAAAGGTCTAAACTTAGTTCTCTATCAACTCCTTGGTTCTTGTTTATAGGTGTGTCCTCCTTTAAGAAATTAAAAATTAGGCATATGTTATTCTTGAGATCTTCTCTATAGGGTATCAAATTCAATTTTTTTATTCATTTAATTTATTTACCCAAATAAGCACAAAAAATTAGATACTTTTAGACTACCAAGAGATATGCATGTTATAGGTTATTTTAGTGTTACTCAGACCTATAGGTGTCTTAAAAGACACTTTGAGCCTTTGATGGATGCCTCCATATTTGGAGTCATAATTGAAACCAAAAGAGGGATTAATAACCATTAAAACCTCTATGATTTCCAACTAACATTCAAGTCTTGATGTCATGTCAAAATATCATAAGGAATGTGTCCTTTATCAACTATAGGTGGTCATATTTATACCATTTATATGGACTATGACTATTCTTGACCTTAAGGAAGGATTAAAAAAGCATGATATGGTACTTGTCCTTTAGTTTATTCAAATTTATGAGATGGTTATACTTAATTTATTTGGAAAACAAGCCTCCTTAATATCCCCAAGAAAACATTCTCTTGAATACATCTCTTAACTATTCTTTTTTACTACTATAGGCCATAATTTCGTGATTATTTAGATGCTTTCTTAGTGTTTATAACCTTATTATTCATGATTATGATGATTTACATCTCTTAATATCTTATTACAGTGATTTAATGGAATTAATATGAATGAAAGGTGATGTGATGTAAATTTATGAGGGAAGCCATGATTGGAAGGGAGAAAGAAGATTGAAAATAGTGAGAAATGGCTTTGTATGATAGTGAGAATGGAGAAGGACAAGATGGAGGTGAAAAATGGGCATGAAACCTATCACCTATCAATATTTAAAAGCATGGAGGAAGAACACACATATGGAAAAATTATTCAAAGAAAATTCAAGGTCATTGGAGAATAAATATGGTGTTAAAATGAAACATAGGTTTCTACTAAAACTTTAAAATATGCTAGAAAATCTTAAAGTTTGCTAAAATAAGATTTTGAGATTATTGATAGAATTTTAATAGATATTAATCTTGATGAAATATTTGATAATAGTTTTTTGGATGACATGTGAACATGATGGATACCCTATAAATAAACTCTCATGAAAACTTAATGTTGCTTCCTCTTTCCCTAACTGTACAATCTCCTTTAAATGATTGTACAATGTAGATTTACACTCCATGTCTTAATGATATTTTTTAGTCCTAAAAAATGTTAAAATAACATAATTTATACCATTTAAATGAATTAAAATTCCCAAATAATGTTTGAAAACTTGAAATTTCTTGAAATGATGTCATGTTGAGGAGAAATTACAGAAAATTGATTGACTTCATGGATGAAAGACTACTATTATATATCATAACTTCAAAGGGATGTTTAATGATGTATAGGAGAAAAAATTAATAACCAATTTATCTAGAAGGAATCTCTTTGAGTCTACTTTCTTTGACCAAAAAATTAGACTTGGATTCTCTCTTTCGTGGCCATACCATCATCAAAACTGGAAAGATCTCACTATATGTAAAGGAGCCACTTGACTAAAGGTGACTGGTTTTGGGCCTATTTGGATTAAAATTTATATGAAATTATTCATAAAACTATGTCATATCCTCTTCCTCATGTTTTTATACCCTGGTCATATGGATGGTCATGCAATTTTGTACTTGTGCTTTGAAAAAAGTGAAAATTGACCTTTCGTTGCTTTTTATTAATAAATAAAGCTTCCGCCACCAAAATTAGAACATGAGAGAATAGCCAAGAATATTTTACATGATTAAACAATAATTATTTCCATTTTACATGATTTTAGGGCCAAATTTGGCATGTGGGAGCTCAAAATGGGCCTTTTTTAGGCTTATACTTGCATTAAATGACCTTTTAAAGGTATGTAACTTTAGAACATAGGTAATTACACAAATATGAATGTATTTGAGTGAGTATGAAGGAATTTATGACCCTTTGAAATGAATTTTGACATGTTAATACCAAAATTTATCCTTTTAGGCCAAAAATACATAGTTTAAGACCACTTTGTAGAGGATCAATAGTACCAAGAAAAGTTTTTTATTATAAGGGTTAGAATTTGGTCTTGATAGGCCGAATTGCCAACATTTTTGGTGACTCACAAGAGTTGACCATCCTAATAATCAAAATAACTTATTGGATTTCACATGATAATGGTAAGCTAAAGCATAATAACTTGATTTGATGACTCTCTTGAATGCCCAATAGACTCTTTTAGGCTTTGATAAACTTTTTTGGACTGTGAAAACAACAAGACTAAAAGTAAATAATAAATAAATTAATAATTAAGGATAAAAAACCTAAGGAAATAGGAAAACAAGAAAAACACAACTGAAGGGAAGTAGACTACTGCTTATGCTAATCACTTGTTGAAACATGACAAACCTAAAACAACTAACCTAAAATGAAAAGCTTTCCTCCAGTGTCAAATGGAAAGCTATTTTTTTCACCATGGAACCTTAAATCATATTTTCCATATCTTGGTAGTCTTCTTGCGGATAGGATCACTTGTATGTTCATGTCTTCTTTATGATGCAACTAGGCCTTCTGCCTCCATTCTTAGGTATATCTATTAAATATGTGTATACAAGACCCAAGAATCTTCTTCTAATATTCTCTTACTTTGTAATAATAGTGTCAATTATTATTCATTCACGGGCTTCAAATGATCTAATATGTCTTCCATAATACCTTGATTCTGATCCACATGGACAAGTGACTTGTCAAGATCTTCATGATTGACCTCTTGTACTCATTTAGGCATGCTAAAGGACTAAATATATTCATTTGATTTATGTTCAAGAGCAATGATTTGAGGAACTACCTCAACCAACACTTCTTCATTTTTCATTATCATGAACTTCCTTTTCTTGTGGATAAAACTCGATATATTTAGCAATTGATTGGTCTTTAAAATCTTCAATAGGAAGTGTGATACCTTTAATATCTTCATATTCATTTCAAATATCCATATACTACTACCAAAAGTCATCATCATTACCTTGATACTTGTCTTATTTTATTTGTTTACACTCATCAATTATAACTAATGTAAGTTATTGATAAACATCTTGATGTGGGAAAATTGCTATATGATCAAGAGTATCTTGAGAAACCACCTATTTTTACACATATGAAACTTCTTCTTCTTGGATATCATCTTTTACTTATATCTCATCCTACAAGTCAGCTTCTTTGGCATTATGAAAGACTATGTCATGGCTATCTTTACTTGTAAGTGTATCAATGATGATGTCCTCTTCATCTTGAACTAAAACCTCTTTCTCATCACCTATAATTTCAGTTAAAACTTATTGATTCACCTCAAAAAATAGAGTCTCCTTCTTAAGAATTGGCATGGTAGACTTGTAAAAATACTCAAGAAGATGAGAAAGATCCAAAGGAGTTACCATTGATCCCTAATATTATTCATGAGGATGCTCATCCTTGATCACCTTCACCTCCCCTCTCTACTAAAAATTCTCTTGAATATATTTCCATGAAGTAAAGGACTGAATTTTGAAGATAAATGAGTGGAGGTTGAATGATCTCTTGATTGCTCTTGACTTTAGTATCTTGATTTATGCTTGAATACTCTTCTTTCTTTCTTGACTATTATACCTGATTCCAAGTCATGAACTTGGGTTTTAAAAAATATACATTTTTACTTGTTTTAGCCATGATTATGAAACAAGTAACTTCTGATATGTTTCCTTTGTAGTTGCCATTGATACTGAAGATGTTGATTTGTAAGCTCAACTTGCTTGGTTAGATGAGCCTCAAAATCATGAACCAATTGATTAGAGATGTATCCATACAAAACTAAAGATGAAGGATCCTATTTGATCTCCTATGGAACCTTAAAATTAGCTTCTTTAAAACATGCTTCTTCAACCTTCTAAGGTCTCTCTTTGATGGATTTCCAAGTAGCAAAGCTTGGCAATTCTTACATAGAATCTTGGGGGCTATGATAAAAAATTTCTTATTGATCATAAAGAGAAAAGAGTAGTTAAATAAGAACATGTTAATAATTTTGATGACCCTAGTGTCTCTCATAAACCACCAACCTCTCTTTAATGCCTATGATTAGACCACCTATGTCTAGAATGTCAGCATTGAACTTTGAATGGACTTGTATTATAAAATATGCACATACCTCTTTATCTTGATGTAAATTAGCTCTCATGTTATGAATTTAATTCTTAGATATATCATTTCCACATCTCTTTTGAGTATCTATGATTACCATTTATTTCTCATAGCGAAATAGGGTTTGTTTGAATCTTGAGATGGATTGTTTTGGGACTTGATTGGGCTAATTAAGAAGATAACAAGGTTTACGAGGCTCATAATAGGATTGAAATGAGTAACCATACTGATGATAATGATCCATATATGGTTGGTGATTCTCATCATAAGTTTGATATGAATTATGGTATGACTTATATGGGTCATGAGGATCATAACAAGATGTATATGGATCATTTTGAAACTATTGATAATGATATGAATGATATAATTATTCTCTATATGATGCCATAGCCTAGAAAACACATGAAAAATAACTAAATTTTGACTAAAAGTTACCTTTTACCTCTAAGATAAGGATTATAGGAGTACTTAAAACTACTACTAAAGACCAATATACTACAAAATATATACTCCAATTACTATATTTGGGTCCCACTAGGCATGCTATAACTACTATCAACTTAGATAATACCCTACTTGAAGGTTGGTTATTTATTTCTTTGGATCTCTTTCACACCTGGACTAATATTGAAATGATCTAAGGTGTGGTACACCTACACTTAGACTAGACCTCTAGTTTTGATGAGGCTAGTTCCATTGATGTATCACTTATTCTCTACTTACTAAACTACTATGATTTTTGTGATGAAAAGGATTAGAGAGATTAATTGAAATGTAAATCCAATTTTACTATTGGTGATACACCTTTATTTCTAGTTCATCTACTCTATTTGAGATCCTAAAACATTGATAAAGTAATGCAATGACTGAATCTACAATTCTAAATGACTCTTATGCAACAATATTTCATATTAAGGTTTTATCGGGTGATCAAAACATGAGGGAAATGATGGAATAGGCCTGATTCAAGGAAATAACTAGTCAATTATATCCATTATTATCTCAATAAAATGATGTCAAATACTAAACATGATGTGCATAAGTTAGCATACTAGTAAATAGGTAAAATCAGGTCCTAACAAGGGAGAAAATACTACCACATGTGAAAATCAACTAACATAAGCACACTATACCAAAATATGTAAATCTCAAAATAGTCATTTTATTCATCTCAAAAGGTTACAAAGCTGAATCTTCATAGAGTTTAATCATGCCCCGAAAGAGGGAGCTTAAAAATTGGCTTGAAGGTATGATTATATAGAAGCAAAAGAATCTCCTGCTAATGTGGTTAGAGGGAAGAAGAATAAGTCAACTAAATATTAACTCAAGTCCAATTTTATTTAAAATCATTATCCCAAGTCTTTAAGACATCTCTTTATCACAAAAATTCTTGTATGAAATTCCTTTTGATGTTGAAAATGGATGGTGGACCCATTTGACTTGTCAAATCTCCTTCCTAAACATGTTATGACATATTTTGGTTTATTTAACCCCCCTTAAAGTGATATTAATATGTGTAAAAGTCCTTCATGCATCAGACTTAAAACATGCACTTAGTTAAGGATTAGTTAACTCAAGATGGGCATTCAAGATTAGTTAACTACTCTTTTCATCCTTCATTGCATGAAATGGATCTTGAAGAATAAAAAATGTATGAAATATAATCTTGAAGTGTAGATATATAGCATGGAAACTCTTAATGAACTCCTTGATATCCTTTTAATGCTTTTATTTAGTTGAATTGACTTGCTAAATAAGCCTACAGGCCAAATATGCGTAGTAGCCTAACTTTTGTATTTTATGGCTCTTTAAAACCTATATAAAACCATGAAAACCTAAAAAAAATTGTGATATTATACATTAATCAACATTATATCTCATGAAATAGGTCCTCTTGTAGAAGAGACACCTGCAACTCAGTCAAACTAGTTGACTAGGTCAATTTTGCTTGAATTTCATGTAGAGTGGCTATTTTGGGTGAGCTAGTAAGGACACTTCTAGGTATATTTTTAACCATATGATGATTTAGGGGTGAATAAAAAGTAGAATATTTTATCTCCATGGATTTTATTTCATGTAAACTACCTTGTATCTCATCTTTTGTGTTTTTCTTAATCAAAAACCTAATTTCCACCATGATTCATACAATTCCATACAAAAATTACCATTTATGGGAGCTTATCTAAGTTTAAATAATTATATAAAGAGGTTTTAGGTTGATAATTGAGGTTTTTGATTATAATAAATGAGATTTTTCTCAAAATAGGTCATTATGAGGGTTTGGGAGGGTTTAGGAGGTGAAAATTCTAAATGATGGTTCATAAAGTAAAAACCTCCAAAACCAAACTTATTTCCATGAATGGTTATTATAAACACCCCCTTAAATTCGATAATATTATTGGGTTCTGATGTAAATTTTATGAAAATATAACCACGTGAATAAATTTCCCTGTAGGCTTTGCAAGCATTCTAGACGTGCTTATGCTCTTAGAAATTTTTCATAAATTACAATGCCTCTACCAACCTCAATTATTCATGAATTATAATTAAATATGGGTCCTAAAATAATTATAATATTTTTTTTCCAAAATCTTCAGATGGTGAAAGATATGAGCACTTTATCAGGTGGCTTGAATGGGTGTCTTAGCATATAGAATTTGAATTTGCTCCTTGGATTGAAAATGACTCTTCCATTACTTCTCCCTAATTTAAAACAATACCATGTTAATTTAAAAATATCATAATATAATTTTAAAGGTGTCATTTTTCTTAGATGGTTTGAAAATACATTTTAGTGATATAGGCCTACTTATTTGTTCTATCCCTCAAGGGTATGGTTTTCTTTGATTTTGGAGTGTCACCACCCCAAAAATGAGTTTGAATATATATAATAAGTTTATAATTATTTTTAAACACTTTAATAATATTTAAAACCATTTTTATACCTCAAAATCTCTCTAAGAAGGATGCATATATCAAAAGTGACTATTAAAGGACATGTTGATGACTGTGTTAAAATAGTAAGTTTTTTTCACCTTTGAAATGGTATTTAGGATTGATGGAAGAATTTTTCAGGTCATAATTATGATTTATACCAATTTTAAAGTCACGATTCCACATATAGATGCCATAAAACCTCAAAATTATCTCAAGAATGCCTTTTAAGCATTGACTATGTGCTTATCATGTTAGGCATGACTATGTTTGCATGCTTTAAGAAATTATATTTTATTAAAAAATTATTAAAATTATATACAATTTCACTAAATTACTCCTTTCATTGGTTTCATTCTCCATTTGTCAAATTTAATCTTCATGTTACCTCTTTTAGACGCTATCTTCTCAAGAACCTCTATCATGACTAAATACAATTAGTACTCTAGGTGATTGTATGAGATATGGAGATTTTTAATGATAAATATATATTTATTGGTCTTTTAATAATATTTAAATAATTTTAAATCCCTTTCACATTCTCTTGATATCACTTTATCTTCTTGATTATGCTTTAGACTTCAAACATTTCCACATTCTGTACAACATGTACTGTCACCTTTATATTCTTAATAGTACTTGAGTATATTTGACCAAAGTTTAATAGAATTTAAATTTTTTTACTTGAATTTTAGAATATGTATTCATCTATTTAATTCTTGAATTTAATGATCTCCTATATTGAGCTTTGAGAAACTTCAAGTGTACAACGAAAAAGCCATTTGTATGACTATAAGTGACTATTATCTCATGTTAACCTTGAATGTAGAACTATTTAGAGTCATATATATAATTCCATTACCTTATTATACATCATATATAACTATTTATCCTACATACCATCATGAAAACCCTTTTTAATCATTATGCCTTCATCTCATTTTCCAATTTGAAGAAGAAACTCGTGTTTAATATACATGTATGACTATTTTGGAGTGATGTTGGTTATTAGTATGACTGTGTCACCATGCCAAAACACTCATGTCTTTACATCTTTATATATTTACACCACTAATGTATTCATAAAATCCATGAACATAAAGTTCTTATCATCGACCAATGATCTTGAAGACTCATCATACTTATAGATATGACAACCTTCCTTATATGGCTATAACTAAGTATTTCAATAAGTCTTGGTTGACTGTAGTACTTTCTTAAGGTTTGGAAACCATGAATATATCTTTATGATTATGTATCATCATTTTATTCTTGTATCATATTCTTAAATTAGATATGAAAGTCCTTTAAAACTATGCCTCTTAATTTGTGTATTAGCTTGAATGGAAGGCTTTTAACCATATGATAGTTGTAGGTGCTCCTTTTTAGTGACCTTGATTATGTTACTTAGTGATTTAAGTATCATCATGATTTATATGGTATTATATCATCATTTATTACTCATGATCTTGATTTGTCTATAAAACCCCAACCATTGATAATCTTGATTTCATGACCCTCCATAGGATGAAGATATGATTATGTTTGTTCTCACATCCCTTGTATGGTTTTAGGTGGTTGTTTCAGATGAAATGATTAAGTACCATATTCATCCCCCTAAGATTATTATTTCATAATCATTCCTGATTCCTTCATACCATTGTCTTGAACATGAAACTAGCTTAATAGACCATTAAACCTCAACTTGTCTTAAAATAAAACATGTATCCTTTGTTATCATTAGGTGCCCTTGTACAAACAAGGACTATAGTAACAGTATTTTGGGAGTTTTTTGATAATATACAATCTATTATTATGTGTAAATATGATCTTCACTTATTAAAGTATCTTAAAACAAATTTGAAACCTTCTTAAACTAGTTCATACCATTGAAATCACCCTTTCTTTGTTATTGTTCATCTTATTAGCTATAGATTGCTTTTTGAAACTGGTTGTATATGATGCTTACAAGGTGATTAACTATACACCTAATTGTTTATAGTGTTTTTCAACTTAAACATTTTATCTCCCTTATCATGAGGTTTTTGAAACATTTGCTTTGTGTGGATGATCCTCCCCTTTTTATCAATATCTAAAATGGTGATATCCAATTCAAGTGTGCCTTGATTGATGAGGGTTGTATAGCTTGTGTTACAACTATTAATTCTATCAAAACCTTTGGATATTTTTAATGAAATCTTAAATCCAAATGCAACATATGTCAAGGCTATGATTGAAGGAAAATGCTTCCTTTAGATTGTGTGGCTCCCCATTACTATCCCACCTATCACCATTCACATGAAGGTGATGATCTTCAACTTTCCTCTATCGTATAAAATTTTTATTGGTAAGACATGGACTCATCACATGAGATTCATTGCTTCTTTCACTTGACAATGAATCAAATTTACTCATAATAGAGTCATCTATAAGATTCAAGGCAAAACCAATCCTTGGAATTTTGAACAATTCCAAGACCATGGTGTGTTCAAGATTCATACCATTGAATCCTTGCCAAGCATTTCATTTCATGAATCTAAATGATTTAAATTACCTATCAATTCCACTTGATATTACAATGGTCATCTCAAATTCATTGGGAATATACACCCTAACCTCCTACATTTTGATGATGATGAGCCTAAAAAAACCAATCTAAAGATTAAAATTTTGGATCTCTCACCTGATCTCATTTCTTAGCTACCCACTTCTTTACAACATCATTATTATCAACCACCTTGTGATTAAATCTCCATTTCCTTAACTAAGACTCATAATTCCATTCATCACACAACATTGGATGACAAGGTCATCCCTACCTACACATTGATCTTCATACACCTAATTATGATGATGGTTATACCTTATATGATCCATTCTTAGGAGGTATTGTTCAAGCCAAAGATTTTGAGATTATTATTTATCATTCCTCTTTGTTTTAGTCTTTTAATATATATTATAGTGTTCCATCCTATATTATTCCTAATTTTAGCATTTTTCCTCTAGATCATAGGGTAGAGATGGTGTGCCCACCTTCAATTTGTAAATAACATCATATGAGTATGCTTATGGATCATGTTATGACTAGTCCCTATTACTTTATAAGATACCAAGACCCCTCTATCTAACTTATCCCTAAGATGATTTTGACTATCCTTCAACCTTTTATGTATCCTGATCCTCCTTCAGTAGATCCCAGTTTGGATCCCATTCCCACTCCTATAGTTGAGTCTCTTCCTATTTTTGATACCATTCCTCCTTAAATTAATCCTTTTTTAATCTCTCTACCAACTTATTTTGGTGATGGTTTGATACCTTTAACATAGGTGGCTACTTCACCCACAAAATGGACCAATCAGCCTTATTGTGACAATCATTAATTTGTCAGTTATTAGACTAGAGATTGATCCATATACAAAGATTCCTTAGCTTTTGTTTCCACTCCTACTATGATTAAACATAAAAATTCTAATCACAAGCATATCTATTGCTTCCATGGCACATATAACAATTCATCCATGCATATTCACAAGCTATGACAATATATCGACACCTTGCATCCCACCACTCCTTAGCCCACATACAAGGCTATACCTCCTCCAAAAGTATTACCTAAATATATTACCAAGTATAAAGAGGTATATTATCTATGGAATCAATGTGGTACACATCACACTAATTATTTATTCATATTTTAGTATCATCTCAGGGATCACCTCTTAACTATTCCCATACCTTCCACCATTCCTCTCATAGGTCAATCTCACAAGAAGGCTCCCCCTTCTTCCCCCATGGTTTCACCTCCTGTAGTTCCATCTCCCACTATGGTCTCTTCTCTACCTACTATTTTTCCACCTATGATTCCCTTGCCCATACATACACATTCATTAATGACACCTTCCCCACATTGACCCCTTCATCTCTTATAGAATCCACTCTCATGCATTCTCCTAAGCATCCCCTACATGTTAGCCCTCATCAACATAATCCTTCAAGCATTCCTAAAATTTTCATTGAGTAGATTCAACGTGAATTATTTTGTCAAATTTTTTTAATATCAATGAGACATTAACTATAGTTTGCATTCAACTTCATAGAGACTTATCAGATGTTATGTATAATGTGTGTTGACAAATATCTTAGTACCTATGAACACATGCATGGTGTTCTTACATTTACATTTGGATTGGATGTGTTCTCCAACTTTAACTTTATCTATTTTTATATCATTTTACATTATGTCAAATTTTTATCTATCTTACATGGTGAATTTGGTTTCACACTTTATATCACTTATGATTTTATTATGTTCTCTTATGGATTATTTCTCATAATTGCGTTCTTTTTCTTCTCAAGTTCATTTTCTTATGACTCCCCTTTTTTATTTTTCATTATTATTTTATATCTTATATCTATAAACAAGGATAATTATTATTATAACTTCATTATACAAACCGTTCACCCTTAAGTCATTCCTTCTTACCATGTGATTAGTTAGCAAATAATTCATTTCATTATAATATCCTTTTACCGGTCCACTTTGGATCTCCCTTTCTTCCCCTTTATTCCCTTTTGCAAAATAATCATACACATGGTTGAGCCTTTAGATAACATGATGGTTCATAGTTAATCCTAAATGTTTTATTCAATAATATCTTTTCATATTTATCTTCCTTTAGAAAAATCCTAATGTTTATTCATGTGTATCACTCTATCTATCATGATTGGTCATTCTAAGTCCATATGGAGGAGGAATATTAAAATCCATAAAATATTCAAAAACAAAATCATTTAGCAAAGGTCAAATCATAATAAAAGATGTGATTCTAATCACAAATCTTTTTTATAATCAAATCTTAAAATCCATAGTTTACCTCATGATAAATTCAAGGTCTATTTGGATATGGTAGGTTAATATATTAGAAAAGTAGAATAACAAAATATTTTAGTGCTACCTACTTTTTCATGTAAGTACCTAATATTCATAGTAGATCGATGGCTCTTTAAGGGGTCATAAAGAATGTAGAACACGTCATGGGAAGGTAGGTCCATTTTAATTTTATTCTTCAAAACTTCCAACATGAGTTGATCTTAGTACCACACTTATTTTTCCTACATAACTTTGTGTCTATATCAAATATGTATCCTTTGTATATTGATGGTCACTAGTCACTTAGTGTTTTATCATGTCCTTTGTGTGCCTCATGTTTCCTAAAGTCTTTTCATAAGATGCATAATCTCTTTTTCCTACATTCCCTTTTTCACTCCCTACAAGTTTCATATTTTGCCTTGAGAAATATAGTTTTATTCACTTATCACTCCCCTAGGGATTCCATTTGTGAGTTGCATTATAAAACAATGGATAAGACCTAACCTTCCTCACAAATACCAAATTTTCATATTACCATTACAAATATCCATTTTTACCATATTTTTATATTAGTTCCACCTCATTAGTATTCCTTTTATGAGTTTTAGTGTAACACCATGCATAGGACCTGGCCTTCCTCACAAAATTTTCTAATATCCAAGTCATAATGAAATTACGTGTCAAACATGAGATAAAATGTGATTTATTATGAGTTACATGTCATTGACATGTTTCCAATCTTGATTTAGTATGATTTATGCTTACTTCATTAATCTCTCACTTTTATCTTCTTATTTTCTGATTATATGTAAGAATCCAACCACTTTTCTTGATTTCTTCATACTTCCCAACTTGAATTAGTGTGATTAATTTAAGACCATTTTAACAATTTCATTTTTCATTTATACTTCCCAAAGTGATTTAGTGTGATTCATTGAATTTATTTATTTATTTTTATACCATTTTGATTTCATGTGCTTTCTATTTTATTACATTATTTTCATACTTCCCAACATGATTTAGTGTGATTTTACTTGTTTTAATTTGGTGTCAATATTTTTCATAGTTTAAAAACAATTTTTTCCCTCTTGTTTACCACTCTTTGGTTTCTTATACTTAATCATATTTTTTTACTACACATTTCCCAATGTGAAATAGTGTGTATTAGATTTGATTTTTATTAACTATACTTTGCCAAGTTCTTTTCACCTATTTATTTTTAACCATGCATGTGTACTACATAATGTTAGAAAAGAAAACACCACACATATATTTCATATATCATATATAACAAAAGAAAAATACATGTGCTATAAAGAACTATTTCCATGAATCCATAACCACAACCATAATACAAACACATAAGATCAACATCCAACTATCAAAATATAATATCACTATATATATCATGTATTTTTTATACAACGTACAAAAATACATCACTCTAGCTCTAAGGCTAGACTCTAGCATGTTTATCTCATGGTCTAGCCATGCTACCCATATAAACCTTAGATACTCCCCTTTAAATAATACACTATAATAAGGATGTTTGAGATCTCAATCCTACTACCTATCCCTTTAGGTTGGCCACCTAGTCCTATGTTGAGGTATGGTGTGTGAAACATTATTAATTGTGTGTATAATTTATATTATCAAGTATGATATAAATATGTTTGTGATAAAAAATTGTATTATGAGTTGTTTAATATATTATAGTTTGTTTGATATTTGATTGCTAAACCAAACTCACGTAAATAGTTTTCGAGGTTTTATAAGTGAAAAGTTAGGGGAAAGTTATAAGAATATTATCCTATATATTTTTAATGCCTCTAATGTATTATTATCAGAGTAGAAGAAATAATACTTTGTGGGTAAATTTTTCTCTGTGCACTACTCATTTATGTTTGGCTCTTTGATTCTAGAATAGTGGTATCAAAGTGGTCAATATGTAATTACTAAAGGGAAATTCTAATATCTTGGTTATCATGTGAATCAAAGAATCAAATAAACATGTAGTGAAAGCTCAAGAGGTCATGTAGATATTTGAGAGTTCAAGCATGTGTTAAGGAGATACACCAATGTGTAGTGAATTCAATCCTTTAGCACAAAAAATAGAGAATGCAATCAAATTTATATATCTCACTTGTTCTCATATTCATCACCATTGACTTTGTATCTATATTATATTAGGCTAGTTTCATGTCTCATTGCCTTGAAGATATTTGTAGTCTATTGTTCATCATTTTCTTTCTTATCTTGATTAACCTTCATTAATGAGCCATTATATCCTTGCACCATATAACTGATCTCATTCATGTCATTTAATATGACACCTGATCTATTATTTACATCTTTATTTTTGGCCATTTTATCCTACAATCATGTCTCAAATTTACCACCATTTGACTCACTATCCATACATTTGATGCCCAACACACATCATCTAACATAAAACTTGAATGTATTGCAAACTCTAATTATTTGGCACCTATGTAGTAATATTAGAAGCTTGAGGCATGGACAAATCTACTCTACTTAAATCAAGTGCATGCATAAGAATAATTAGTTAATGAATCATTTGATATGCCAAATAAAGGTCAGCATTAGTAGTAGACACTTGGAATACGAATATGTAATTGAATCTAAAGTTTTTTGTATTTTATTATTTTAGGCTTTGGTTTTAGAATAGTGTCTTTAGTTAGTCTTTTAAATCATAAATTGTGTCGAAAGAAAGTTTTTTTAAGTCACTTTTGTTAAAGTTATATGTAAAAAAAAGTGTTGAGTAGTTAGTGTTAATGCAATTTTATACATATTTATTAGTAAGGAAGTCTATAGTTGTTATTAAGTGTTTATGTTTAGATTCAATTGTCAAATTTGTCAAAAATATGTTTGTAAAAAAATTAGTCAAAAATTGAAAGTCATTTTTTAGGTTAGTCAATTATTGAGTCTTATTTAGGTGAATATTAGGGTCTCATTTAGGTGTTTATTAGGAAAATTTTATCAATCTATTTGTATAGATGCATTATCAGTGGAAACAAACATCCTAGTTCAAGGCCATAATGGTTAAAATAAAAAATGAAGGGAAAAATAAAAAGAAGGTAGAATGAAATGAAAACAATTTCAAAATCCATATATTTATAGTGCTAAAATAGGTGCACCTAGATCTTGATATTTATAGCAAAGGTATGCATGTAATAAACTCTTTTATTAATGATATATTCTATATATTGGATCAAGAGGCATTAAAGATTTCTCATCATAATAAAATGTTAGTTATTACATCTAGAGAAATATAGATAGATGTACATCATGTTTTTCCATGAGTACTTGCTAAAGATGTTGTTTCTGAAGGCACCAAGGCTATCACTAGTTTCACTAGTTCTTGAGTAAGTAGTATCACCAACTAGAGGTTGGAGGATACATAGATGATGGAGGTCTTTTAGTGACCTCTCATCAATTGCTAATGATGGGAATACACCAATGATTTGGTGACTTGTGTGTGTTTGAATAAGAATAAAAGGACATGTATGCTCACTTTCATGGTGTGATTTTATTTTTTCAATTATGTTTTCATTCCCCTACTTGTTCAGACATCCTCTACTATTTAGAGACAAGGGAAAGTGTGGATATAATGGAATGTGGAAAATAATTTTATAGTAGGGTAGCTAATTGTATGTATCTTATGACTACCTTTCTTCTTTATGGAGATTACCCCTAGTGTCACGTTCATTATGGTGACATAATGTAAATGTAGGATTCATTCCTTCACATATAGTGGCCATTTACAACAAGATCATGTCAGTAGTATGCAAACCTAAAAGTATGAGTTGGCATATGATTCTATTTGTACCAATTCTTAAAGATATATATTCTCACCATGCTCACATTGAGGGGGTATAGATGGATTAATAATGTTCAGAAGGGGGTGAATGTTGAGGAATGGTGTGTGAAACATTATTAATTGTGTGTATAATTTATATTATCTAGGATACTATAAATATGTTTGTAATAACAACTCATATTATGAGTTTTTTAATATATTATAGTTTATGTGAGATTTGGTTGTCAAACCAAACTAACGTAAATAGGTTTGGAGTTTTTATAGCTAAGATAAAATAGAGGAGAAGTTATAAGAATATTATCTTATATATTTATAATGTCACAAATGTATTATTATCAAAGTAGAAGAAAGTATATTTTGTGTGATTATTTGTCTATGTGCAGTACTCATTTATGTTTGGATCTTTAAATCTAAAATAATGGTATCTAAGCAATCAATATGTAATTTTTAAAGGGAAATTATAATATCTTGGTTGCTTTGTGAATTAAAGAATCAAATTGACATGTAGTGAAATATCGATAGGTCACATAAATATTTGAGAGTTAAAGAATGTGTAAAGGAGATGCACCAATGTGTAGTCCATTCAATATTTTGGCACATAAATCAGAGAACATGATCAACTTTATATAGCTCACTTGATCTCATCTTCATCACCATTGACTTTTTATGTGTTATATTAGGCTATTTTTATATCTCATTGCCTTAAAAATATTTATAGTTTATTGTTCACATTTTTATTTTTTTATCTTGATTAACCTTTGTCAATGAGCCATTAGATCCTTGTACCATATAGTTGATCTCATTCATGTCATTAAATACAACACCTAATCTATTATTTACATATTTTTATTTAGAAATTTTATCCTATAGTCATGTCTCATATTTTCTACCATTTAACTCATTATCCATACATTTATTGCCCAACACACATCTTATGACATCAAACTTGAATGTGTTTCAAACTCTAATTTTTTGTCACATATGTAGTGATATTAGAATCTCAAGGCATGGGTAAATGTGCTCTACTTAAATTAGGTGCATGCATAGGAAGAATTACTCAACAAATCATCTGATATGCCAAATAAAGGTTAGTGTTAGTAGTAGATACTTTGAATACAAATATGGAATTGAATCTAAATTTTTTAGTATTTTATTGTTTTAGGCATTGGTTTTAGAATATTATATTTATTTAATATTTTAAATCATAAATTGTGTTGAAAGAAAGTTTTTTTTGAAGTCACTTTTTTAAAGTTATATGGAAAAAAATAAATAAAAAGTGTTGAGTAATTAGTGTTAATGCAATTTTATACATATTTATTATTAAGGAAGTATATAGTTGTTATTAAGTGTTTATGTTTATATTCATTTCTCAAATTTTTCAAAAATATGATTTTAAAAAAATGAGTCAAAAATTAAAAGTCATTTATCTAGTTAGTCAATTATCGAGTCTTATTTAGGTGAATATTAGTGTCTCATTTACATGATTATTATGAAAATTTTATAAATCTATTTTTATGGATGAATTTTTAGTGGAAACTGATGTCTTAATTCAATTTCATAATGGTTACCATTAAAAAGGAAGAGAAAAAGAAAAATAAAGTATAATGAAATGAAAACAATTTCAAAATCTATATATTTAAAGTGTTGAAACAGGTGCACCTAAATATTGATATTTATAGAAAAGGTATGTGTATAATAAACTCTTTTATTAATGATATCTTTGATAAATTGGTTCAAGAGGCATCCAATCTTTCTCATAACAAAAAAAAATCAATTATTACATCCAGAGAGATCTAAATAGTTGTATGTCATGTTTTACCACAAGAACTTGGTAAACATGTCATTTCTGAAGGCACCAAGGCTATCAATGGTTTCTCCAATTCTTGAGTATGAAATATTACCAACTAGAGGCTAGAGGATATATAGAGGATGGAGGTCTTTTAGATACATATCATTAGTCACCAGTGATGGGGCCACACCATTGATTTGGTGACTTGTATGTGTGTAAATAAGAAAAGGACATGTTTGTTCACTTGAGTGGTGTGATTTTATTTTTTTAGTTGTGTGTTTTCATTCCCCTACTTATTCAAACATCCTTTGATATTTGGAGGCAAGGGAGAGTGTGTATATAATGAAATGTGGAAAATAGTTGTATAGGAGGGTAGCTAACTATAAAGATCCCATGACTTCCTTACTTCTTTGTGGAGATGACACCCAGTGACATGTCTGTTGTAGTCATGTAATGTAAATATGGGATACATTACTTCTCAATTAGTGGTCATGTATATAAATATTGCATTAGTATTATGTAGACCTAAAAACATGCATTAGCATATGATTCTATTTGTGCCAATTCTTGAATATGTATATTCTCCCCATGCTCACATTAAGGGGGTGTAGATGGATTAATAATGTTCACAAGGGGGTGAATGTTGAGGTATGGTGTGTGAAACATTATTAGTTATGTGTATAATTTATATTATCTAGGATAATATAAATATGTTTGTAATAGTAACTTGTATTATGATTTGTTTAATATATTATAATTTGTGTGAGATTTGGTTGTTAAACCAAACTCACGTAAATAGGTTTGGATGTTTTATAGGTGAGAAAGAATAGGGGAGAAGTTATAGGAATATTATCCTATATATATGTAATGTCCCAAATGTATTATTATTAGAGTGTAAGAAAGAATATTTTGTGTGGACAATTGTCTCTATGCACTGCTCATTTATGTTTAGCTCTTTAAAGCCACAACATCCTATACCTATCCTAGATGAATAGTGATAGCCAAATGAATAGATATCTATAGATCCAAGACCTACCATGTTTGTAACTCTCTTATTTACACACCTACAGGTGGTTGTATCCCATATATGCATGCATGTAGATAACTTGTGGCCTCCCTTACTAATTTGAACCAACCTACTTCAGTTGGGGTAGATGGTATCACAAGATCATCTAATGTGGTCGGGTCGTATGGTGCCAACATATTATATATAATATCATGGTGTGACCGCATCACTAGGGATCCCCATTTGACCTCTTCTTCATCATATGATCTACAAAATTCAAACCAAATATTTATTAGATCATACAAACACACACGTGTGTGTGTGTGTGTGTGTCTGTATATATATATATATATATATATATATATGTATGTATGTATGTATATATATATATATATATGTATGTATATATATATATGTATGTATATATATATGCATGTATATATATATGTATGTATATATATATATATATATATATATGTATGTATATGTGTATGTGTGTATATATATATATATATAGACTATCTGTCCATTTATCTATATAACTAGTATTCTATGTCAAAGACTAAAAATTACAACCATTTTTACCTATCCTAATGTCACCAATCACCATCTCCCCATCTACTCATCCACCAAGAATTGTATCTCCATCAACTCATCTCATAAGTACATCATTCATGGGATACCTCCCACTCAAATAAGACCCCAAATTTACCACTATTGCACATCTCAAGCCTCACCTCAATGGTGACTTTATAGACCAACTCTATTCTAGGCCAACTGATGGGTCATCTTGGATGACCACCCTTATGTTATTTCTCATTATTGGCATCTATATCAGTGGTGTGACCAAGGTGTTCTTTGTTCCTCCTATTGTGGTACTTATAATGCCCTAACATCTACATCCATGAACTTTCTAGTTGTTGACTATCATGCTCAACTAGTCTATGGTCTCATATGACATGGTTTTATCTCTAGTATGTTGATTAGCACTACTCTTCCTCCTCTCCCCCTTAGATATCTCACATAAAAAGCCTAAAATTTTACCACCATTATAAGAGCCACTAGGTGAGGGAGTCTAAACTATCTTGGCAAGTGTGCCACTAGCTATGGCTCTACCTACTAGGTGTAGTGTCCCTTGATTTGTACTCATGCTAACACTCGTGCCATAGTCCCACAACTTGGACAAATAGTCACAATGTGTGCAAAAGGATACCACATGATCTCTCCTCATGTAGCTATCTATAACACTAGCACAACCCACACCACCTATTCATATCTCCATCTCAATAGCTGATGTAACCAATCCTCAACCACATGGGGCATCCTACTTAGTTAGTAAATAAAAAACCTCTCATATATCCAAGCACTTAGTAGTAATACTAGCCCCATGGTCTTCTTCCCTCTAGACAACATTCCATACATATCATGCATGAGTTAAACCCATATGACAAAACCCAAGTCATAGAGTGCCTCGTGATATAATATAGACTGACACAAGCCTAACACATATAGTAGTACCTTGTCATTTAAATTATGACACAATATTCATGAAATCACAAGTCTTATCACAACATTTAAGATATCTATAATCTGTGCAATATAGACATCAAATAAACCCACCCTAAGTCTCAAGTAAATCCTATCAAATCATGTCACCCATTAGGCTATTACTTGACTTTCTTCCTGATCATCTAGTATCCTCATGATCACTAATGTCCATGTTATATGAATTCCAAGGAACACATGGACATGCACTAAAGTGATACCAACTTCTATGGTATCCCCATCCACCACCCATCTAAAAGTATTGGTCAAGTGTTCCTAGGATCCCAAGAACATGATAACTAAATCAACACTCAATAGGACCCATTTCATCTCCAAGATGCCTCCCAATCCTAGCATGACCAATATAGCTCTGTCTACATCCATCAATCATTTAAATAGATTTGGTAGCCATGATGCATCTACCAATCACCAAAATATTTGACATCCCTACAATAATCAAATAATAAAAGATGTATTAGACCTCCATATCACTCATAATCAAAATACATTCTTTTAAATTTCACAAAATCAACCAATTTTTTCCTTAATTTATTTATTTCTTACCAATTTGACATTTTTAAATATTTATTGGCCCTTTAAGTACTCAGTCAAGCACCCTATGCCTTTAAAGTACTATATCAACCATTTTCCTTCATTTTAGTATTATATTAGCCACTTAGAAACATACTAAGTCAACCCTATAATATAGGTTAGCCATTTAGAATTAAATAACTAAGTTAGCCTTTCCTTTCCCACTATAAAATCATATTTTTGACTTAACACACTAAGTTGGCTATGAGGTACTATGTTGACCTTTTTTCCTAAAAAACTAAGTCAAATAAGACCTACTAGGTTGGCCTTTTCAAAAACATTATTTTATACCTACTAGGTCAACTAGGTTGACCTTGTCCATTCAAATATGTTGAATCTTTGACCCATTATCATAAATGCCTTTGGCATTTATTGCTTCATCCCTATTTAAACAATTCCCTGTTTGTCATCTACTATCCCTATAAACATCCTAGGGTTCATTATGGTATCTAGATTTTATCTAATCAATTTTTTTTATAAAACCCTCAATTTTAATTAAATTAATCAAAAAAATTTAATTCTCAGTTGCTTACATGTGCTACACTCTCTATGGCCACTAGGCATCCCACTCATCTCATCTGTCATATCCTCACCATCACAGTTCTCTAGGATCTCAATAGGTCTCTCAAAGCTCTATTTTATCCCTTAGAATAGTCAAATAATACCAAATAAATTACTTTTCACCCTATTTATATTTACTATTAACATTTATCTACCCTTCAATTATTTACCATCAGATTCCTTATTTTAATCATACCTATATTTATACTAAATCATTTTTTAAACCATAAAAGATTATAGAATCCTAACATCATAGAGAATATTTATAGATATTACATGTATAGTTTGTAAAAAAATTATTTGTTCACTCTTTTTACACTAATACTTACATGTTTGCCAGATGTTCCTTTTATTGGATGCCTTCACATCTCTTACATCTCCTTCTTTATCTACAACACTAAGGTAAGTTAAGGTTTGTATTTTTCAATTATTTTCTTTCATTTATCTATTTTATCCTTACTAAAATTTACTTAGTATTAGCATTATGTGTTATCATGTTCTTTTCTCGAAGCACGATCTCCTATTACACTTATGTGACACGTGATGAACTTTGAGTGGGGCATATGTATATATAATATTTTCAAACTTTTATTAATTACTAATTTTTTCTATCTTGTAAGGACCCATTGAGTCTCAATCTCTCTAAGTGCACACCCTAAGGGGTACATTGAGAAAGGGGTGGGTAGACCATTGATGCTTCATAGGATTTTTATCCCTTTTTCCACTTGATATCTACACACTTATCTCCTAAAATCCATTCTTCTAAGCTTGTTCTTCTCTTTTCACACTCCTCTAGTCTCTTACCACCTTTAGTATTCCTTTTCTTAACCAAAAACTTATTTTGATAGTTTATATGACTATGTCAATTGTGTCAACCTTGTATTCTTAATGAAAAAACTTACTTAGGGTCTAGGTTAGTTCTTGGCCAACCTAATCTATGACCTAGTGGATATTTGTCAATAATGATATTAAGTCAACTAGCTTAACCCTATTGGCCAAAACTTTTGAAAGGGTTTAGGGTTAGAGAAGAAGAAAAAGAGAAGTAATATATATTGTGCATCTACTTATCCACCATTCTACTTGAGGATCAAGCTTAAGGTTTTATACTTTCTTTGGAGAGAGAAATATTATCTTATGGAGAAGTCTTTTGGATGCATTAATAGGTTGTGAATCCTAGAGTTAATTTATCCTTGTCATCCTTACATACCACAATAGCCTCTTAGAAATCACCTTTCCAAGGGAGAGATTGAGTCTCGTCAGATTTGTATTCAAAGATAAGTATTCATAACTTTGTTTCTCCTTTGTAAGAGTAGATAGATATGAATTTTCACTTATCTTCCATGCATTAGGATTATGTATACATTGACATGAATATATGTGTCTTATGCATGTTTACTTTTGTTATTTGTTACCCCCACTTTATGCCATAATATTTGGTGAGCACTAGAATATAATTTTTACTTTACTTGTTTTTAGTATAGTGAATATGAAAACATAGGACTTAGGTATGGTTATTATGTAGTTTTTCTTGACTGGAGGCTTTGAAACCTTCCCTAGTGATATTATTATGGTAAGATATGCCCTAATTTGGTATAGCAAATCCATATTATTCATGTTCTTGATTATCTAATATATCCCCTATCGAAAGTGTAAGTAGGATTTATCTTCTCTAATTTAGTATTGATTTGTAGATCTAAGGTGTTTATGATTGCATATAAAATACATAAAACATGGATTTTATGTCTAAGAAGTTTCCAATATAAGGTTTAAATGAAAGGTTTATGGGATTAAATTATACCATTTATACATCTCATCACACAACCAAAATTAATTAGTTACTAATCCTTGAGGAGTTGATAATATATGCATATATTGGCCACATCTAAAATTGAATTCAAATGATTTTGATGATCTGAATCCCTACTTTCCAAAAAAACCATGATGAGCCTCTAGATTATTCCTACATTATTCCATCTCTTGTCTTTTGCATTCCTATCAACCTACATTTTTCTTGTCTAATTAGGAAAGGGAAACAAAAATAGTGGGGGTTGAAATGTAATTCAGATAATTACAAAAAAATATTTACCTAAGGATTATACACCTAGGAATGGAAATAGTATGAATGAACCTTTGAATTTTCCTAATCCACCTGTAGATGCTTTCCTTATACATTACATGGTGAGTCTAATTATACTAGGGATCCAATTAATACTTCAATACCTCCACCTATAGTTTTTACTTAGGTTAATGCAATTATTACTTCATAACCTATTAAATATTTAATATCTCCTATAGCCAATGTATGACATTAACCCAGTTATAATGCTTTAAGTTTTGGTCTTGGTCTTATTTAAAATACTAAATAATATAATTTTATCAATGTTAATCATATGTTGGCTCATACATATGCTACTAAATATAAGGATGTTTTCATTAAATAATATCATTAATATATGCATGCAAATATAAATAATATTACCAAATGATCTCAATGACATATCCATGTGATCAATTCTCAATATATATTACATAACCCATAAGATCATGAGATTGTCACTCACCTTTTACCTATTAATTTAAAAATTCCTGATTTTAAACTTTTCAACAATAAGGTTGATATTTTTCATCACATTAGATCCATTTTTTCCTTATTATTTATTTTTGTACATGATAGTCTATATATAACCCATACTTTTTTGATAATTATTAAGGACTATGACATAGATTGGATATATGTGAATTTGTGCATCAATTTAATTGGCTAATAAATTTTAGCTCTATATTTTATAAACATTATCCAAAAGCTCACATTTTCTTAACTTTATTAGCTTAAACATAGACCTAATGATATATTTAATGAGTATGTACTTCCATCCTTTACTAAACTTATCAAAATGTCTCACCAAATACTTGTTAGTGAGTTAAAAAGGATTTTATCTAATAGTTTTCTTTAACCACTCAAAGTAAAATTTATGTTTGGAACTTACTAATCCTTTGATTATCTTTTCCATATGGTTCAAAAAATTTATATTAATATTTTGGAGGTTAAGATGTTTAAATATGGGCTTAATGACCCTTCCTCTACTAATAACTCTAAATATCAAAGTAAATAAAAATTCACACCACTTTTTCAAGATAAGAATGAGTCCAAAAATGTTAATGAAATTTCACGACCACCTAACATGTTATTTATTCCACCTTCTCAAGATAATAGGAAATTAATAAGGTTATCAAAGCCTCCTCACCATTTGATTAAAAGGTTGCCTGATTGCAACATGATATGTTTACCTCTAAAATGTGAGTTAGATAAATATCAGCCTTTACCTATAGGTTATGATGTCAATACATATTGAGAATAACATAGATATTTATAACATATTATCAATTGATGTTATTCATCGAGACATAAGATATAAAATATAATTCATAATACTATTATTTAAGTGAAAGGATGCAATATTACATTGAATGAATTTATTTTTACACTAAATTATTGATTATAAATAATAAAAAATCCACTTCTAAATCATGTTAAAAAGAAGAAATAAAATGTTCACATGACACTACTTCTCTATCAACCAATAATTTCTAATGATTATCCTTGATATGGTATTATAGGTATATTAACTAAGTCCCAAAATAAGCTCCATCTATTGCATGTTATGATCATGAGATTCCAAAATATAATACTACAAATGACTCACTATTAATATATGTTTTTTTAAAATTATTAAATAATTGCATATGGCATAATGATAGACAATGATTCAAGTCAAAAAATAATTAATATTTTATTCCTAGATAGTATAGGGTATACTCAATGAGACTTACTTGACACAACCATGGTTCTTAATATTTATCTTGGTATTTTATAAATGCCCATTGATGGTATCAAATTAATAGTAACATTAGGTCCTAAAACCCTATTAGTGTGGTTATACATATTTTTAGATAGTGGGAATTATTAACTATTTCTTATATGGACATGGATAAATAAAATGAGATCTATCCATTCCACATTACACTAGTTCCTTAATTTTTTTTCATGATAAAAAAAATATACTATTCTCAGTGCACCTTGTGAGTTACCCATCCATGATATAAAACAACATGAGATATTACTAAATGTACTTCCTAGAAAGAAAATTATTCCAACTCTTGTGGTATTTATTAATAAATAAAAACCTATAATTATTGTTCCTATAATTATTACATCTATAATTACAATTCTTAGAGTTATGACTCCTATAGTTTCACCACTGAGAGATATAATACCTACTCATATAAGTCCTAATATATTATTATCATAATTTTTCTACTATATTCCTTCCAAAGAACCTAAAAATACATAAAATATATAAATAAATATCTGAACTAATATGATTTCTTATTTCTAAGATTTTAAGGTGACTCTTATAGCCTATACTCATGATGATTAACTTAGTGATGATGATTCAACATACCACATAGATCATGATTATAAGTTAGATCATGTTGATGTGGGTTTTATGCACACCTCAAAAAATTTATATGAGGTAGCCTCTAATGTTTTGGGATATTTGTGGAATAGGGTTTCACTATAGGGCATGAGTAGTAGATACGTGGTTAAAAAAATTGGGTGGTGGAATAGCAGGTTGAGCTTATGGGTTATTTAATTATATTTTATAGACAAATGTGTGGATTCTAATAAAAAAGAGGGAAATCACTAGGTGATTTAGATGGGTGGAGAACTATTCTATGGTGGTAAGATCTTAAATAAACTCAAAAGAGGAAGGAAGGGTAAGGCGAAAAAAGGTTTTGTGTCTTTGAAAATTAATTTATAAGGTTGTTTCTTTAGTGGACAAGTATCTCCATAACTAGTGTTTATTATTTTCAACATTTGCACACTCACGAAAAAACATAATTAGAAGTTTACAAGAGAATAAATATAGGATACTTAATGATCTCAACTAAAGGTTGTACTTATTAGGAATGTTGTGGCACACCTTTGTATAAGAGGTTATAGTTGGGACCAAGAAGTTATCTACAGTAGCTATGGCTCACACCTAGAAGACTATATCAAAGGATATACCTCTACACACCTTGGATTATCAAGTCAACTTTTACTAACTACTTAAATCAATGAAATATAATAATCCTCAATAGTTATTACACATATAAGACTAATATTCATTAATAAAATAAACATCTTTATCCATAGCATTAGCACACATCAGAATTATTGAATCAATACAAATAAAAAAAATCAAATTCATTAACACATAAAGGGAAGAAGAAAGAAAAAACATAGTTGCATGACAATCAATTTCTTGATTTCTTCATGTATATTTATTCAAATCTTTGACCCTTCGAAAATATGGTTCTACATGTATATAAAGAACTTAGTGAAGGGGTCACCTCATCCTCCAAGTTTAAAACATTTTTATTACATCCTAAAAGACTATATGATTAGTCTTAGGTACATGTCATAAATTATAAATATTTTTAGGCATGCAATATGTGCATGTTGACAAAAATGATTAAATTAATTATAATATGGATGCAACTAGGACTTAACTATTCATACATAATGGTCACATGAAAAATTATATAAAATTAGCCTTTATGTTTGGGATAAATCATCTCTTGATTAATGTTTCTCAAACTTATCATTGGAACTGTAGTTTTGTTTATGCTTGATGATGTGGTAACTAGATTTGTACTTTATGATGTACTTGTTAATTGATCTAGAGTTAAAATTAGAACTAAAATGTGAGGTGGCATTTATGTAGCTATTATTTATAGCATTGTAAGAGGAGCAAAAATGGTAGGTAACACTAACACTGATTTCTTATTGGCATCCATATCTTGGTAATACTTATACACCTTAGCATGTTGTGCATGAATTAAATTCATGTCCAAAAGATGTGGCCTAATGACCCTACCCATTTATTCCATTACTCTATTATGTTATATCTTGGTGGCTCAAAATCTAACCTAAAAGAATTCTACCTCAATTACCTTTTTGGATGTCCTTAATTTGGCTTCAATGTCCTCTAAACTTAGTATTTGTAGACTATATTTGAAGACATTAGAGGTTCATTGAATCATTTGATAAAATATAGCTCAAGTTATTAGTTTCACTCTATTGTTATAGATTATTATCAATTCAAGCTTAGTTAACATTTTCTCTACTTGTTTATCTTATTTAGACCTATTATTTACCACATCTTTAGAATATGATACACAATATTGGTCTTCCTATGTTATTATTAGAACTAGATTTAATGCATTCGATGACTCTAGAGGGGCCATCGCATCTAAGAGGATAAATGGCCTATTTGGGGTTTAAAATACCAAGAAATCAAACTTATTCTCATCTTACACAAGAAGATTGAATGCTATGGTAATGGAATTTACATGTGGATCCAAATTGACTCTCAAATAATTAACTCAAACCAAAATCTCATCAGCCTAAGTGTTGTATTTTGCACAACCTATTCAATACCATGAGGGAATCAAATCACTTGTTCCTTATCTCCATTTTTTATAAATATTATTATATATCTTGTATATACATATTCATTCCCTCATATATATACAATATTACCTTAGTATCGGTCTCCATATAGGACTTGAGGTCCTCAACATATGGGTATTGTTGATAATTTTGATGTCACGGGTTAAAATGTCACCCCTATCGTTTAAAACATTGCATGTCATGCTAATTTGTACTATTGTTAAATATGTTAGTCTTGAAAAATAATTAAATTCATAATTATAATCCATGATTAATAGGTTTTAAGGTTGATTAGGTGAGTTGAGATTTTGTCTTTCATTTGTCTTATGCTTGTCTAGTCTTTTTTGGGCCTTTCCAAGCCATTTTCAATGGTGAAAAGAGTCTAGAGTGTATTTATGAGGTTAATATAATGTTTTCAAGTAATTTTATGCCTAAAATATGAAAACTAGGGTTGATCACATTTTGTAATAACTTCATGACTCATTTCCATGAAATGTTGGGCATTTTGTGACCTCTAGAGAAGATTTTGTGAGGTTTTGATGGTATTTGACTATGAGGAAGATAAATTTAATATTTATTCACTTATAAGATATTTTAAAGTATTATTAACATATTTTACATCATTTCAATCAGATATCCATAGTGAATTTGGCTTTTTCAATGTAAAAATAGGTCTTTTGAGGCATTGATACTAGTTTTCAAAGGATTTTGTGAGAAAATAATCCTAGAGGATTAATTGGGTCCTAAAAATGTAATATATGTTTTTTGGAGGAATTTTAGGTTAAAAAATGGGTGAAAACCCAATTTACTCCTATATCAACCTCCTTGGCAGCTTTAGAAGGGCAATTTTCAAATGCTCAGTATGGGAAGAGGAGAGAGAGACTTAGGAGATGAAAATTTGGAAATTTTAAGGGGTAAAAGTAATATTAAAATTATTTTAATTATTTTATGGATTTGTGGCCTCATATTTATGAAAAATAACTAATAATGATAGTAGATCACTATGGCATATGCATCTTAGAGGGGTTTGTTCTTTCACATGTTTCTCAAGATAAAACATATATGGAGAGGAATAGTTTTTAGGTATGATATTATAGGTAATTAATATCCTTTTTATCTTGGTTTCATCTGATAAATCCATCCAAAAAATTATTTATATCATAAAACCATGTTTCCTTCACTATATTTATGAATGATCTTTTGGGTCAATTTTGGAGTAGAACCTGAGTTGTTAAGAAAATGTTTTCATCTTCATAGGTTCTAAAATTAAATATATAATTAATGACACACCTCATTCATCCAAGTATGGGTTCATAGGTCTCCATTTTTATTATATCTCCTTAAGATAATTTATGTTATGTTTTTCTCTTAAACAAGGTAAAAATACATTTGATGAGCTTGATTTTAGTGTTAAATAGGTTATGAGGTGTTGTGGGATAACATGAAATACATCCAAACATTATATTTGATAACAAGGTGTCTCAAGTCATTCCAACAAGGTATAAGTTTTATTTTAGATCTTTAAATGATTGTAATAATACTAAAATACTATGTGTTACTATGTTATCAATTCAAGAACTTTCCAAGGAAATCCATATTTTTTTGAATATGCTATAATTGTACCAAATCAGATAAAAAGGTTATCTATATCATATAAAGAGGTATGAAAGCTTATAAGGTTCATAAATTTCATCAAAATAATGAAGGAAACTAGCCTAAAACTTAGTTTAGTAGAGTTTAAGGTAAGTTAGCATTGTTTAAGGTAATAGCTTTTTCCTTTGTTTCTCTACTATTTTGACCCCATCATGGCAAGTTGACGAATGAATAATGAATACTAAATATTTTAGAGACTTTTAAGGTACATGGAGTAATAAGGTGACTATTTAGTTTATCTCATTCATAATGAACACCTACAACCATGAATGATATCACAGTCAATCAAGTTTCAAGGTGTGACCTTATTGTTTTGAGGATCCTAAGAGTTGTCATGATTTATTCTTGGTTGAATAGAGTGTGACGATGATTATAATATGAGTAATATTAATTATTAAGTGGAGATAAATATTTCAAAAATTAAAATACCATCTAAAATTTGTATAAGCACAATGTACCTATAGTTATCCTAATATTGGTTTCAATAATGAAGGAAAGGAGAAGATAAAACCTAAAGAGATAGAATGAGTTGATGAGGTATTAGTGAAAGAGAGAAGTCATTTAATATTCAAGAATCCAATAAAAAATATATAAAGTCTCAAGCTCACCTCTATCTCAATTCATTCATTCCTATAGCAAGTGCAAAGTGGACACCTACAATCAGCTTGAACGCTAAGCCAGCTCTCTAAGATCAAATATTTAGGTTCATAGACTGAAAGGTGTAGTCAGTAGTTTTGGTTGATCAATATTTAGTTTCAAATGGAATTATAATCAGGTTATGAGAGAAATTTCAAGTGGATAAATACATTCGTAATAACTTATAATTATTAATCTCCACCTATAGTCAGAAGGGAAACACAGTCAATAGTCAAAGTTGCATACAAATTATGAATGCTTATTTTTTGAATTTATACAATCAAGTTCACTATAAAGTGAGTTATAATGGTGAAAAAGAACAAATAAATTATATCTAGGTGAGAGTATGTAATTTCTAACCAAGGAGACAAATCTTGATTTTTTAGTCCATACAATGAAGAATCCTCACGTATAGTTTACTCCAAGAGCTAAATGATTTCATTATCTAGAATAGTGATTAAGGTAAGGTGAGTTGGTTTCAAGTTTAACTTAATATGCATCCAATTTCGTAGAATATTATAAGGGTTAAAATTTAACATTATGGTCCAAAATTCAAATAACATAGTTAGCTATAGTATGGTGATAAGCTAGAGGGATTATCTTATTATCCAAACTTGAAAAAGAGGGAGATAATTTATTGAATACAATTTGCATTTCCAAAACTCAATTTATTTTAATGATATTTTAATTGTTGGAAAGTGTGTTATAATTGGTGTCAAACTAGTGTTAGGTCTAGATGAGCCATCATTGATGTCAAGTTACCATTTATGTCAAGGGTGATGTCATGAGTTTGTGTTGGTATTAAAAGAGTCTAGAGGATAGTGAGCCATTGAATGATGTATGAGAGGTTGATTAAGCATGCCATAGAAGTGTTGAGATCAAGGATAAGATGTATGAAGATTATTTCTAAAGACTAATGTGATTTGAGGTCAAGACCTAAAGAGTACAAAAAGAGCATGGCCTAATGGAGGTATGAGGTTAGTTTTATGGATTGGAAGATATATCACATGAATAAAGAGTACTGAGAACCAAGACAATGTTTTTATGAATCCATAAACATCTTGGTGAGGTTATGGTATTTCATATTGACCTTTGGATAGAGAAAAATGCACCGTTATAGCTTAAGATAAGCTAGACCATCACTGCTCATCATGGAGATATGAATAACCCAACAAGTTTGTGATTTAATTATATAAACCTATAAGTCAAATTTGATCAAAGTTTTTCATGGAGATGTTTTCATAGTGCCAAGAGGGAGCTCTACAAATTTGTGTCTTAAAGAGATCCCTAGTTAAAGCTATAAGCCTCCAACATTCCTTTAGAATATTGTGACATGCTAGAGATTATCAAGTTTAAGCTTTGGGAAATAACCATTGGTATTCATAAATATAGCCATTGGGATTTAAATTCAAATTGACTGTGTGTATGCATAAGAGACTAATGAGAAAATTAGTGTTTGTAGAAGCCAATCTATCCAAAAAAAATTTATGGTGTAAAAAGTAAATTTGTTCTAGAAAGTGAGAAGAACCTCTAGGTGGTGTAATTTATTAACTATTTGTACAAGTGCATTTATTTCAAGTCAAATTAAAAGGTTATGACTATGGTAAAAATGAGACCAAAATATTGATAATTTTAGCATGGTATAAAAATAAAATATTAATTAGATTACTTAGTGAATAACCTCCAAGTGGAATGTCTTCATGATAGTCCATAGAAGTGAACTTATTGCTTGTCAAAGATGATTGTGTTTTTTAGTGGACTGGTAGATTTGAGTGAGCTTATTACAAGAGTGTTATTATAGAATTTTTCTCTATGTTGTGGTATATAAATCACATGGTATTGTTTTTTTTGAATTTTATGTCCTTTCCATGATTTTTTGAATCTTGGAAATTAGTGTAAGAGGCGTTTTGAGCTTCAATTTTAGAAGGTAGAGTTTTAGTGTTGTCTACAGACTAGATAAACCTAGAAGAAAATTGTTCCTATGTTTTTATGAGTCAAATGAAAGTATTAAAATAGTGTAAATTTATTTTTAAGGTCTCATAGTACCATAATCATGAATAAAGAGTGGTTAATTTTATTTTTAGGTTTTCTTATTGGTTAATTCTTTATGGTAATCTTTTTGTGGTCTCTGATAGACTGAATAGACTTATTTGAAGAGTTTTTTTTTGGGATCTATGACCTGAATTGATTTTAGAAAAGTGATTGAATATGTTATATATATTTAATTTTTTAATTTACAATCATCATAAGTTGTCTTAATAGATTGTAGAGGAGTGAAAAGTCCATTCTATATGGTAGTGTTTTTTAAGATATTGGTAGTTTATAGTGAGTTTGTAAAAGAGTGATTTATGAGCATTTATACCCCTATTAAAGGAGTATTAATAAATTATATGTGTTATATAGGTTAATTAAGACAATGTTAATTCATTTAGAGTATATGGAAGGCTTTAATCATGTGCAAGTTGGTCATGGATTTTAGGTAGTGTTTTTGATGTTACTAGCAAAGTTGAAAAGACTTGTTGCAAATGTGTTCTTAAGGATTTATGAGATATCTTGCATTGTTTCAAGAATGCGAGGATGTTAATGAGTGGTTATATAAAAAAAATACATGTTTATATTTCCATGGTGAAATATTTTTATGGTGATTCAATCCTCATTCCTTGAAGGCAATTTTCTAGGCATGTAGGCCTAATAGGTAGAGTAGACCTAATAGAGGTTCTGAGTTGTAATTTGATATTGGAAAGTAGATTAAAACATGTATAAAATAAAAATAGGTATTTTTAAAAGTTATTAATTTGTTTTGAGTCTTTTTTTATCACCATCAAGGACCAAATAGACTAAATTTTATGTATAGTATAGTAGAAGAGGGTGTGTGTGAGCAAGGAAATGATGTAAATCATGTTGAAAACATTTAGATAGCATAAAAAGTTCATACATGAGAGGTTAATATGAAATAATAAATTAAAATATGTTTTAAGGAATCTAGGGTTTAGGAATTAAATCTTTCATCTTGATAATAACACCAATAACTAGTGTTGGTAGGTTACAAGCTAGTGAGCAATGAGAAGAGATAGTGTGTTGATGGTGTGTATATGTCTTGAAAAAGACTAATGGAGGACATAGATAATATGATAAGGACCCTAGATAATTATTAATTCCTTAATGTAATCATCATACCATCATTACTAGGTGTAAAGAAGAAAAACTCAATCAAATACCCATGAAACATGAAAACCAAGCAACCAACTAGTTAGTTTTTAAAAAATTGAGTTTGGAGGTATCTAGAGGTGTAATCAGGTTCCAAAATTTGATAAAATTTGTTATCCTAAGTGAATTGAGATTTAAATTTTATTATTTAGGTCATATAAATAGTGGAGATATCTACTAGTTTGTCTCGGACCTAGGGCACTCTAGTTTCATGGTCAATTCAAGAGACCTAGAGATTCACCTAAGGCCAAGATCACAAAACAAACCTTAAAAAGATCATTAATGATTTAAAAGGTATATTACAAGGATGTAAACAACTTACATACACTCTAAGCTGACAAAACACTTCATTTATCAGTCTAAGCGTGCTTGAGTTTTTGTAAGGGTAAGGTAATCTTAAACCCCAAGTAATTTGATAAGTCCATCATGATCATATATATGTGTAACGAATACTTATAGATAATTTATAATAATGTGGAGGTCTGATATAAATGTGTATGAACTATTCATAATATTATGAATGAGTTTTGAGAGATAAAATTCTAACTTGACCTCTCTCTAGCCTCAAGAGTGTTAAACAAACCACCCTAAGAGCAACTTCAAATGCTCATATCTTCTCTCAAAATTTTCATGGAACCTAGTGGTGTTTGAATGTGTTATAGGGGTCTCATAAGAAGAATATTGTAGCATTAGGAGGTCATTTGGATTTTTGTTCTTTATGAACAATTTTTAATACCTTGTATAGGTCCTAAACCGTCTTAAAACCCTAATTTGGACTAGTTGGAAAATATGGACATAGAAACCAACTCAAATTCCATACTTTACTCCTAAAACATACCATAGGTTTATAGTATACTCTTAGATGATCCTTCACATGTTTTTTGATGTACCTTCATTTGCACATAATAGTATAAACTTTTCATGATTTTGAGCTAATATAAGTGTCATAAAGAGTGTGGAGAGATTCCAATCAATGGTAGAGGTGGATTGAGACTTGTTTTATATTTATAAACTCAAAAATATATAAAAAATAATTTAGAGGTTCCCAAACCACTTAGATTTTTTGGTCCAGTTAGAAAATGATTCAAAAATACAAGCTTGTCAATGGCCATTTCAAGGTTCCTATACCTCCATAATGTTATAGAACACCAAAATTTACATGGAGCATGATGAAATCATGTTTAAAGTGAATAAAATGTTTTTTGTGAGTTTAACATGTGTGGGGGTCTCAGGAGCAACATTTTCACTTTCTAGGCCTAAGAGGGCTAATTAGGCCCAATTTAACTAAAATAATGTGCTAGAAAAGATATTTTCACTTGGTATTAGGCCACTAAATTTTGTGTGGAGATGTAATGAGATATAAGGTATCTAAAAATGTTCTCAAATTATCATTATCATTTCCAGATTCTTCTAGACAAGGAGATTTTCCTAAAAAAAGGTTATAAGGAATTGAGATGAAATGCATGGTTTTGGTGTAAATCTAGGTATTTTTGAGTGTTTGATGGATCAAATTTACTTTTTATAGGTATGGTATGATATTTATAAGTCATAAATGGAGGATATATACAAAATTGAAGCAAAATTTAAGAAAGACTGACAGTTGCCTTCTACACCTTAGTGAAAAGTGAGAAATTTAAGGAACTAAAAGACTAAATGAGTGTATATGAATCTTAATAAGGCTGTAGAAAGATGATGCATGATATGATACACCAAATTTAAATTTTATATCAGTAATGAAATGGATCTAATTTAAGGTTATAAATTATGAAAGGTTTCTAAGCTGTAAAATGTCTCCTTTCTCCTCTTATGCCAACCTTGGAGACAAAGTCAAATTATATTGAATAAATCTCTTCAAAACCTCATCCAAGTGTTGAAAAATAAAAAATTTCCATAAATAAGGTTTTAAATAAAGGCTTAAATGGACTTTAAGGCGTAATTTCATGGAGAAATACTCATTCACCAAGGAAACATGCAATCTAAGATCTAGGGGCTAAAGCATGAATGTAGGCACTCTCCAAGTGGTCAAGGCTAGACCAAACATTATGAACATGTTCAAAAGTACATTAAAACTTTGAAAATATATATCTTCCATGCCATAATATGAATTATTAATGTTTTAATAGGTTTAATAAGTGATAAATACCACTAAAGGAGGAATAATACCAAGTTTAAAGTCCCTTATTTTTGGGCTACTTTATCTACAATAATTTATTTTTCTTATTTTAGATTATTTTCTACTATGTAATAATCACTATTTTTTTTGTTTATGCCTAAAGGCTGAAAAAAAATTTACTCACCTTTTGATATAAATAGGAATATTTTGTTCCTCCATTTTCATGTTTTTTGAGTGAAGTGTATGTGTTTGCCATTGATATAATGTAGTGAAACATTTGTTTTCCTATGTTATTTTCTAGTTGTTTCACATTCATGAGAGATATTTTATGTTATATATGTCATATTAAGTGTCTATATTATCCTATATTAAAGAATTGGATGTGAGTTTAGTTTATCTACACTCCTTCCTTGCACAAATCAAGTTTTTCAAGTCCTTCTAAAACAATTTTTTAGAAGTCATCCCTAAGTGTAGAGAATGTGTGTAAGTTTATCCCTTTCATAAGAGTGTCACTACAAGTATAAGTGGTCATAAAAAAATGGTGCATCACCTCCATTTCTAGTTCTCTTTCAATTCCATTAAAAATAGTGACTTTTACCCCCTTTTCTTAGCTATAATCAGTAGATAGTAGGTTAAGAAAAAGTTTTAGTGAGGGAACAAAGGGAAAAAACCCTCTATAGATATTATCTCCATTCCAAATTCACCAAAACATAGGAGATATTCCATGTTAAAATAAGAGTTAGGAATAACACACTTTCTCTCAAGGGCATACTCCTAATTGATAATAGGTACTAGCCCTTCTTCTTATTCTATCTCTTTGAAAGGGAATACACCTATTCACTTTCCTCCATGATCAAACTTTTGATAGAGATATATTAAATGTTCCTCTTTCTAACACTTTGGACTGATGTTATAACCTAATCAAATAATGAACTCACCATTGGAATTTAAGTGATATTTAGATTGGGCATCTTAGAGGCTGAAGCTCCTAACTGATTGACCTGGTTTTGAAGAGTGAGATTTTGAAGATCTGATGGTTGATATTCTAATTAAACATTCTCTTCAAGATAAATATTATTTTCAAAGGAATGATTTTTCATTGAAGGACAAATTATTTTAGATTGATCTATATTTCTAAATTATGGCATTGGGTGCATAACATAGATTGGTTGCTTTCTTAGATCCCTATTCTTTATCATTACTATGGTTGTGGAGACTAATGTTGAATAAGGCAAAGGTGAACCTAATTTGGTAGAGGAAGTATAAATTTAGGTGAGAATTTCTTTTATGGCTAGGATGGATAGAGCTATGGTTGAAGGGATGGACACTGAAGGAATAAAAATGAAAGTCGTGGAGGCTAAAGAAGGTGAAGTAGAAATAGGTAGAGTAATGGATGAGTGCATTAAAAGGAGACAAAAAAAATGATTTAACAAGAGTAAAAATGGAAATAATTAAAATAGGGATGGAAGAAATAACTATTAATTCCATCAAAGGAGAAATTCCTAAAGGGACTATGGAAAGAGAACCCTTACTAGATGAATCACAAGTGAGAGGTGCCTTAGATTTTAGCATTCGAAAGCTTAAGATATTTGCTTGATATAATTATTCCTCATCCACCTCTTGTGTTGGATCACCTTCTAGTGAAGGTTTTTCCTCCTTGAGTAGTTTTTTGTGCATTTTTTGATGTCTATCCCTTTTAGCTTCCTCTGATAGCATCATGTTGGTTTCTTAGTTTGTGGAGTTTTTATCTATTGGGGATGAGGAGGAGGAATCATGATGGATGTTAGAGCTATTGAAGTTATTATTTACTCTTCATCATATAATTCTAAGAAAATTTTGTCATCTTCTCCCATTTATTCACTATCCCTTCCCTGAGTCAGCTCCTTTGTTAGCTCTTGTTTAACCTTCTTCAGTTTAATAGTTGATATTTGAACTAAATGGGTTTGTTCTTCTTTACATCATGCAGGGGAATGAGTTTCTTCTTCCTCTTATTTTTCCTATCCTACAGTAAGTGGTTCCTCACCTACCAACTACTCTTGGTCTTGTGGTTAGTCTTAAGCCATGAGTGGACCTTGGGGATCTTGTCCCTCCTTTATTAGTTGTTAATATTGCCTATCACTCCAAAAGTCAAAATATCTCCATCCTCCCAGAGGTGGGATTCTAAATTTTTCCTGACCAAGTGTGAGAGAAATTTCTACCTGTATTATCCTTAATAATTCCTCACTCAAGCTTACAGTCATTTATTTTTCTCTCACCTATTCATCATCTTTATCATTCAAAAAAAGAAAATCAAGATTAAATGGTTTATGTTTATATGAGAGGCTAAGGCTGTGGATCTTCTATTGGACTATCCCAAAAGGGTCCTAATATCTGTGGGGGAGAGTTGGAAATGCATATTCTTTCTTGGCATTTCCATCTTCCATGAATTGCCTTGTTAAGGTGTATTTAATCCTCCTAATAGTGATGTGGGAGACATGGAAGGTATCATTATTATTAATTTTTTATCTCCTCATTGATATCATTCCATATTTTTTAGGCAATCTCCTATTCACCTACCTTATCTATAAAAAACTTAGGAAGTTTAAGAGGATACACCTTATGTCTAAAAACCACATTGATAGTGTAGTAAATATAAATCCAATAGTCTCCCACATTGTTGTCAAGTGTTATAGTGATGTTGGTGAAATTCTAGCCAAAGGCTGACCATGAATGGACATCTAGACCTGAGGGTAGAGATCCACATCAATCTTATCTATGTTTATGACACATGATTATATGTGCACAAAATATTAATAATCATAAATTTGGTTCTTGATAATTTCTAGGTTAGGATCCCATAGGACTCCATTATGCATGTATATTATCCCCATGACTACATTTAATAGATAGAACATCATATAAAAGTTTCCCTCATGAGACCTCCTATCTTTGTATAGGATTTATTCTTGGAAGAGAACACTTATTAATTCCCCAAATGAATAGGTGCACTCTAAGGTACTTAGAATTTCTAATAAGGGAACCCATTCTAGATGTAGGAAGTGGATGCTTACATGGCTAAAGAGTTGATTCAATAGTTCCATGCCCATGTAGATTTCCATTCTGAATCAGGTGATGGGAACAAAATTATTGACATGTTTCTTTATAATAATTATAATTTTAGGTAAATTCAAATTATTATTTCTCACTCCACATTATTGGCATTACTTTAGTTAACTACAATATGTAAATCAAACATAACATATAGAATAGGTAGACTAAAATAGCTATTAAATGCATCCCCTAAGATGTACATAACAATTGTGTTATTTTCAATTTAGTGGAGGTAACTTCCATCTACTACTATACCCTCAAAGATGATGTCCTATAGTAAGTCTATGCATGGCATAAATATGACTTAGTAGCTGTGTAATGTAGGGACTATCATTTGAATGGAAGTAGGTCAATTACCTAATGTTTATACTTCATTGAAATTTATTATTCTAATGAAAAGTAATATACATTATCCATAGCTTTCCATAAGGCCAAGTAATTATGATAGCAACCATCAAATATAGTGTCATAAAAAGCTATGTCTAAATATTTAGTAAAATCCTTAACAGAGAACTTGGAGGGTGTTGAGGGTCCTTTGTATGACCTAAATGATGATTCCATAGCTATTTTATGGATGTTGGTATACTTCAATATTTTAAGTAATGCATGTACTGAACTTAATTAATTAAATTACAAATTTCTCTGGTCACAATTAGGGATTTTGATATTGTTGAAGGCTAAAGTTTACTTGAGATCTTAAAAATTGAATGATATGAACTAGGATGGGAGCTCAATGTTAATATATTTTTACATTTGTTTATGTTAATATCTTTTTACATTCATTAATGTTAATAGCTTTTTGAATTCATTTCTAATTCATGTGTTATTAATTACCAACATCTATGAGTTCATCACCTTTATTAAATTTGAATTTGACAACCCTATATTAGTATACATGACATGTAGGATGCTTTGTCATTTAGGATGTCATGGTGTTGCCATTTCTCTTTTCACTTTCTCATTATGTTTTCTAGATAATAAAATTCAAACATTACCTTCGGGCCCAAAAGACTCAAAACTATAGAATGTTCTTCAAATAAATTCATTCTAAAATATTTTATCACAAAGTTTCTAAAATAATGGCTACCAAAGACTTAATATTATTTGAAAATATTGTGTTTTAGGTAATATAAATTTATCGATGTGAATCTTCCTAATGAGACTTCCCAAAGAAAATCTTCTAAAATAAATCTTCTAAAGATATTCTTTCCAAATAAAACCTTCTAATGAAAAGTTTCTGAAACAAAGCTTCTGAAGAGAGTTTTTGAAACAAATATTTTTAAGAAAATATTTTTGAAATAAAGCTTCCTAAGAGAAAGTTTTTGAAACAAATCTTCCAAAGAGAATCTAGTTAAAACAAAGATTTCAAGAGAAAGCTGCCAAAATAAAGTCTCCAAAACAAAGCTTTCAAAAAGAATATTACCAAAGCAAAGCTTACGAAGAGAATATTTCCAAAGATAAAGTTTTTGAAGAGAATATTTGAAAAGAAAACCTTCTGATGGAAAGTCTCCAAAATAATAGTTGTTGAAGTGAAAGTTGCTAACTTTAAAATATTCTAGAATAAAGCTAATCTAAATAGATAACAAGCAAAGTAATTCTTTTTAACTTTCCATTAATAATTTAGTTTTTTCAAGTCCATTCAAATGGAAAAAATTATACCCCAATGTGATTCAATATTTAAAGTATTGAGTTTATACATATAATAATAATAACCCTTATAACCATCAAGAACATAAATACCTAGATGAAATATTCATGCTCTCTAAAACAAAAGGGGTTCTCACTATTAAAAGAAAAAATATAGGGTGGGGTGTGTTGAATGCAATAGATCCTACATATTTTTATAATTTTATTGATGCTTTTTATTTCCCATGATCACCTATATTTATTTTAAAATGGAAGATAGGATCATTTATTAGCCATGTTATCCTATCTCCTATACTTTGTTGATACATCCTATTTTACATAGCTTATTTTTGCATCCTTATTCTATATGTTATTCCTTCGATTTGTCTTCCTCCATTGATATTTTAAATTACCTAATACTTTTTATATATTTTACATTTATGTTTTATGATTGATTTTCATTGACATTACTATAGTTCCTTAGTATATTTTAGTTTCTATGTTCTATGGACCTTTCCCTTATTTAATATTTATGACATTGTTGAATAGGGTTTTTTGCACACCATAGAGATATTTATGAGTATGCATCTAACATTTTAGGATCAATGAAAGATTTAAATCCAAGGAAAGAGTTATAAGGTATTCATTTATATAACAACCTATTGATGGAATAATGGTGAGTGACACATATTGTTCACCATGGATGGGTTGACTCTGGATGAACCTAAATCTACTTAAAATGGATGGAAGGATGATGGTTTTAACTAAGGTGGATAGGGTTCTAAAATAAATTCAAAAAGAGGGGAAGAAAGGGAATGAAATAGGTCTTTGGACAACACAAGATGAAGACTCTTCAATACCATTAATTGACCTAAGTTTGGACAAGAAGTTAGAAGACTAATATATATTACAAGTTGTTGTAGCACACCAACACTCAAACACATTTAGGATTTGAAGGGAAATAAAACATAGTAAACTTAGACATGCATAATTAAAGGTTGCCAAATTTGTCAAATTATTATCACACATCTACAAGGGGGATTATAATAAACATGCAAAAGGAATTCAAATAAGCTATAACTTAAAGTGAATAATTGTATTATAAAAGATAACTCATGCACAATTAAAGAACCAAGATACTAGAATGATAAAATGTCTAACACAATCCACATAATTGGATAAGGATCAATATTTGCACATCAAAATCAAATTATAAGAACTTATAATTTATTATTAATTTTAATAGCCAAAATTCTCTTCCCTTTGGGATTAGGAGGTTAAAAGTATATATAATCTTGGGATGGGGAAGGCCTCATCTCTTCCAGCTTCATCTAGATCTACAAGTCCAAAAATAGAAAAACGTGATCAAAATTATGTAAGTCATTTATGTACAATGATAACATGTATAATAAAACCTTCATCTAAAAATAAAATATACATATAAGCTACATAGGCTAGGAACTAAATTTATAACTTATTAATAACATGAAAATACATATTTATTTTTATTAGGTTGTTGATGTGGCACCAATAGTTGAAGAAGTAAGTGGAGTGACCATAGTTGTAAATGAAGTAACCATTTGGGGTCCCTAACGGATAAAAAATAGTCTTGTTGGAGTGTGTAAGACCATAAATCCTAAAAAACTAGGCACTCTATGTTGATGTAATAACATTGATAACTAGTTGATTGGATGGAACTGAGGTTGAATCCATTTACTTTAATGTATCTATTTCCTCAAAATTGAGTAGGTAAGTCTTTAATATTTTGACATCTTCAACCATAAACCTTTCTTGCTAAGCTTCCAAGCTCTTAAATTTAACTCTCAAAGCTTCATCTATTGCTACCCTATTTTTGGAAAATTTGACCAATTACATAACTTATTCATTTGTTATATAGATTATAACTTAAACTTAATCCTTGAAGTTGTTGGAACCTACTTAGAGGAGGTTATTAAAATTATGTTTGTTGATAAGCTCACTTCTAAGAGTAATCATATTAGTAACCCTCATATCTCTAAAAATTTCCAAGGTGTCATTTTCATGTCTAGAAAAAAATATCAGTAATGTCTTCATTTTATTATGCCAATTGAATGAAGCATCCCTTATTGAAATTACATAATTTAGGAACAAAGATGAATCTATTATGGTGATCAGGTTTAGTTGACTGAATGAGCTAGTTATGGAACATTGAACCAAGAAATTCAATATCTTTTCAAATTTCTTTATATGATGCCAAAACTTAGTGGCATTCACTCTATTGGGCTGAATTCCTACTATGAAATTATATATGTTATTTAAAATATTATATATATTAGTATATATAATTTTCACATCATCAATAATTTTTTAAGGATCCTATATGGTTTTTATCTACTATAACATATTCAATACATCCTCTCTACTCTAGTACATTTCTCTCATGGCTTCACCTATAGTATCCAAAAAATAACATCAGTCCTTAATATACTATGTGGTATCATTTGGGTTACTCTTGGGTTTATTTGATAAATGGAACACATTTACCTTTGTTTGAACTCTATCTCCTCTCTTGTGCTGATATTCACTACATTCTTCTTCCTTACCCTTTGAATCATTCCACTCTTCTTATCAAATTAGGGGGAGACTATGGGTATCTCAATAAAAACCAAATTGCATCTCTCATCCTTCATACCATACATTTACTTTACCCATTGGGAAATAATAAGTTTGCCTATTTAATAATATTGGTTTTAGACATTAAATATGGAAGGTGGATGAGTCATAGGAGGGGGTGTTATTATTAGGGGTGTCAAAGATACACTTATTTGAATGGAAAACTATAGAGGTGAATGAATAACCCTCTCTCATGGTGATTGTTCCCTTATTAGGGTGACTTTGACCACAAATTTAGTTAATCTAGGGGTTATTTCCATATTCATGCTAGTTGATGGCATGGGAAATGACTAGGGCACTGGTAGATCAAATTGAGTTGACCATTTCTTTATGACTGATGGTATTTAGGGATTAAAGTTAGAAATAGTAACCAAATTTTCAAAGTGGACTGCCTTGGGAGTTATTATTTATTTAGGAAAAATAATAGATGAATCAATAATAGAACTATATACAAAACTTCTAGGAATAATTGGAGGTAATTTTATAACAAAAATCTCTATATTACTAATAAATGATATAATGGGAGAAACTACCCCATCAATGCTTTGGATCTAATCACTTATGAGGACTTCTTGATCTAAGGTGCTAGTTAAATTTCCTTCCACCTATTTTCTTCTAATAATCAAGGATTATGCTTTCTCCAATTCATCCTTTTCACCCATTCCTAGTTCTAATCCGTAATTAATTATACATCGTATATTTCTTCATCAGTTAGATAATTAACCAAATATATAACCTACTCAAGATCTTATTCGTTTGATTCCTCTATTTATTTTACTTCCTTTTCCTCCTCTTCCTTAGCTTCCTCTTTTATAGTGGGAAGACCAAGTGATGGAATTTCTTCTAGTTGTTTTCCTTTATATAAAGTGGATATGTCCCTAGGTTTCCTATGGTAAGCGAATATGGGGGGAGTGGAAGGTGGACTCTATGAAAGTAGTTTAAAGAACAACATTGGTGGGAAAAATGGTTATTAGATTTGGTATGGTAGGGAGAACTTGAGGATAGGTTTTCACATTTATGGTTGTGTAAGGTGGATAACTTGACGTAGGCGGCTTAAGAAAATCAAGAGTAGTTGTAATTGATATAAAATAATATTAAAGAAACTCAAAAATATTTACCTAAGTAACTGTGTAATAAGTGGCAGTGGTGTTATTACCAAACTTTTATTCATCTACTCCCCTAAAGGAGATGTAGACTCGTATTTCATTGTATTTGTGCCCAAATCCTAAGTGGTATCAAATATAGATGTAGAGGGGAACTAATGACCTAGAAGGCCTCTTAGAATCTCACCTCTAATTTGAGTGTTTGACTCCATATTATTTTTGGATTTGGTTTATTCTTCATTTATTTTCTCCCTTGTAGGAGATGAAGGTTGATTATGCACTTGCGAGTCTTGTGGTTGGGCTGGAGGCCACTGGTCAATCCATGTACTTTGTACCTTTTATTCTATCACCTCAGGATAATATTAAAAGGATTGAGTTCAAATCATAGAGATAGTATTATTATTCATCTTAGTTCACACTTTTGTTTCATTTATTGCATTTATAAATATAACAAAATGATCATATTCTTGATGGTGATATGAGATGTTTACCTTTTTCTTCTCCTTGATGTATTAGAGGTATCCCCTTTTCTTATTCATAGGATCCCACTCCTTAAATGGTGACACATTAAAATTTTAGTAGGTCATGGCCTTATTATCTTGGAATAAATGTGATTAGATCACATATTATATTTGACATCTGCTTAAAAGAGTTTATAAGTAATAGGTCATGTGTTTCTGACCTAATTACTCATTAACTTTGTTATATACTTGGAACACTATTTATTTCTCTTCTATTTTGACCAAAACATAGTGTGGTAGTAATAATAGTGATATATATATTACCTATATCTTAATGATAGTGATATCAGGGTAGAACCAATAGTCACCCATTTTTTTAACGGTTCTCATTATGTTGTCAGACAACCTAGGCATTGAATTTCCATGAATTCCTTGAAATAATTGATGATATACCTCATCACATATTCTCTAAATGTCATTATTTTATAATTATATGAACATGAAATAATGATATTATCCAATCCTATTTGATAGGTATTTGATTTATGGTTTCATATTTTCTTTTGGGTCTTATAAACATTGCATATTATTGCATCTTGTAAATAGGACATCATAAGAAAACTACCATTAGTTGGCCTTTGATCAAGATGATAGATTTGTGTCTTTAGCCTTACACTAATGATTTGTCCAAATTCTACTAATTTGTTAAATTCTATAATAATATCCAATAATTATACTCATTCAACCTAGATATATGAAACACTAGGAAACTCATGTAACCTAGGAGATCTATAGTTATCCTAATTCTAGATCTAAACTTGATAATATAATTAGATGAGATCAACACATTTGGATTCATCCTCTATCCCTTAACTAAAAATTGAATTAACATTCCTTCTACAGTATTTTACTCAAGACAAACATTGACTGAGACTTGGTTTTAAGAAGTCTCAAGGACTCAAAGTCTAAGATACCTCTCAAATGCCCTACCAGATATGTAACTAGTTGTGTTTTTTTATAATATGTAGAAAATCCCTATAAATTTTTCCTTTGATAAATGCATTCCTTAATAGGTAAATACAATTCATTACCTTTAGTTTTTATTTGATTTGGTGGAGGTCTTATGCTTTGATAGGTATAGGTTCATCTATGTGCTACTTCTCTTATATAAAAATTTGGTCTTGAGTAGATTGAAGCACAACAAATTCCACTTCATCCCACACAGTTGAGAACTAAAGGAATTTAAAATTTAGAGAATTTTATTGAACATGATATATATATATATATATATATATATATATATATATATATATATATATATATATATATATATATATATATATATATATATTTATACCCAATGAATGATTTCATGGAAGGAACTAGAGGATTACCTTGCTTTGAAGAGGAGGCCATTGTTTCAACTTGAATATTTTAGTTCTCTTTGTAAATTAGCAAGAATAATTCCACAAGATCACTAAAAAAGTTATGGTTTTATGGGCACATGAGAGCTCAAAAATGAAATTTTAATCAATATTAATGATGAAATGAATTTCTTTCACATATATTTTACCTATATTATTCCCAATCCTAAGTCTTTAATGCATTCATGTGTCATCAATGTAGACACACAAATGAGTATTGATATGTAGACACATCAATGAGTCTTGATATGTAGGTAGTTGTTTAATCATAAGTAATTAATTAATTTGATTTAAAAATGAATAAAATAAATTTAAATGAATGATTCTTGATATGTAGGTAGTATTTTAGTCAAGAGTAATGATGAAATGGCTTTCCTTCACAAATGATTCTTCAAGATCACTGAGAAAGTTAAGGTCTTATGGACACACGAGAGCTCAAAAATGAAATGTTTAATCAAGAGTAATGATGAAATGAATTTCATTCACATATATTTTACCTATATTTTTCCAAATCTTAAGTCTTAAATGCATTAATGTTTCATCAATGTAGACACAAAAATGAATCTTGATATGTAGACACATCAATATGTCATCATTGTAGACACATCAATGATTCTTGATATGTAAGTAGTTGTGTTTTTTATAATATGTAAAAAATCCATATAAAATATTTAATTTGTGAAGGGAATTAATTTCATCATTACTCTTGATTAAACAACTACCTACATATCAAGGCTCATTGATGTGTCCACATATCAAGACTCATTCATGTGTCTACATTGATGACACATGAATGCATTTGAGCTTTGAATACAATTATGTGTCATCAATGTAGATAATGAACTTTTGATTTAATTATCATTTCAATTTGATTGTGCCAGTTAGCTTTGGTAGGTTTACTTATTTTCCAAATGGAAATATTTCATTAAATTTGCATACCTAGTCATTCCATTTGAGATAGGCATCATTTCTTCATTTACTATATCATTTTAATTATTTTAAACCTTATTTATGTATATCTTGATCATTCTTACTTTAGGTTATGACATTTATCTTATATCTATTTAGCCAAATCCTTAGTTTTGTAGTTATTATTGTATGCTCTTAGTGTCATGATTTAATGTGGTTAATCCATGTGGAGCAATCTCAAGCCTGTGGGGACTCGAAAGGTCAAAACCATTAACACTTATTATCTTGTAACTATGTATGTATTATAAGGATTTAAGTAAAGGATTGTCAATACATAAAATGATCTTAGAGACTCAATGGCTTAGAGACCTAAGGCCACAAGATCATTAAACTCTTTTCTTTGCCTTTTATACTTATATAACTATGGTTGAATGAAAAGGTTCCAGGTGTCATCTATTCATAGCTTATAAAATTATTACTATTAAACTCTTAGAAGCTCAGAACCATTAGCTGATTGAAAATATTTTGTAAAGTCTCTATATTCCCAAGTTCATGAGAATGCACCACATGGGACATTTTCAAAACTCAGGGACTTGAAGGTCATGGAATTTCATTTGAAATTTAAAGGATCCATGTAGCATTATGATACCACCTATCAATGTTTATAACATTGGGAGCATTCAAAGAATTATAATTTCCTCTCAAGAAGGCTAGAGGATCCAAGAGACATGGTAGTCCCACCTATCACAATCCTTTATAAAAAAATTAAGGCTCAATCATGTGTAGATAACAATATTTGACTAATGATCATGTGATCATAGAGAACACATAGGAACATTAGTACAAAATATATTAATTTCATTGTTTGATAAATCAAAACATCAATTTTGAAAAGAACTTATGAAATCCCAATATTCAAAAGAACTTAAAGTGATAATTCAAGATTTAATTTTCATGATTTGAGTTTATATAAATTTATAATCATGGTTACAACCTTATAATTTTCATGAAGAATGCCATTTTACTAACTTCTAAGGTTTATGAGGCCCCCAAATATAGGTTTCCAATAGTGATGGATCCCTATTTGAAATTTGTGTGTGTGTGTGTGTGTGTGTGTGTGTGTGTGTGTGTGTGTGTGTGTGTGTGTGTGTGTGTGTGTGTGTGTGTGTGTGTGTGTGTGTGTGTGTGTGTGTGTGTGTGTGTGTGTGTGTGTGTGTGTATGTATGTGTGTGTGTGTGTGTGTGTGTGTGTGTGTGTGTGTGTGTGTGTGTGTGTGTGTGTGTGTGTGTGTGTGTGTGTGTGTGTGTGTGTGTGTGTGTTAGGGCACAACAAACATTCTAAATACTTGTGTAGATTTATGAAAGATAACAATGCACATGTAAATATTTATTGAGACCTTACATCTTAGCATGTGCTAATTATAGAAGGAAGTTTTATGCTATTTGGAATCTCCCTCTTCTTCTTTCTTCTAGATTTTTTACCCTTTGCTTGCCTAATTTCTTTCTTTGTGACTTTTCTATTTTCCCATTGGAATTATTTATTTATTAAAATATCCTCACTTATTATATATTTTACCTCTTTTATTTCTCCTTATATTATGTCCTAATATAAAGTTATAGATATTCAAAAACATCACAAAATATAAGAATAAAAAAAATTAGTTTCCTTTATTTTTTCAATGAATACATGTCATGATCATTTACTTATGCTAATATTTAAATATATATTAAACACGTGCTTCTCATGGTATTATTTGAGTGGGTGAGATAAAATATATACATTTTACATATTATCATGAACTTATAGATGATATGAAGCTACATTTACACCCACACCCAAGGGAGTTATCACATTGGTGGGATACCTTATATTGGTGGCATCCTTTTATAGTGGGTCTTAGGTGATATCATTCCTAATTTATATTTACCATGTAAAGATACCTATATTTAATATACATGTATTATTTTATGTTACATATTTTGTGTTAATGTTTATATTTTATGATCTATTGCATGTTCTATAATTGCTCTATTATATGCATTTATGTGTTTTTAATTTTATTTTATTTTATATGTTTATTGTCAATGTATTATTAAATTTTTCCATTGAGTATATTATTTATTTTTGGTCATATTTATTTATCAATTATTTCCCATTATATCTATTATTTCTTGACTATGTATGATTGCATTGCCTAAACTATGTGATTTATTATGTTTGGTTCCTTGATCCATATCATGCATGTTACTAATTATGGTATAATATTATTTTTTTACTATATTTCCATCATATCTACCATGCATCTATTTGGGAATACTAATGCTGTTGTGTGTGTTATTCACTACTATATGTATCCCACACAAGTCCACCTTGATGTGTTGGGCATATCCTTTTTCCGTACATCATCTTACAAATGTTGGAATTATAACCTTACCTATGTTTTGATGTTTATTGATTTTATATATACCTTTCCATAGGAATTTTATTATTGATATTTTATTATACATGTCTTATGCATATGGACCTTACTATACCCAAATGCCTCTTGATTTTATACTTCTTATATTAGTAAACTACATTATCTTACACCTAGTCACATAGGGGTACTACATCGATATATTGGGTACTTCCGTATCATACCTCATTTGGTCCATAGATTTTTTTGATTCACCTACTTACACTGAGTAATATTTATTTAACCTCACCATGTCATCCTCACATGATGTGCCATATTTTAATTTATCTTTACATGATTATATTTATATATACCTACATACATTCACTTACAAATATACTTTATAATATTTTAATGTCTTTTGATATATTTTTAAATTATGACACACAATGAACATGATATTTTTCTTGAAATGAGTGATTTTAAATATTAATTTCAACCATTAACCTCAAAATGGGGCATACATATAGATATTCTATTACCATATTCAAATTTTCATGAACTGTGATTTACCAAAATGTGTTAGACACTTAATTTATTGAAAAATAAGACTTTAGTTTCTATGATTTTATCTAAATTCCTTGGTGTTAAAGAGTTTAATTTAAAACTTAGTGATGCCTATATTCTAATTTTAAGCTTTTAATGTTAGAAATAGATTTATTATATTGAGATCATGGTTTTCATACTACTTTGTGTATTAATTCCTATGTTCATTTTTTACTTATATATATTCACATCAATTTATTGAGACATGGACTACCTATATACATTGATTATTTTTTAAAATTAAATTATATTTACCAACACTAAGACATGAGTGATTATATCCCAAGAATAAATAAACTTCATCATTTCATCCCTTAGGCAATGTTTAGACACAAATTTTTGTTTGAATTTGATATATACATGCATATAGGCACATAGACATGATAGTTTGGAATTATGTAGAAAATTAATTTTGGTACAAGACCCATTTACATGTATCTTTTTATTTATTTTAAAAAATTAGTCTATTTTAGTACATATGGCTATTTCTAGACTCCTTTAACCCATACTAGACTCCTAAACCTTGATGTGTCTATGTTTACTCATTAAAACCTCATATATATAAGTTTTTAATACCATGATCCTACCCATATGTATTTTACTTAACATGATATCTATTTTTACCATTTTACCTTTTGATTTAGAATTTTAGGTTGGCCTATTCTAATTGAGCAAGATTTAGTCAATCATCAATTCTCACCATCTTCTTTTTGTGGGACATTTATGTCTTTACTTATTTCCCCATGTCTTGAGTTGTATTATCACTATTTTATAGGGTTATCATATTTAAAAAGTTTAACATATATCCTTATATGTAATACTTATCCATTTCATATGAAATCAATGAAGTGAACTTGGATACAAAATGGATCTCTTACAAGCTAATTTTCTAGTGCAAAATCATCAAAACTTATCAATATTTATACATAAGTATACAAGGAACCTCCACATTTATAATACATTGAATCAACCTCATCGTAATTTGTGTGCCATCACATATTGTACCAATATAATTCATATAAAATTACATATTTTCATGTTATTATCTATGGATAGTAAGTTAATTAATTTATGTAGTGTGCATTATAATTCACTCAAAAGCACTATAACTTCATATATCTTAGATTCCAAACTTACTATATGTGTAGTTTCAACTCTTCAAGAGGTTTCCAAGGTCAACTATGATGAACATGCTATGCATATTTAAATATTACATAAAATTATGAAAACAAAAAATAAGAATAAAATAAGACAAAATTTTCAATGAATTAAGTAAAGCAAAGCTAAAATCAAAATCATCAATTTCCTATGAAGTTATCTATAAGTCTATATAACCTAAAAATTAAAATAGGACACACCTAATGTAGAGATACATAGTAAATAGACATAAATATCCACCTACTATCTCTAACCCAAACATAATTTATATTCAACCAATTCTAACCATTTATCATATCACAATCAAATTCTTAGGACATCTTTTGTTCCAATTTCAAACTCTATTCCTAGTTCTATATTGTAACTATACTGCCCAAGTGTGTTCATTACAATATTTTTTCTATATATTTCCCTATACTTATTTTTCATTATTTGAATTATATTATTAATATATAATTTATCATTAATAAATATCATATTACTATTATTTACTATATTTTTGTAGATCTACTTTGTGAAATTTCATTAGAGAGTTGTGTAAAGTGTAATTAACCCTCAACCATAATTCATTAAAATTATTTTTTTAATTATAATTTTATTTATTTATTTATTTTACATCTACATTTATTTATTAAGATGATGACATAATTTCATGAATCAAATTTTATTTTAGGTACATTTAAGTTGTCATTTGAACATGGGTGATTCATTCTCAAATAAATGTAAAATTCATCTTTCATCCCTATAAAATAATGATAATTTGTTTCACTTTTTTTTTAATTTAATATGATATACATGTACACATGAACATCAAAGTATATAATTATGTATACACAACTTTTTTATAATCCATGTATTCATGGTGTGTTTCTCATGTTTTTTTTGCACTTTGCTTATTTGTTTATATTTGTCTCTTATAATATACTTTACCTTCAAATTTAGCCCTTCATAGCCTTACATCATCTATATTTTTCCATGAACACATTTATATATATGTGTATATATATATATCAATTTTATACATCATGATTCATTAAACAATTTTTAGTTTATCTTGATCTTTGTTTTTTGGTATTTTTCTAAATTGATCATTTTTTATGCCTCCAAAATGGGTCTAGGAAAATTTGGCTTAAAATGGTCAAGTTTAATTTGTGGTTCCTTTATGAATTATGTTAATTTATAATGAATTTATTATTGGTTCTCACTCTTTTAAAAGGTCAAACTATGCACAAGTCTTTAAAACTTTATATTTCAAGGATCTTATATTACACATGTACCCTAAGTGATTTGATGTCAATTATCCATCTAAAAATTAGACTTTGGATTGAGTATATTTATTTTAAACATGTAAAAGAACATAAAAATTGATCATATTATGATCCTATCATATTTTGGTTTCAAAATTCTACCAAAATAAGGTTGCATTATGGCTACAATAATTTTTTCATTGATTATATTAGGGAGAACTATGAAAGACATGTAACTACAACCCTCAATCAGACTTGAGCCACTAAATTTTCACATTTCATATATTCTTTTGATACTAATTTTATATTAGGGTTGTACAAAATAATATGAGATTCAGACATCTATGCACACTCATTATACTTAGCAAATATTTGACTACAATTATTTTGTAAAAAAAATGGAAATATGTTAAATAATTCACTTTATAATTATATAAATAACTTAGGTAATTTTAATATATCCATTTATTTGACTAAGGTTGTATCCATTTAGATGAACTAGATGAAAAAAATAAAAAAAATCATTTTGGTCTTTCCTATCTAAATTTTTCTCATTAGATATACATTTTATTGATGCATTTTTTATGCACACCAATTTGTAAGGAGGTAGCCTCTAACATTTCAGGATCTCAATGGAGGTAAACTCCACTCTAAGGCAAAAGTTATAGGTATGTGGTTTAAATAACCAAGTGATGAAATAATAGGTTGGGCATGCAGGTTGTTAACAAGGATGGTGAATGTATGAATGGTTTCTAAAATAAATTCAAATCTAGGTGAGTTGGCAGATAGATGGTTGCTAATCTAGAGTGGGTAAATCTTAGGAATATACTCAAAAAAGGAGGGGAAGGCAGAATAGAAAATAAGGATTCTATGACTTTAGAGATCACCTCTTAGGTTGGTTTCTAAGTGGACAAATGATTTTATGACTAGTGTTTATTACTAGCATCTTTTGCACACACACAAATAGACATGGTCTAGTAGTCTAGGATAATTTGATATAGGAAAATCAAAGGTATTAATTAAAGGTTGCTCCTTTTAGATTAGTTGTTTCACTCCCATATTCAAAATATTATGAACTAGACTAGGGAGGTATCGGAGATAGCTATTACACATGCACATAAAACTATATCATTGAAATCACCTCTACACAATCAGGAATAAGAAAAATTCAACTTAATTGTCAATAATCAATATAATTTCCTAATCATTTAATAGCTATTACAAATATTAAAACTATCATATCAATCTTAACAAGAAAGAATTCCTCATAGTTTTTATACACTAATAATTATTGAATCATATAACTAAAAAGAATATAGGCCTAATTACATAGAGATTGGAGAGAAAATACACAAACACATAAGTGGTAATCAAGAATTGATTTTGCTTCTATATTGAAACTTATCAACCCTTTACAAATTTGGGTTACATATGTTTAAATATATATTAGGCTAGGTATCCTCATCATCCAAATACATGAAAAATTGATTACATGGCTTAGTTATAACCTTAGTTCTAATTGTAATGTCAAAACTATGTGTAACATATACATAGAGTTAACTTATATTTACCAATAGTTAAAGTCAGCCTTTATAATATTGTGCAATGTGTGCATGTTTACAAAACAAATTAGGCAACTTATATATTGATTTTGAATCATAAAAAATTAAAATTACAAAATTGATGCTATTAAATTGAATTTACATGCACAAAAGTGGCCCTTTCAACTAAGGCTGAGTGGACATATGGATGGATGCATAAACCATAGTAGGAGTAGTCATTATTTGTGTTTGTGGTAAACTAAATGTATAAAATTTAGTATTATTCTTCTTCACCTCCAAATCAAGATAATATTTTTGACTCACATTATGTTATTGTTATATAATATCTATGTTTAATAGCAAGGGTCTATTTACCCTATTAACTTTCTCTAAGAGTTTTGCATGTTATGCCTTTATATTTTGGAAGTTGATATTGAAAATATCAATTTTAGTTACCTTCTCTATCACAAAATGTAGCTCAATTTTGATTTCCTCTAGTGATATACCTTGTAAGCTCTGCTTAAATTTGTCAAAAGTTTCTTCAATGAGTTTATCAGAATTGATTCAACTTATCAACTTACCAATTTTATCCCTCACCTTAGACAATTTCAAATCATATAAAATCTACAAGACGAAAACCTCATGATCTTGATATCTGAGCATCAATGCCCTAGCTTCTATCACCCAATCTCTAGTTTCTTGTGTTCTAATGACCACTAAATTAAAGGCATCAGATGCCTCTAATGGTGTCATTAGATCCAAGTGGTTGTATACCTTATTAGTTGTGTATAAAATCAATAAATTTAGTTTATTATCATCCCCCTTAAATAATTAAACAATTTAAGAATTTGAGCTATATGAGGGGCTAAGTCACCCTTCATTACTTCAAGTGCCTCTAGAGTGTTATAAATATTTTAAGCAACTTCTTACACTTCAGCCTCAATTCATATTGGAATATGAATGGTATACTATTATTCTTTGATTTGTTATAGTTCTTGTTATAGAAGTTCCCTTTCCATCTCTATCCCTTCATATAATGCTACCATATCAACTTTGTGGGATTATACCAAGGACCTAAAATATTCAATGTAAGGGGAGTGCCCTAGTTGTCTATTCTACCTTTTAAATAAGGCATACACCTCCTATCTCTCATCAATAATAGTTTTCATTACAGATTCATCCTCCAAATTCCTCTTTATAACCCTTTGAATTATCCTTTATGGCTTATCAAATAGGTTTATTTTTTATGGGAACTCTATAATTTTGAAATTGGGAATTCATGAAGCTTTCACTTTGAGATCAATTGCCCATGGTGAAATCACTAGTTGGGTAGGGTTTATTTGTTGTGCATATTTAGGTGTAGCCTCCACCTCAATATTTTTTTATAATTATTAATTTTTATATCCTTTAAATGTTGTGTTATAAAGGAAAGTTCAAATTATTTTATACCAATCCACACCTCCATATTGGGGGAGTAGATGGACTGTAAGGACTTACCCTTTTTTTAGTTACTTGAAGACATGATAGTATTCTCTTAGGATGAACTGGTGGATGATATTGGGAAAATGATATATGTATAAGAAACATGGAGTTGGGGAGTGGCTAGGGCTATTTCAATTTTCTTAGTGCACCTTTTCTTCTTCATGGTTTAGACTATGGCAGTCCTAGAGGGAATATTAGTAGTAATGGCAACATTGGACATAAATGACACTATGGGGGAGAATGAAATAATGGTGGTAGAATAATCCTCCTCTATTTTGAGATTTATAATAATTATTTAAAAGTTAGGAGAAGAGGAAAATGAAACATCATGTGTTGGAGTGATATATTCCACCTTGAGAGTTCTCAAAATAGTATTAATTAGGATTGAACTAAAAATAGGAACATATGAGGAAACTAGGGAAGTAAAGTCTGAATACTAAGCCTTATTACCTATTATTTCATATATTATTAGTGACTTACATTTATTAAACATAATGATTAATTCTTTGAATCTTTCCAACTATTGTTCTTCATCTAGTTATTTCTCTACTTTCACCTATTGTTGAGGAATTGAAGGCAGGCCTTGTCATTAATTCACTATTAGATTATCTATGAGGGAAGCCCTTAGTTTCCTCCTATAATAAATAGTATTCTATCTCTAAGGAGGAACCTTATTGATTTGGAGTAGTATCTTCCTCTGTAACTACCTCTTTCACTATAGACTCTTAAAATTATGGTGCAATTGTAGGTGTTCACAATGATAATACAACTAGGTACTCTTGATCCTCTTCATTAGAGGAATAAAATTAAATTGGATCCTATATATATCCCATGGGATTAGTCTTAGTCAACATAGGATCTTTATTAATATCCTTTTATAGAAATAGAAGTTCTTGGGAAGGCTTTCCTTGTACTTCTATTTGTTATGGGGGTTGGTTATACCAGAAATCTAAAGTAGTCCATCCTTTAGGAGGTAAAAACCTAGTCTACATTTGTTGTACTAAAATTTAAGTTTTTTGATAAATTATACTCAAATGATCTTCCTTGAGGCCTATAAATTTCACCTTTTCCAAGACCTTAGCATCATCCTTGGTATTCATGAATAAAAATTCATGGTCATAAGGGACATGTTGGTATGGAATACCAAAGCCATAAATATGTGATTGTATATGACCATGAAGATCTCAATGGATATGTGTCAAGGTAGGCAATTTATAATGTTTTCTTTTGTTTCCTATATCCCCAAAATGTTTCCTCTATGTGTAAAACATCATACCAATGATCATGTGAGATCCATAGAATGTGTATTTTTTCTATTTTATCAAATCCTACTCGACACTCCACCAAATATGATATGAAATTATATCTTTTATAGCTTTTTTGTTACATACATGGGGAGGCATAGGGGGTGTTCATTATGACTAACAACCATGATCACCATATAATATGGATATAACTAGTAGTTAGCCCTAGAGGCTAGTGTATCTATTATACTCTTTCTAATTCTAAGTAATGGAGCCCATGAATTACATGCCATACTTGAGGATACACATCCTCAATAATTTATATTGTGTACTTTGTGTATGCATATCTATGCATGAAATGATAGTAATCACAAATGTGATTCTTAATATAATATGTGGTTGGGTTCTAAAGCTCACCAGGTATCTATACATTGTGCCCATTATTACATCTAACAAATATGTCATGATGTAAAAATGGCACTCTAGATTGGGTCACTTGCTCTTATGCAATACTTGTTCCCTCAAATTAAAGCCAATGATTTCAACTAAGACAAAAGTTTTATCACTAGTCATTATCATATGTAACAATGATACCCAATCCAAGTTAACAAAATGGATACTAATCATGCTCTATATCCTATTTAATAATGCCATACCAATTTATAACCCTATTTTGAATTTGTTAATAGGGGTGGGATACTTTCCCTTAAGGACCATTGTCTCCCAAGGAAGAATCCATGAGCTTAGCACTTTGCCAATTTTGGTTGTATTTGTTCCAGTAACTAGCCTATGTTTATCAAAAAAATTGTCTAGAATTGGTAGAGATAGATACCTTTGAAAGTCATCTCGAGTGATGTAGGAAACAACCATCTAGTGATCTATATATTATAAGAAGTGATCATGTGTAATCTTCCTATCAAATAACAAATCTTAAAGAAGTCTATATAAGGCATCACCTTAGGCTTGTCCATCACATATTACATTATTTTTATTTTAAGATCCACTAAGTCTATAACCATTTGTCATTGTGTAGGTGATAAATTTACTTCATGTGAAAATGCATTGACAAGATCCATAGCCTCCCATAGTTTTGAGTATTTAATATACATATTGTCAAAGATTGTCTCATCATAGACCATTTCTATGAACTTTGTTGAATCCTCGATGGAGAAAGATGTTGGTGTAAGTGTTCCTCTAAATCTCTTAGATGATGATTCCATTGCAATTATGTATAATAATCACAGTCTATATATGTGTATAATGAAAAAAATCCTTTTTGTTAGTCATTTTATTTGCAATGGTTTTACAAGTAGCTAGGACTTTCATTTTCCTAATATCAATTGAATTCAAATTCATTTATGAGTAATGAATACATCAATAGATACACATTATGTATATAGCCTAATCATTCAATTCCAATTCATGAAATTTTAATGTCCAATGTTCATATTTTTGTTCTACTTACATAGTTTGAATCTCATTAGTTTATTTGGTGGGTTATGTTCTTTATCAAGTGTCAAGAAGTAGTTTTGATTTTTGGCTAAGTCTAGCAGGTTCTCAATAAACAATAGTCAAGATTCAGATTTTGTGTCAGGGATAAGCCAATAAAATATCTGATGAAAGGTTTTGAACAAAATACCAAAAAAATTCCCTAATACCCAGATCCATAAAAATAATATTCAAAAAAAATATTTGATCAAAAGCTCTGAATAAAAAGTATAATTTAAAATAAAATTTGATCACTATTACAAATAATTTGTCTGATGAAAATTATCGAACAAAATTTTTAATGAAAATATCTAAACAAAAATCCTGATATAGAAACTTTGAATAAAAATAAATCTGAACATAAATTTCTAAAGAAAAAACCCAATGAGAAAATATCAAACAATCCTTACGAACTAAATTCCCAAAAAAAATGTTTGATACAAAAATTATAAACCAAATATCTGATGATTAAAATATGAACACAAGTTCTAAAGAACAAAGTTCCTAAAAAAAGGCCTAAGTAAAATGTCTGAAGACTAAGTCTCAAATATTTTTTCTAAATAAAACTATGTCTAAAAACCTTAATAGTACAAAAACTCCTAAAAATCATTAGTAAATTAGTCCAAAAATGTATAATATCAATAATTTGTACTTCCAAGTGTAAATACTAAGGAGCAATCTGATATAACTTGCACAACAATGTAGAGGAAGAACTCAACAAAGAAGACCAAAATCTAAAAAAGTGGGTCCCCTTTTCTTAATGGTAACTTACAAGGGTAATACTTCTAAGTATTCAAGAACTCTTAACGTTGGTTTAAAATTTCAAATTAGACATGAATTGTGCCATAGATAAATATTAGAATCAGATATATGAAAGAGACTCCCAACTACATCACATAACATACTTGCCTTCTCATCCATGGATCTGTGTGTGCTAATGTGATGTTCATTTAACCCTATTGTGAGGATACTTTTAAAGGCTTGGAGAATTGTAAGTTTTTTTCAAGTTACTTTTAAAATATTATTACATCAAGGGAGCTCAAGAATTTCTCTATTGCCAATCAAGTGTTTATAGCCCTAATGGAGATACCTTGGGTTCCTTGTTTCATTCTTCTTCATTTTCTTGAGTATGATGTATGGTATATTGATGTTATTTCATCATGTGAGCCTTCTTTGGATGTTATTTTGGATTTATTGATTTGTCTAACTCTTTGGTTCTTTTTTATTTCTCTCCTTTTTATTTTGAATGGAAGGAGAGCTGAAACCACTATAAGTTGGTTTAGTTATAAGAAAAATCATTACTAGAGTATCCCTGCTAGCTACATCTATACTAGTGATTATCACCTCTAAATAAGTATTAATATGATAAGTGTGTTTGGTCTAATGGAGTGAGAAAACTTTCTAATTTCATATAAAGTAATTGAGACCAACATTCACATACCTAGTAGAAATATTCAATGATGACACAACCTTGAATGACTATGATTACATACCTAAATCTTGAAGACCTAAAACACAAAAAGTATAACCAGTTTGTAAATAGACCCCAAGTTGTGAATCCTTTATTAATTTACCTTTTTCATATATATTCATTTAATCTTATAATAAAGACATAACTATTAGGATGTTAGCTTGATCATGTTATAATAAACCGATTTAGATTGTCATAGGAAATAACTAAACATTTAACCTAGAAAGCTAGAAAACTAAACTAAGAAAGTAGGAAAATTAACCTAGAAAGTTGGAAAACTAGACTAAAAATCAGGAAACTTAACCTAAAAAGATGGAAAACTAAACTAAGAATGTAGTAAACTAATATAATTCTACATCTATCATGTTTCCTTATCAATTGGGGGTATCTTCAGATGGTATAGCCATGAATTAATACTTCTTAAAGTGTTAATTGATTGGATATGTGAGTTCATTACCTTGAAGGTCCCTTAGATGGAATGCATTATTGCTTGGGATATCCTAAATCTAATATGGTCTAATCCATAGTGGGGTAAATTTATCATGTTGACCTTTATTTTCATGGGATTTATCCCATAGAATCACTAGATCAAAAATTCTAATTGCTTTGACTTTTTCTCTTTTATTAAACCATCTTTTTAATACATCTTGGTGTTTTCTAAAATTATGTAGGGCCTTAATCCTTTAATCTTCCATTTTTATTATATCTAGTAGTTGAGACTCTACTTTATCATTTGGTGTCATGTATTCCTACATGAAATGATAGGTTAATAATTTCAACATGATTGGGAATACTGGCCTTCATCCATAAACCAATAGATAGGGTGAGGCCTTGAGGGCCTACTTATATCTCATTTGGTCTAACCAAAGGGCATAATTTAGTAGATTATGCCAGTCCCTAGGCTTATCCCCAATTGATATTTTAATTATATCTATTGTGTCCTTATTTGTTAATTTAGCTAATCTATTTCCCTAAGGGTAATGGTTAGAACATGCCCTGATAGTGATCAGGGTGTCATGATCCCATTCAATGAATTCAGATGATATCAATGCTAGCCCACTATCACAAACTATAAAAATGGGAGTGCCAAATATAGTTGTGATGTGTTCTTCCAAGAAGTGAATCAAAACTTATGCTCTAGAGTTCTTTGTGGCTACTATCTTAGTCTATTAGGTATAGTAATCTATGGCAGTGAGCACAAACTTATGACCTACTAAGGAGTTTGAGTTAATGACACTAATGAACTCTAAACCCCACTAGGCAAATGTCCTTCCTTCAATAATAGGTTCAAGGGTAGTGTTGCATGTACTTATCTTTTTGATAATGCTTAGAATTCATGTCATGTCCTTGCATGGGTATGGGTGTCCTTGAGGATTGTTGGCCATAAGTAGCCAATTCTTAGGACCTTGTGAGATGTGGTGTTTATAGATGGATGGCCAAAACTTATATTTTGGTGTAGATTTTCTAGAATATCTTTAGGTTCTTATGTAGATACACATCTAAGATATATTCCTTCATATTTTCTCTTATAGTTAGATTCTTTCTTGGTCATGTAGTGAGAAGCTTTGAGCCTCAAAGATCTCCTTTGTTCTTGATTGAGTTATAGGGGAAAGTACCTATAAGTAGATATTGGATTATGCCATTATAACATTCCCCTCTAGATACCTAGGCTTCACTTAAATCCTCAACAATAATACATGGATAAAGCTCAATCATGAGTTGGATGATGCCTTGACCCTGAATGATCTTAGAATGCTTGATTTCTATGTTGAACTCCTATATCTTTTCCATCCATTTGCCTCTATGTTTTCCCAATTCAATCTATAATAAGGTGAGCTTGATAGCAAGATCATTCATGATAGAAATAATCTTATTCCTTAATATGTTGTGTCAAAATGTATTCACCACTTTGAGAATAGTGAATATATGTTTATCAATCATGGACAAACGTATTTAGATTCATGCTCATTAACGTATTTAGATGCTAGTCTCTTCGTTCTTCTACATTATGACAAAAATAAATGTATGTTTTAAAGGAAATGAGTATAAGTAAAAATCCTTTGTAAAATATAGAGTAATGAGTACTAGGGCTTGAGATATAGCCTCTTTTGTGTCTTGAAAATTATTTTGGGCCTTAGTTATCCATTCTATTTTATCATCATTTTTTAACATTAAATAAAATGATCTCACAATTTTTTCAAATCTTGAGATGAACTTCCTTAAAAAATTGATCTTCCCAAAGAATGACTTGATCTCCTTCTTTGGATTTAGTGAGATGTCAAACCTTCTACATATTTTGAATATTAACTATATATGGTCCACATGATCATCCCTATTCTTGGAGAAAATCATAAGATCATCCATATAGATGATTATACATTTACCTATTAATCCTTTAAATACATGATCAGTGGCTCATGCATTTATTAGGCCAAAAAACATCCTCTTATATGCATAGTTACCTCACTTTATGGTAAATGTAGTATTCATTCTATCTTTTGATTATAACAACACTTGGTTATAGCCTAAAGATCCATCTAATAAGGAATTCATTTTAGAGCCACTAACTATCTAAATAACCTCATCCAAGGAAGGTAGTGGATAGTTGTCCTTCTCAAAAGTTTTGTTCAAATTTATAAAATCAAAACATAATCTAATCTCTCCACTCTTATTTTTGACTAGGACTAAATTGGTCACCTAGGTAGAATGTCTGATCGAGAAGACTATCCTTACACTTAATATCTTTTCCACTTCTCTTTGAATGAGAGGTTCTAAGATAGGATTCATTAGCCTTTGTCTTTGTCTGAATGGCTTATGGTCTAGTTTTAATGGAATTATATGGGTGATGACCTTTAGGTCATAAAAATTTAATTATTCATAGGTCTATGAAATCACATGTTTGTATTGGGTGAGTAAATCCTTCACCCATTTTATTTATTTTGGAGTGAAATTGAGGCCAATGTTTACATAGCATGGGCTATGCTCATCTCCTAAATTCTCCCTTTTTAAGTTAGAATCATTAACTTTGGGTTGTCTTTCCTATTGAGATTGGGGATCTATATCAAATGGTATTTCTAAGGAAACCAAACTAGTTAGGAGATGATTGTCTTTGAGTTGGAGGAAACATTCCTCATCTGACTCTTCTTAGTAGAGATGACTAACTTCCTTATCATCAATGATTTTGGACTATAATTTTCTTGAGTTGGTTACAATTGAATGATAAATTGATAATTAATAAGGACTTGGAAATTTTCTATGTTGTCAAGAATAGAAAGATAAGGTACTAGCTTAATGGATAATCTCTTTACCTTGGATTCTTGGAGAGGCTCCAAATTGGTAGCAACAATAACTAGTAAATCCATAACTTGATTTTACTCCTTAATAATAGCCACTATATTTAAAGCATTAAATCTCTCAATAAAATCCCATGATTTGTGTTTATATATTTTTTAGAAAAGACATCTTACATTGGTATTTTTTTAACCTGATTGACTACAAGCTTCGAATCCCTAAATACCAATAACTACTTGACATTATTCTTGAGTCCAAAATGAAATCCTAAAATCAATTCTTCATATTTATCCCTATTGTTGGTGTAAGTAAACTATAATCTATATGATTTTAGTAACTTATTCCCCTATAGATCAATAAATTCAATTCCTATGCCTGGTCCCTATTTGGATCTAGTGTCATCAAAGTGGAGAGCCTAGAGCTAGTTAGGACCCTCAGATTCTAGCTCTTGTATTTCATTTCATGTATTATAAGTGAAAATATAAAGGCTAGGGGATTAATAAATTACGTATTTGGTTTTTACATTTTACTCTATGATGGGATAATTCATCCTTGGTTCCCTATCAATCTGGATTTGATTTACAATGCCTCTTTATGGTAGCCAAATGTGAGAGAAATTTATTGATATATATCCATTGAGTTTTGTAGACCAGTCCCTACTCAGAAATAGTCCATAGCCTTTATGTATGTCTACTACAAGGATGTTGATAGTGATCTAGACTCATGGCTTAGATTCTACTTGGATACACACATTATTTAGCTCCCCAATTACTGGTGCCACTATTTTATCCAATTATGAGACTATGTTTTTTGATGGGCTTAGAGTTAGGATAATATTTTGATATATATAAGTAGGAATCATAGTTGTTAAAGCTCTAGAATTGACTAAATAATTATGAATGTTTTTACCAAATGTGTTGATAGTTAGTAAAAAGGGTGGAACCTCTGGCTTGCTTTTATATATGACATTGGTTTCAAAAGACTTTGTTTTCTCTATAGAAGTTTTTATCTTTCCTATAGGGGCCTTTCCTACGATGGGCTTCCATAGTAGCTCCTTTTGTTTAGTGATTTGAGCTAACTCATGAAGGGCAATATTTTATTTTATTTTATTCATGTCCTCAATAATGTTATATCCTCCTCTATTTTGTTCCTCCTTATTTTAAGGTTAATCATACCCGTTTGGGGGATGTGAATTATTTTCACCTTTTATATTTGGTAGAATGGATGTGATATTTGGAGGAATAAAAGTTGTGAATGGATGCCTATTCCTAAAGTTGTGACCACCTTTTTGGAATTTCTAGAAAGTGTGAATCTCACCAGTGTTATCTTTTAGTACATTGTCATCTTCACTTGGGAAAGGAAACTCATGAGTCTTTAAAAAAATGGTAGTGATTGAAGGGAGAGGGTCATAGTGGGATTATGGTGGATTATGCATCTGATCTTGCTTTAGCACCTCTCTTTTAAAGATCTCAAATGTTCCACAAAGTTTAACATAGTCAATTTCACCATGTTGAGAAGTATTATGGATTTTGTACCGATTAGGTAGAGATGTCTCTACTATATTTATTTATAGAGTCTTTTTGGGTTTTTGTATATTATTTTTAGGCCTAATTAATGGTCTATTATACCTATAAAATATAATTTTGATTACCCCTTGGGCCATTATCATTACCTATCTTTCTTTGCATGATGAGGAAGTCATTACTTAATTTTTGAACCATCTTCTATGTAGAATCCAACTATGATTTTATAGAGTCAATGTCCTAGAGAATATCATTAGAGGATGTAGACAAATTTTCATTTTATTGGTAACCATTTCCTTGGGAATAGTTGTTTAAAAAACTATGATTTAGATGTGTTGTCTATATTAGAGGAGGTAGTGTGTATAACTAATTTTTATTGAATGCATATAAATTTTGGTTTACACCTGGAATTCGATTCAATAATAGGTGATCATTGTTGACACCAAGTGTACTAAGAGCCTAAGGATTAATCTCCCTATCAATGTTTATGGCTTTGTGATAAGCCAATTCCAAAGTTTTTATATTGGTATCCCTTTACAATAAGGCTATAGTAATTGGATTCAAAGCATTCTTGTATATTATAATGCCAATACCTCAACTAGTTTATACATCATGATTAAATAGGTGTACATATATAAAATTTTGCATTGAAATCTTAGATTGGATTGTTAGGCTGTCTCTTCAAGCTAGTAAATTTTTGGTATATCAAACTAGGGTTGGTGACCTATCTGAATTGCACAAGAAAAGTAACTTGACATGCATTCTAGGAAGTGATGGAATTATCTATTAGATTAAGATATAAATCATAAGTAGCATCCATTGGTGTAAAAGGGAAAATCTTACATAAAACATATTAATTAATAACATTTATTAATCTCAACATAGCTTTGAAATATTTGATGTGTTCTTCTTTCATTCTCCCTCTTTAGGGAGATAAAGATGGTAGATACTTTTTAGGATTCCTAGGTAGGTCATGCACATCTCCTAGGATGGCAATAGCAGATCAAACCAACCAAGGTGGTTGAGCCATGGGATGATTAATAGGGAGAGTTTTCCTTATTGGGTAAGGTTTTATAGCTTTGTTATGGATAGGGGCAGTTGGTATAAATTTAAGACTCCTATGATTTTACAAGGGTGAGACTAGAAGACTAAATTGAGAAATAGATCTGGTTACTCTCCTAGATGAATCCAGTGTAACTCAATATAGAAACTAAACTATTTTATTAAAGAAGATCAAGTTATGTAGTGTTTTTATCCACATCAATTTGTAACAAGATAATGTCTAATATTTTAAGATCTCAATGGAGGTAAAATCCACTCTGGGGTATGAGTTTAAGGTATGTGGTTTTAACAACCAGGTGATGGAATAATAGGTAGGGCATGCATGTTATTAACAAAGATGGTGAATGGTTTCTAAAATAAAGTAAAATCTAGGTGAGTTGGTGGTTGGATGGTTGTTAATCTAGAGTGGGTAAATCTTATGAATATACTCAAAAAAGGAGGTGAAGGTAGGGAAAAATAATTATTCTATGACTTTAGGTATATTCCCTACCTTCACCTCCAAAAATAAGATAGGCCTAATTACAAAAAGATTGGAGATAAAATACACAAACACATAAGTGACAATCAAGAATTGATTCTACTTCTATATTGAAATTTTCTAACCCTTTACAAATATGGGTTACATATGTTTTAGTAGACATAGGGAGGGGTCACCTCATCCTCTAAGTACATTAAAAATTAAATATGTTGTTTAGTTAGAACATTATTTCTAACTATAGTTTAAAAACCGTATACAATGTATACATAGAGTTAACATATATTTACCAATAGTTAAATTCAGCATTTATAATATCATGCAATGTGTGCATGTTTACAAAACAAATTAGGCAACTTTTAAATTGAGTTCCAATAAAAATAAAAATACAAGTACAAAATTGGCATTGCTATATTGAATTTTCATGCACAAAATTAGCCCTTTCAACTAAGGTTGAGTGGACATTTGCATGGATGCAATAACCTTAGTATAAGTAGTCACTATTTGTGTTGGCTATGAATTGGATATAGTAATTTTAGTCTTCTTATTCTTCACCTCAAAATCAAGATAATATTTGTGACTCAAATCTTTTTGTTTCCTTAGATAAGTTTAGTAGTGAGGGTCTATGTACCCTATTAACTTGATCTAAGAGTTTTGTATGTTTTTCCTTTGTATTTTGGAAGCTGATCTTGATAATATTAACTTAAATTGCCTTCTTCCTCATTAAATTTAGCTTAATTTCAATGTCCTCCAGTGCTAATCCTTGTAAACTATACTTAAATTTATTAGAAGCTTCATGAATGAGTTGATTAAAATTGATTCTACTTATCAACTTACCAGTTGGATCTCGCACCTTGGATAATTTTAAATCATCTAAAATCTGTAAGATGAGTGGCTCATACTCTTGATATTTTGGCATCAATTCCCCATCTTCTATAACCCAATCTCTAGTTTTTTGTGTACTAATGACCACCAAATTAAGGGCATTATATGCCTTTAATGGTGTCATTACATAAAAGTGGTTATATGCACTATTAGTTGTGTAAAAAATGAATAACTTTAGTTTATTCTCATCTCCCTTTAAAGAATTAAATAATTGATGTGTTTGAGCTATATGAGGGGATAATTTATCAATCATTTATTAAAGTGCCTCTAGAGAATTATAACATTTTGAAGCAAATTCTTGCACTTTAACCTTAATTCCTATTGGAATATGAATGGTCTATTATTGTTTCTTGATTTGTTCAAGTTCTTGTTCTAGTTATTTCCTTTTCATATCCTCCTATTCATTTAATGATACCATAGCATCTTTGTGGGCTTCTACTAGGGACTTGAAATATTCAATGTAGGGGGAGTGCCTCAGCTATTTGTTTTGCATTTTATACAAGGCATAGACCTCCTATCTCTCTACAATAATAATTTCCCTTCCAGGTTCATCCTCCAACTTCCTCTTTCTAACTATTTTAATGCTTTCTAAGCGCTTATAAAATATGGTTGTTATTGATGAAAGATCTATAATTTTTAAATTGGGAATTTGAAAATCCTTCACTCTAAGATCAATTACCCATGGTGGAATCACTAGATACATTGGGTCTATTTATTTTACATATTTAGTTTTAGCCTCCACCTCAATATTTTCTACTAATTATTTCTCTTTATCTTCTTTGAGGACTACATTAGGAAGGGAAGTCCAAATGATTTTAGACCAATCCACATCTCCATATTAGGGGAGTGGATAGATTTTAATGACTTACTTAACCCTTTTTCCCTTGCTTGATGACATGGTAGTAGTCTATTAGGATGAATTGGTGGATGGTATTGTAAAATTGATCTATGTAAAAGAAACATGGAGTTGGGGAGTGGCTAGGGTTGTTTTAATTTTCTAAATATCCCTTTTCTTCTTTATGGTTTAGACTATGGAAGTCCCAGAGGGAATATGGATAGTAGTGGCAACAATGGATGTGGATGGTGTAGACACCTAAAATTGGCCACCAACCGATTCATACCCAACTTTAGATAAATTCTTACCAACCATTGAATATCTAGCCTAAGAATTTCTAAATGTCTCAAATTTTGCTTCATAACCATGCAATTAAATCAATTTGGTCAATTAATCAATTAAATAAAATAAATGCACATTGAATTAAATGTAATCTTGCAACAGATGTCTAAATTCCTAAAAGAGATTAATTAACTTGAAAATATTAATCAAGTATTAATTGAATTCATCCATGAGCTAATAAATCAATTATTAAAAAGGAAAATTCAAATATCAATGAATATCATAAAATCTAATCATTATCTTTGTGAGTTGTCCCAAATGGAAAATATCTCAAATCACACCTATTCCATGCTAATCATGAGCATTTGGACACATTTAAAGTCAACCAAGGATATTATTTAACCCATTCCAAGTTAATTTCAAATCCTAAAAAAGTAAGCCCAGACCTCCTCATTTAACAAGCTATGCTAGTGCAAAATTACTATGCATAAATGATTTTAGATCTTGGAACATAATAGAGTTATAATGCTAGATTGGATTTCATGAAGTAAATGCATAGTTTTAGAATTTCAAAATAAATCCAAGCCATCAAACCAGGCGAACCATGGTGATAAGAGGAGATGGAGGTAGCCAAGCCCCATTGATGAAAATCTATTAAGCATAATATGAATAAGCCAATGAATAAGCCTTTTTGAGCAATCAAGGATTTGATAAGGAATTTATATTTGTGTTTAAGTTATAACTCCTTTCCATTTTTATTTGTGTATTTAATTAGTTTGTTCACCATGCTCCCCCCCATGATTGAGGCTTAGAGATGTTAGATTTTTTAGTGTGTTTATTTCATTATTTTTGGAAGTAACACCATAATAACCTCATCACTTGAGCCAAATTCTTTGATCATAGATGGCATGTCCAATGGGACCTAATGCATCCCACATAGAAAGAAGATCATTATGAAACTTTTAAATCTCCATTTGGATGTTTGAATCCCTCTAAAATTTATTTTCTAACCTTGTTTTAGTTGAATTTCATTTTGTTAAATTTTTGCATTTACATAGTTACCACTGATGATTACATGAAACCACCAATGGTTAGTCCCTAACCACCGATAATTCTACCAAACCACCAGTAATTATGTGTAACCACTGATAGTTAGGTTGCAAAGGAGATGGACATATATCTTACATTTTGACTCTTTTTGTCATCAAATTCATGGATTTATAAGTTTCAAGATCACCTAAATCTCATTTATATACTTAACCTTGTAGGTTTTCTTGATATTTTCACTAACCAAGTCTAATATAACATCTTTTCTCATTTTTTGTTTTGCCTTTAGGTCTACAAGTCTTCATCGGTGGTTTTTATCAATTGGAAATGATTTTAATAAACCATTGATGATTATCTCTTAATTGTGTTAATGGTTGTCTATGACCATCGATGGTCACTGTGTCAAATTAAACCCAAAACCTGAAAGATCAAAAAAAAACATCATTTCCCAATGATCAAAAGTGCTTCAACATAGAAGGTTACTCTATTGTTTTTTTAGGGTCAATGAAGAAATTAAACATAAATTTTCATTCTTAAATGGTTTTTGACATTTAAAATTGGTGTTTAAAATGAATGAGGTTAAATTCAAACATTTGGAATTAAGTGTTTAAAATGAACATGGTTATGTTTTTGCTTAGTTTGATTTTGTAAATGTTCTTTTGAATTTATTATTATACCAAGGGGTCATGAACATAACCAAAACATTTCAATTGGTTCATAACAATGAACCTAACCAAAATTTAAAATGTTATCAATCTTTCTCACATCATCTTTTGGGTATCTAAAAAGAAATTAGTTCATTTTTATGCCTTAGATGTTTTTCAATATTTTAGTAAGTTTTCAATCAATGCCAAGGGACCAAAATTCACAACACATTTGATTTTGGTGGTTTAAAATGAAATTAAGATCATTTAGTTTCATGCTTTTAAACACATTCATTTTCATGCAAATTGTTTGTTGATTATTTGTTTCACAAAAAGGATAATGCATATATGCTATCCTTCCACCCCTATAGGGAACTCATAGGATCAAAAGTGAATTTCCATTGAATTTTAGTGCCTAGTACAAGGCATATAAATAACATTTCCTAAGCATTGCCCAAAACTTGTATAATATTAGGTGATCTAAAATCAACCCTAAAGTCTCTTTGCTTGTCTTTTATTTTCATGCATCTTGGCTTGCAAAGGTGGTGTCGTTTCCTCTTACAAGTTCTCTAAGGAATCATTAACCTAGGGCTTCATCTCTTGGTATTTTTTTAAACCCTATCCATGGGGGGGTATATAAATTGGGATTTACCCACTGGGATGGTGGTTCAAGCAATTAAACCATCTCTATTAATAGCACAATAAGCCCATCTCTATCAATAGCAAGCTAAGCCTGAGATGCATGATCAATCTAGACATCACACTACATTGAGCAAGTGATGGATATATTGGTTGTGAAAAAGATAAGACCTTTTCAAAAAAATTGATTGATACAGACTCAATTGACATGTTGTTTCTCTTATGTGTATACGTTAAAGTGTGTACACATGGGATCAATATGGATGATCAAAAAATTATAGGTTTTAGTCAACCCCACTTTACCACACCTTGATAGGATCTAGGATGATTATACTTAGGTTTATTTTTTCATTTATTCTTTTATTGCTTGTTTTTTTGAGACTAAAACTTATATGTTTTTTTATATCCATATAAAAACAAGTATGTTTACATACCATTCCTTTATTTGAATAGGTGTTATGTTAGCCTTTTTTCACCACACTTATGCCTTAAATTTTTTTCTAAACTTGTTTATGTGTGTGTCACTTGAGTGAAACATGTACCATAATGATGCCCAAATCATTATCAAGTTTGTGCATTAGAGTCTTTGAAACAAAACATTGATCACATCATTAGAGCATGCTAACACCATTATGCTACTCAAATTATTTCAAGACTTTTTTTACCTTGTATCAAGTATCATTGTTTCAAACCAATCACGTATTTTTTTTTGATATTCATCTTAAACCATTATGTCATCTAAGCTTATCTAGCTTGTTTGGTCATTAAAATCCTTTTCTTCAAACATTGAGTTTTTAATTAAATTTTAAGAGTTTATATCCAAACATTAATTGAATCTATTTAGGCCTTAGTTCATAGGGGTTGATACACATATCTTTCTCTTTTGGGTTTCATAACATAGGTTAATTGCTTACCTAAATTAGATAACAATTACTTTTTTATTCATAGATCCTTACTTTCATTATTATTTGCTCCTTTATTTGGGAGAATACAACCTTTCTCCATGTGCCTTTTACCTTATGGATTATGTCAATTGATCATGTATATGTTTGGTTTTGTGTGTTGAGTCTATGTCAATGTTATTTCCAAACTTGTTAGATTAAATCAAATCACATCATCCTTATTTCAAGATTAGATTTTGATGTCATTTGGCCAAAAGTCCTAGTGACTCTTTTCCCTTTCCTAGTGTAGACCTTCTTTGGAACACTTTGGCTTAGACTTTGACATCTCAATTTTTGTTCAAATTCTTAAAATTTTGTGTATAAAATTTGGAATTAGACATTTGATATTATAATATTTTATTCCAAATCTTAGCACAAACTATTTTAGAGATACAAATATGTGTTAAGTCATTATTTAGAGATATAGTTCCACCCCTTTTGACCAAGTTAGACCAAGTTTGAACCATTTTTCCTTTGGAAATTATTTTTCAGTGTTTGTATAACTCTAAGAATTTATTTTGGAGATTTTGTCATTAATGTGGATATGTCTAGCTAAAATTATGGTGGAGTCATGTAAAATCTAACTTATTATAGAATGGCCATAAAAATTGACAATAATCATCACCTCTTTGATGGAGAAGTGGTTTATGAGGAGGACTTTATTGAAGACCCAATTATAAACAATGTTATTTGGGATATGGATCCATACACTCCTTACAATTATACACAATTTTGTTTGGGAGATGGATAAATGTTGATTGGTTTGGAGATGGATCCAAGCTCCATAATGCCCCAAACTTGTCCTTCTAAGACCTCTTCATTTGGATTGTGTGAGAAATAAAGCTCTATAACACCCACTCATTATCCAACCACCAATCATTATTCATCCAGTTCTAATCATTCTACATTTTAGAAAACCCCAACCAATCCAATCATGACCCCAACCAATCCAATCATGACCCCAACTAATCCAATCACCATCATAGCTAATATAATAACCATCTTAACCAATCCAATCAAAACTCTAATGAATACAATCACATCTAATCCAATCATAACCAATCCAAGCTTAAATAATCTAATCACAACCTCATCCAATCTAATAACAAATCTAATCATCATCCCATCCAATCCAATCTCCATCTTAAACAATCTAATAAAAACTCCAACCAACCCAATCATGACAAGTATAACCTAAACCAATCCAATAAAAACTCCAACCAATCTAATCATAAATACAATCATCATCCCACCCAATCTAACCTCAGATAATCTAATCAAAACCTTAGCCAATCCAAACATAAATCTAATCACCATCCCACCCAATCATAAATCCAATCACCATCCCACCCAATCTAATAAAAAATCTAAGCAATCTAATCAAAACTAATCCAATCACAACCAATCCAACCTCAACCAATCCAATCACAACCAGTCTAACCTCATCCAATCCAATCACAAATTCAATCACCATCCCAAATAATCTAATCAAAACTCAAACCGATCCAATCACAAAAAAACTAAACTTAACCAATCTAATCACAACCAATCCAACCTTAACCAATCCAATCATAGCCTGAACTAGTCCAATCATAACCCTAACTTATCCAATCACAACCTAAAGTAATCCATTCATAACCCCAACCAATTTGATTGCAACCCCAACCAATCCCATCATGAACCCATCCAATCTAATCAATACCCCAATCGAGGAAATCACTCCCTTAACCAAGCCAATCATTTAAGGACCATGATTTATTCAAAATTGGAAGTTTACAACTACTTGTAAACCAAGACCAAGAGAACTAGCTAATATAATATGTTTTTATTGAACCAACCATTTGTGATAAGTCAACCTATGATGAATCAACTTCTAATCATATGCCTATTTATCAATATCCTCCCTTTGACAAGCTAGTCTCAAAGGAGTTGTATCTTGACCTTTCTCCCACCATTTTGGAGTCTCACTTTGACAATCTAGCCTCTTTGGAGCCCACTATGCTATCATAGGCCATTACTTATCCCATGTCAAGAATTCAACAAGACATCATTGTAGAAGCATCCATTTTATATGAAGAATAAAAATTAGAGTTAGGTTTTATTCTTGAACAAACATCATATTTAGCATCAGAAGTAGAATCAATGATAGTCTCAACATTGAATTCAGAGTATTTTGAGTCAAAATTAGATTTAGATCAGAATACATTCATGGTTATTAAAACATTGGCTACACATACCTTGTAGATTAGTTTGAATACATTTTTTATCCTTTTATAGATTTTGAGGATTATTAATTCATCATCAACACATGTTATCCTATTATCTTCTATGAGGATTGTGCCACCCACCCCCATCCCACTACCATTATAGGCACCATTACCACCAACCATCATAGCCATTTTATTGACATTCCACCTCTCAGAAATGTTGATCGGGATCTATAGAATCACACCTTATTGAACTACATCCATTACGATGTATAAGTTTATGAAGAGAAAGGAGGCCAACACAAAAATCATACATAAGAACACTCACCTAGTGAAACCTTTTCATAGGTGCTAAGGAATAAAAATGTTCCAACTTAGCATCTTCTAGTGAAACCTTTTTAGAGGTTCTAGAAGAAAATCAAAGTCAAAAGTAAATGATCCTTAGTGAAACCTTCTTAAAGGCACTATGGGACAATCAAAATGAATTTATTGGTAGAAACCTCATTGCGGTTCTAATAGTTGACCATAAAAGTTATCCAATGCTTGATGAAGATAAAATAAAATATCAAATAAATATAGCTTCTAATATACAAAAAAATTAGATGGTATCTACTCTCAATCCCAAATAATATAAAAATTTGGTGGTCCTATCAAGATCATATTCATAAGTCTTTAACCCTACCACATCCACAGTTATGTCAAATCTAGAATCAACAACATTGTGTGTGCCTAAAAATTTCAATGTTGATTTATTTCCCAACCATTATACTTTCCATTTCTATCCACCAAATCACCACCACAAGAAACCTATCATCCATTATTTATCCCTATTTACCATTCATGGTTGCACTTTCCTTTGTAGAGGCTATAAAGATACCGTGTCTCGATGTTTGATAGAAATAGAATCAATAACCAATGAGGATCACAACAACATCATGATCAATACAATAGACAACCAATTATTGATATAGTATCTATTCAGATGAGGTGTGGGATAGGAATTTACATGAATATTTATTCTAGTTTTATCATTTATTTATAAAGAGATACATCTCCACATCAGTAAGAACAATAGATTCATCAACAATACCTGGGCTAACCAAAACATGTACTATACCATCTCAATTTTCCAATCATTTATTGTTATCACATTTATTATCCATTCACTTTATCACTTGGGGGTAAACATCCTACTATTCTATCTAATCTTCATACCATCATCATCTTAAATAATTACATACCATATGTCATTCTATCATCCCATTATTATCTAGACCAAAGCTTGCTTTTAGCTATCCTACCCAATCTTTTTTTGATATTGGTTCCTTTTGGTTCTTCCCACACTTTCTATGAGGGGATTCTAACACAGTTTCATCAGTTTATCAAGTTCTATTTTCCAATGTCAGTTTATGAAAGTAGTATGATAGTTGATCTGGAAATATATCTTTCATTTTCTATCATATATCATGTTTCTTTCATTTTCTATCCTATCTCATCTTGCATTTTCTATCCACTTACAAGGGAAAATTATTATTTAAACATTATTTTTAATATTTATAACCACCTATAAGTAAATTAGTATAATTTATCTAATTTATTGTATCCTAGTTATAACCACCTATGGGAAAACTAGGGGCAACATTTGCTTATCGTGTATTGTTGCATCACCTTGCCATTGTTGTTTTCATTTGCCTTTTCTTTTAAGACAAAGTTTGTGATATTATTGTTCCCTATTCAATTTTATCCTCACCTTTTATGTGAATGGAATTACTATGACTTGAGGTCACTTTGGGACTATGTGGGTCATGTTTGATTGACATTATGGTCATGTCAGTCCCCCTTTACCATATGCTCTAACCATTTTATGAGAAACCTAGTCTAACACTCTTTCCATTTTGTGAGTAGGTATATTTTCATTCTCTAACAAGTTAAGATACCTCAAAAATCCAAAAACATTCATATCATTTCAAAATACAAAAACATTTGTCCTATTTAAGACTACGTAATCATCCTCGATGTGCCCCTATTAGGGCAAAGTCATTGTTATGATGGTTTATATTTATTTTTTTAGGCATTATGTTTGTTTGTTTATCTCAATTTGTTATCTTATTCATGTATTTTCTATTTGCTTCTTTTTTTTTGTCTCCTTGCCTATTTTTTTGCTTTCTATACCATAACTCAACCCATATATGTTCATTAGATGATTCCTTATGAAAATTATTCTTTAGTCTATACATATTCATATGTTAGCATTATAATCATGGTTTTTATCATTGGTGCATTATTTTAAATTATTTATTGGATCAAGAGTTATTCATTATGCACATTTCAACCAAGTTATCATGGTATTCTATCATGATGCCTACCATCACATGTTATAGTAAAAATTAGTTGTAGGAGGTTATATAAGTAATGGGGGCCATAGATGTTTCTCCTTGGTATATTGTAAAAATATTCCCAATCATATTGATCAAATCAACCCATTAACCATTATATTTGCATTATTTTTAATAAGTATGAGCATCTCCTCTTGACAAATACAACTAAAACATTTCCAATGATCAATTTTATTCCTTTATTCATCTATTTCATTACTTTGTGAATCCTTGTATTCCTAGTTATTTATGTCTTCTTTAGTCATTTGACCATCACATCTAGCACCCACTCAGCTTTAATCTATATTCATGGTTATATCCTTGAGTTATGCATGCTAATCAGACTTAACTAGAGCATAACCATATCAAAAATAATCTTTATTCAATCCAAGTCATCTTAATGATTATAACCACCTATGGGTAAATCACTATTTTGACTTTTATTCTTGATTATAACAACCTATGGGAAAATCATTACTCTTTTTAAATCAATTCATGAAATGATTTTCTCATTTGGATTAATCTCACCCATGGTTAGTTATACCATTCTTATTGCTTCTTTTCGATGTCATGTCCATCAAATATATAATATCCACTCCCTTGAGGGGGAATCATTATAGGCTTATTAAAAATTCTCTAGAGATTTGTATTCTATCATCATCTTCTTTTTTGGCATACAAGCATTTTCTTATTATTTGAGAAGTCGTTATTGTTCTTATAGTTTGTAACATCTTCCCAAACATGGGAAAACTATAGACACCTAAAACTAGACACCAATGGCTTCATACCTAACTTTAGAGAAATTATTACCAACTATTGAATATCTTGCTTAATAATTTATAAAGGTCTCAAATTTAGCTTTATAACCATGTAATTAAATCAATTTCACCTATTAATCAATTAAATATGACAAATTCACATTGAATTAAATCAAATATTTCAACAAATGTCTAAATGCCTAAAATGGATTAATTAAGTTACAAATCTTAATCAAGTCTTGATTGAATTCATCCATGAGATAATAAATCAAGTACCAAAAAGGAAAATTCAAATAACAATGAATACCCTAAAAGCTAATCATTAGCTTTGTGAGTTGTCCTAAATGGAAAATATCTCAAAGCACACCTATTCCATGTTAATCATGACCATTTAGACACCTTTAAACTCAACCAAGGTTAACAAAGCCAACCAAGGTTAGGATTCAACCCATTCCAAGTTAATTTCAAATCCTATAAAATCAAGCCTAGATCTCTTCATTTAACAAGTTATTTTGGTGAAAAGTTACCATGGACAAATGATTTTAGTGCTTGGAACATAATAGAGTTATAATGTTAGATTGGATTTAATGAAGTAAATGCATAGTGTTATAGTGTCAAAATCAAGCCAACCATCAATCCAAGCCAAAAATGGTGCAAATAGGATATTTATATAGAGAATATCCAGGGATGAAGATATCTTGAGCACAATTAGAACAATCTAATGAAGAAGCCTTTGAGAGAAATCAAGGATTTTGTAAGGAATTTTTATTTGTGTTTAAGTTATCATTCCTTTCCAATTTTATTTGTGTTTTTTATTAGTTTTTTCACCATGCTCCCGCCATGATCTATGCATAGAGATGTTAGATTTGTTAGTGTGTTTGTTCCATTATTTTTGGAACTAACACCATACTAACCTCCTATCTTGAGTCAAATTCCTAGATCATAGATGGCACTATGGGGGAGAATGAAATAATAGTGGTATAAGAATCCTCCTCTAATTTGGGAGTGAGAAAATTTATGTGTAATACAAGAGAAGAAGAAAATGAAATATCATTGTTGGAAGTGATGTCTTCCACCTTGGGAGTTCTCAAAATATTACTAATTAGAACTAAACCAAAAATAGAAACATATGAGGAAACTAGGGAAGTAGGGTATGAAGTCAGAGCCTTCTTACATTTTATGTCATTTTTACTTGGTGCCTTACCTTTATCAGCCATAAGGCTTAATGATTTAGATATTTCAAACTCTTATTATTCATCTAGTTCTTGATCTACCTCCACCTATTGTTGAGGAATTGAAGGTAGGCCCTATGGTTGATCCACTTTTGGATTATCTATGAGGGGAACACTTGGTTTCCTATTATAATAAATAGTGGTCTTTGTCTTTAAGGAGGAGACTTGTTGACTTGAGGCAATAACTTCCTCTATAAATACCCTTTCACTATAGACTATTACAATTATGGTACAATTATAGGTGTTTGGAATGGCAATGCAGCTATGTGCTCCTAGTTCTCTACATCAGAGGAATCCAAATCAATTGGATCCCATAGAGATCCATTTGAATTAATTTAAATCAACCTAGGATATTTATTATTAGCCTTTAATATAAATGGGAGTTCTTGGGAAGGCTCCCCTTATACTTCTATTTATTGTAGGGGTTGGCTATACAATAAATCTTAAGTTGTCCATCCTTTAGGAGATAGAAACCTAGTCTAAATTTCTTGTACTAAAATTAAAGGTTATTATTAAATTATCCTCAAATGATCTTCCTTAATGCCTATAAGTTTTTCCCTTTCCAAAACCTAGGCATAATCCTTGGCATTTATGAATAAACTTTGTGGTCATAGGGGACATGTTGTTATGGATTACCAAAGCCCTGAATATGATTTTGTATATGGCCATGAGGATCCCAATCCCTATGTGTTAAGGTAGAAAATTGATAATGTTTTTTTTTTATTAACTACATCCCCAAAATTCTTCATCTATGTGTAACACATTTTGCCAATGATCATGTGAGATCCATAGAATTTACCTTTCCTTTATTTTATCAAATCCTCCTTGACACTCCAAAACTAATATGTAATTTATTGTTATGTTAGCTTGTCTAGTACATACTTAGAGAGGTGTAGGGGGTGTAATTTATGACTAGTGACCATGATAATCATATAATCTAGATACAACAAGTAGTCACCCCTATAAACTAGTGTATAATTTATACTCTTTCCAATTTTAGGTAGTAGACACCCATGAATTGGCTACCATACTTTCAGACACACATATATGGAAATTTGGACCATGTGTTTTGTGTATGAATATATATGAATGAATTAATAGTAATTAAAAATGCAATTTTTAATATAATCTATGGATGGGATCTAAATCTCACCATTACTGCATCTAACAAATATGACATCATGTAAAAATGGCCTACTAAATTGGGATGTTTGATCTTATTCAATACTTATCCCCTCAACTTAAAATTAATGATTTTTCCTAGGGTAAAAGTTACATCACTAGTCATTATCATATGTAGTAATGGCACCCAATCCAAGTTAAGAAAATGGATGCTAGGCATGCCATACATCCTATTTAATAATGTCATCCCAATTTTCACCCCCATTATAAATTTATTAATGGGGGTGGGATACATTCCCTTTAAGACCATTATATCCTCAAGAAGAATCCATGAGCTCAACACTTTGTCAATTTAATTCTATTTATTCCATGTAACCAACATATGTTTATCAAAAAAATACTTTTGGAATTGGTAGAGAAAGATACCTTTGAAAGTCAAATCCAGTGATATAGGCCACAAAATTATGGTGATCCATATGGCATAAGAAGGAATCCTATGTAATCTTTTTAGCAAAGAACAAATCAAGAAGAAGGTCGATATAGGGCATCAGCTTAGGGTTGATAATTGCATAGTGCAATATTTGTATTTTGAGAGCTAGTAAGTCTATAACCATTTGTCACTACAAAAGTGATCAATTTCCTTCATGTGAAAATACATTGATAGTATCCACATCTTCCCATAATTTTGATTAATTAGAATACATATTATTGAAAATTATTGCATCATACACCATATTTATGAACTCCATTAAATCCTTGATGGAGAAAGGTGATGGTGTAAGTGTTCCTCTAAAGCTATTAGATGATGACACCATTGAACTTATATACAGTGATTAAAGTATGTTTACATGCATCATGAAAAAACTCCTTTATGCTAGTCCCTTTGTCTAAAATGGATTCATAAGTAGCTAGGGATTTCATTCGATGAATAATAATTTAGTTCAAATTCATTTGTGAGCAATGAATATGACAATAGATACACATCATGTATATAATATTAGAATTTAATTCTAGTGTGTGAAATTTTAATGTCCAACATTCATATGTTTATTTTGACTATACATTTTAAATCTTGTTACTTTAGTTGGTAAGTTACATTCTTTGGCAAGTGTCAAGAAGTAGTTTTGCTTTGTTGGTTAATTCTAGTGGGCTCTTAGTAATCATGAGTCAAGAGTCAGGTTTTGAGTTGGGACCAAGCCAACAAAATGTCTAACTAAAGGTTTTGAACTTAAGACAAAAAAAATAACTAAAGACCCAAATCTATCTAAATAATATTAAAAATAATTGTCTGATCAAAAGCTCCAAATAAAAATTTGGATTTAAAATAAAAACCAACGATGATTGTTTTGGACAATTTGTCTGATGAAAAGTCTCAAACAAAATTTATGATGAAAATATCCAAAAACAAAAAAACTGATACGTAAATTCCAAATAAAAATAAATTCGAGCATAAGTTCTGAATAAAAAATCTGAAGGAACAAATACTAAACAAGTCTTATGAACTAAAAGTTTGAATAAAATGTTTGATACAAAAATTTTGAACAAAATCTTTGATGATTAAAATATGAACACAATTTTTGAAGAACAAATTCCCAAAAATAAGTCCTGAGGAAAATGTCCAAAGATCAAGTCCAAAATAATTTATTTTAGTAAAACTAAGTCCAAAAACCTACATATTACAAAAAAAATCTTGAAAGGCATTAACAATTTTGCCCAAAAAATGTATAATATCAATACTTTATACTTCTAAGTGTAAATACTAAGGATCAATCTGATATAACTTGCATCGATACATAGAGGAAGAGCTCAACAAACAAGTTTAAAATATAGAAAAGTGGGTCCCCATTTCTTCAAGAAGAAAATGGGAATGTTTGGTACAACACATTTTTTATTCTAGCCTATCTAACAAAAATTGAAAACAAATAATTCAATACTAGGATATCGGGTCTCCATCTTAGATTAATTCTAAATTGCATGTATCAACTAAAAATAACATATATATATATATATATATATATATATATATATATATATATATATATATATATATATAACAACAAAACATAGCTTGGATTTTTTTTATTTCAATATTTTTTTAAGGATTGAAGGATGATTGAGAAATAGAGGTCAACTACAATGTGGATATAACCACTAAATTAGCTATATTTTACTCTTTATATAGTTTACTCTAAAAACACTAATTATAAATGCATATTCACTAAATATAAAAGGTATGAAATTGATAAATTACCAACATATGTGTTCATTATTAATTTACTAACATAGTTATGTTGGAAAAATAACATGAGTTCTTTATAGGCTTGAAGTGCATGTTATCACTAAATCTCAAGTATATTAGTACATATCCAATAACCACAAAAATTTAATTTTTTCAACAATCATATGATAAATCAATAATGCATGAATATTACTAAAAGTCTTTTATACACTTTAAAATCAAAACCATATTTTCAACTAATTGGTAAGCTCGTTAATTGTTTTACTACCACAACATGTCTAATTTCAATGTAAATTACATCCATGATCATTAATAATTGTAGGGAAATATCAAAAACTCCTAAATAATACATACATACATACATACATACACACACACACACACACACACACACACACACACACACACACACACACACACACACACACACACACACACACACACACACACACACACACACACACACACACACACACACACACACACACACACACACACACACACACACACACACACACACACACACACACACACCCACACACACACATTTCCCCAAAGTTGTTAAGGTACTATAACTAATATGCATGACTAGAAGTACTACATACCACCTGCATTACTTATCAAGAAACCCCCACCAATGAATTTTATGTTCCACTAAGAATTTTATGCATCACTATTGATGTTTATAATCTCAAAAAATATGTAAAAAATACAATTAAAGTTTATCTATTATCATTAAGTTAACAATGGTAGGTTTTAGACCTATGTGATCTAGATTAATATCTTTTAATTCATAAAATTCAACAATAGCTAGTAAGTCAAACTATATCTATATACATAAAGTTAGAATTCCAAGTATTTTAATGTTTTTAATTAATATTATGAGACTTCATAACGTATGTGGGATCTTATTACACTCTTCCAAGTAGAGATAATCACATATACCTAAGGCAAATATTCTAATTTTATTTTCCTAGATCTGAGTGCTTAAAGGATGTTAATTTATAAATATAAAACTTTTTAAATTTTTAATAGGTTTAGGTCATAATGAACAACCTTTTTCCAAATTAATCATTAAATCTATTGAACCAAGTGAGATAAACATAATATTATTCTTGTGTATAATAATTAAAATATAATTTTTAAAGAGTCTATAACCACTTGTAAATGTAAAAATCTACTAGGAATTCATAATGAGAACTAAATTTCATTGGTAGAGAAGGAACAAATTATATAATGCCATAAATTTATATTGTTATAACTTTACCATGAGTGTTAACATTAATTTTATACACCAATTTGGTAGTCTAGAGTTGTTTCCAAGGGGAACATAACCATTTTTCCATGTGTACATCTACATTAATTTTTTTTAATGAAGCTTGTGTTCCAAGTTATGTCATAAATAGATACTAATAATAGTTTAATAGGATTTGATACCTCATGTAGTTACTCAAATTAAATAAAATATGCACCATATATCTACAAAAAAATTATTACAAGAGTCTACCTTGGCTGAGGAATGAAGGCAATATCAAACTCATGATTTTCTAGGGAAACTTTGTTAAATGCATGCAGAGAACTATATGTAAAAATATTATACGCAAGGAAATTTTTATATTACATTAGAATACTCATTAAAAGATATGGAAACCAAGTAGCACATTTGTTTTGGTTTATTAAACCTAATTTTTTGGCCAACATGCCCCCTTATTTTTAGAATAGGGACCCACATTTAAAAATGAGTAAAACATTCAAGACTTCATGAAAGTTAATTGTGAAAATTTATTTGTTTAGTTAAAATAGTCCATTATTATTTAAAAATATTATATTATGGCCATTTTAAAATTAGAATTATAAAAAAAAATGGATTTATTTAGATCTTATTAATGCAAACTTTCCTTATGTTATAGCTTATTTTCCCAATTTTTAGATAGTGTGTGCTAATGAATTTATTAGGATTTATAATAGACCTATATTTTTATTTTGAAGAACTCTGTCTATTTAATTAGACATTTTTATCAATTATTAACCACTAAATTATTTTTATTTATTTGGAGTTCTTTACAAAACATTACAGCTTTGTGGTGGCACTTGGAACTCTTCATGGCTCATTACACATCATTTCATGTAGTTTTGTGTCATTGATTATCTTTCTAAAGCACTTCACAATGATTTATGGCTACTTTGTGAAACTTATACATATTTGAGACTAATTATACATCATTTCATGACATTTTTCATCATTCCATGTATCTCTATAGTACTTCATAGTCTTTTACATCATTTCATAGTGTTTCATGGATTTTTAGATAGTGATTCAACTTCCCTAGTCAATATGACACTCTCATAGGATTGTGAAGTAATTTAAATTTTTAAAAGGATTTGACTTGACTCTATCCACTTAGAAAAAAATCATTTTTTTGCACTTATTTTCACTCATCCATAATATTGTTATATATTTTGATATTGTGAGCTAGTCAGACTACACCATGTGGTGCATTCTCACACCCTCACACCTCATAGTCCACTCATAAGCTTTCAATTGGTATAAGACATAACAAGAATATATTTTAATCAGACTATGACACATGGTGTATTCTCATAACCTCAAACTTCACAGTGCAAAATAAATTTTCATATAGACATAAGACTATGGGAATGCAAATGATTAAGAAGATACCACTTGCCCTCAACACAAGCATTTATGAAAGGAAATTAGGCTATATGTTCAAAGTTCAAATCTAAGATACAGTTGTTTTAAATGGTATTGAATTCTCATGGAAATGATCATAAAGCAAAGGGATAACAAGGATCCTAACTACCATAATTTACATCCATGTCACCCCATCAGCACATAGCCAAAGTTTATGGCCATCACCACCCATCAGACTATTGTAATATTCATAAAAATCTAAATAAGTTTTATATAATTATAAGTAAAACAAAAAATATCATTCTAATTAAGATATATGTGAGATTTAATTTGCATTCTTATCAGGCCTAATTCTTTTGTTTTTTTAAATCTGTATCACTATAACTTTTCATAAATTTTATCTTCTAATTTATAGGATCACATAGTTTTAGTTGTGTCTAGATACTATGATATATCTAAATTTTACCATAAGGCTCCCAAATGACATACTTCATGTGTGATAGGAAAATTATTAAATATTAAATTCATAGTCATAATTATTAAAATTAGGGTGACACTTTACATGTTCAATCACAACTAATATTATTATATATATTAGTAAGGAGAAGGTGCCACACAATGGTCACTAAAAAAATTAAGTATTAGATAGTGTTGGGGTGGTCCCAATGGAATGGTTACTTGTATTTATGTATATTGTGCTCATTATCTTGTAAATTTTATCCTTTTATGCATGTTGTTTTGGTTGTAAAAAACTTTTCCATCATGACAAATAATGGGAAATACTCATGCTCTATAAAATAATACAAATGGGGTTTACCCCATTTTCTTAGAGAGAGTCAACTTATTTTGGTTGTCTCATTCACTATCTTACTAGTTAATTTTCCAAGGGTAAGAAGATATTTTTATGAACTCAAAAAGAGAACTTGTAAATTGTATAGAATGTTCATGGATTATTTTATATCTTTTATATTTTTTTATTTCTCAATTTCATATCTATGTTAAATGCTTTTGAGCATTAAAAATTATTGTATATGTTCATATGTTTTATTCTAGGTAGAGTAGAGTGTGCAATATAGCTATTTTAATCATCTTAGATAGTAAATATCTATTCTATTTTTTGTATTTAGACATGTTTTTCTATTTTGAATGGAAAAATAGATCTTTATATAATTTTTGTATTATAATGTGATTTTAACTATTCACTACAATTGTCTTATCTTGCAAGGAGACACTTCTGAGGTTAACTTACAATCACTATCCTTTAGACTCTTCATTTGATTTATTAAAATATGAGTATTTAACTATGTTTGAATATTATTGATTGCTTTGCACCGAACCTTCTAAGGTGTTTTTTGAGCAATACTACTACTTACCTAAAGTCTAGATCTTCTTCTTTGCCTTACCCTTCCCTCTTTTTACATTATTTGAGATATTTGGCCTTTGTGTTATATCATTAATATAAATATTATATCCCAAGGTGTTATAATTATTTCAGTGGGTCTCCCTTGTGGGATTGTAGATTTCATGTTTCTATTACGTGTATAATATGCAAGGTAGTCAAAACCTATAACTCATACCCTAGACAATTCCATCAATCATAAAATGAGAGAGTGAAAAGTTGTTAGGCTATGTTGTGTTAATCCCACATCAATAAAAAATAATGCTATAATGAGGGGCCATATTATGATCATTTTTATCTATTTTTTCATTTTAAAACAATCAAATATCTCAAAATCTATAAATGTTATAAAATGATAAAAAAGAGGTAAGATATGGCTTGGCTTGGTGAGATGGCCATAGATATCCATGGTGTCTAGTATGACATTCCCATAAAATATTTTGATTACTTTCCAATGTTTCATAGTGATATAGTAATATAAACTCAGGTTCATGCTTTCAAAATTGTCATGGGACTTGTAAATTTTCAACATGAGGATGTATCATGCATATTATTTCCCTTCACATTAGATAGTCTTTAGTGCGATTAATTTTTAAATTTAATGCATATTGTAATTCATAGATAGAAATTATTATATGATTAATTTATTATATAATTCATATATCTAGCTAATTATTTTGATTTGTTAAATTAGTTACTCACACTTAAGAAGTAACCCAGGGAGCCAATCAGGCATTTCAATTCATATTTTAAGACATCTAAAACAACATTACCAATAGAAATAGAACTCAATAGGTTGCCATTATATATATATATATATATATATATATGTATATGGAAGATGATTTTTTTTGTTTGAATCCCTTTTGTACCACTATTAAATTTATAATACATAATTTTTTTCATGCATAACATGTCCCTTAATATCATAATCATTTTTATCTACAACACAGGTTGTGATTGGTTTAATTAGAAGATTTGAATGAAAGAAGGATAATTCATTGTTACTCAGGAAGATAACTCCTTGTATAATATAAAAACTTGTATATAAGACAAAGATAATGTGTTTTTTTAGATGTTTTTAATAACATAGACATGAGGGTGTGTGTGTGTGTGTGTGTGTGTGTGTGTGTGTGTGTGTGTGTGTGTGTGTGTGTGTGTGTGTGTGTGTGTGTGTGTATATATATATACATACATAAATTATTTAGATACCCTCATGTCTATGTTATTAAAAACATCTTAAAAAACACATTAGCTTTGTCTTATATACAAGTTGTTATATTAGACAAGGAGTTATCTTCCTGAGTAATAATAAATTATCCTTCTTTCATTCAAATCTTCTAATTAAACCAATCACAACATGTGTTGTAGATAAAAATGATTATGATATTAAGGGACATGTTATGCATGAAAAAAATTGTGTATTATAACTTTAATAGTGGTACAAAAGGGATTCAAACAAAAAAATCATAGGAAGATGAACAACCATTAAGTGAGGAAGAAATAATGTCTTACACAGAATAAAATAAGTAATTCATTGTTGAGGTTAACTTCTAAAAATAATATTTTTATGATAAATAAATAAAGGGCAGAAATAATAAATATTCATTGATATTGACAATCAAAATCTAACCACTAATTAAACTGATACAAACCAATTTATGTACATACAACCTTATCAATCAATAAGGTAGCCACTTGATTTATGAAGTTTTCTTCATCTTGACGTTTTTAGTCACCATTGTTTTTATCATTGAGTATGTTTCATTTCATAAGGTCTTTCATCAGCATTTTCATCCTTTCATTAGTTCCATTATGCTTATTGAAGTCATATTGAGATTTTCACTTAGTCTAGGAGGCTAATTACAAGAATTAAGCATTTATTGTACCCTCTTAGTATGTTTTAAGACTCTTTAAAAAAAAGGTATTTTTGAAAAAATTAATGTTAATTTTGTTTTAATATATCCCATGCATGTACTCCATAGAGAATATTCATTTAATTTTAGTCTTCATAACCACTTCTTGGTTGACCATCTTAACCTTTTAAAGCATGACAAGGCATGGGTAAAGTAAATTAAAGGAAAAAATATGAATAAAATAAGGATGAAACATATTTTGAAGTGAGAAATAATTTTTAAGAATGAAATAAAGGATTTTAAGATTCCATGCATGCATCTGTAGAGTTGTGAAGATCTTTTCGTGCTCCAACTCATATGCAATGATGTATGGGCAATTTTCATGCATTTCTAAAGGCATAAGATTGGTTTTTTTGTTTATTTTATGTAAGTTATTAATAACATATGTATAAAATTAATATATGTTTCTTAGATATTTTTAGTGGTTAATAACTCAAACCATGCTTGAATTATGTTAAGATAGCTCAAATCTCTCTCAAAATTGATTTTCAAGCTTAAAATTGCCCCAAAACAAGCATGATATCATGGTGGAGATGTTGAATGGATTATAATGGTTGATAGTATGGTTTAATATGGTTTTTTAATCCCATATAATGGTGTTTAGTATCAGAAATAAGGATATATATTTATGAATAATTGTTAAGAAGCAAGATTGCTCAAAAACCCTATCTAGAGAACATGAACTTTACAAATTTGATATTTTGAAGAATTTTTTAGAATTATAAAGAATTATGAATTACTTGTATTCACTTTATATAATGTAAAGAAACATTATATCTAGTTAAAAGCATTAAAAAGTGTTTTTTGTCTAGAAAATGGACCTAGATGACAAACATGCATGAGAAATAAGCACGTACAAGCCTGCAAACCTAAAAGTGCATTTTTGGAGTGTTTTTGAAATTTAACATAAAATTTAAATTATTGGAATATTTATAGTTTAAAATATATTAATTTAAAAAAAATCTCATTATACCATGTATAACTCAAAATATAAAAAAATTACCAAACTGACATGTGTTACCCTCGAAGAACCTAGAAACATAAAAAGGATCATTACTTGAGTTATATTGATCCAAAATATTTGAAATTTGAAATAAATGTGGAGATAAATATTTTTTTAAAAAAAAATTGTGGTGATATAATTTCCTTAATTTACCTTATGAGAGATAAATATTAAAATGATGGTCCTATGTATGCAAAAATGTTGAAAACTAGTTCTTAAGAAGACCACAAGTGCAATAACATAAATTTTATTTATCTAAATGCATTGAAACTTTATATGTAGGTTTTTAAAGGTTATATAACTTTAAAAAAATTGTTTTTAACATTTTTAATATATTAATTAATTAATTTAATAATAGATATCTCTCTCAAGAGCTTCTCAAGTACTAATGAAGCTCACACGTACAAGTTTGAACTAAGTCATCATAAGGAGCCATTAAGGACATTATGAGAGGCCTAAAAGTATCTGATATTATTATATGGTTAATTATTTAATATTTAATTGGTTTTTTCAAGGTATTGAAGCATTCTCATATAAATTTTAATGGAAAATAAAAATATGAACATGGTCAAAAGGTCATCAAATGAGGATTTAAAGTTGTTCATTATCAATGCACCATCATAATTTCCATGAAAATAAGATGTAAAAAATAATAATAATATAATCTCTTACCTCTACACAAAAATAAAGGAGAATAAGTTAAATCAAACAAGGACTTGTCAAAGTGGAGTTTCATCATGCAAGATTATATGAGTTAGTTGAAGATAAAGTGGAGTTTCATCATGCAACTTGATATTTAATAACCTCAAGCATCAAAAAAGCTTTCGCATGACCACATAAAAAATTTAAGATTTAAAATAAAGTAATTATATGTTGGATAAGGAATAATTTGTCAATTGAAAGTTAACTTCAACTATATTTTAGTTTGAAGCCTTAATGAGGAAGAAGATGTGAATTGAAAGTTAACTTCAGCTATGTTTCAATTTTAAGCCTTAATGAGGGAATTGATGACAAATTTGAATATTTAACCCATAAATAAGGACTCATTTAACTATATATACATTTTTTTGGGTAATTTTATATACCTCTAAGTGGTTGTGGCTCAAACTTGCCAGATTTTAGACTTGTAAATGCCTTGTTGAGAAATAAAGAAACTGATTTTACCTTCTCATATGCTAGTTATTATGTTTAATTAATGGATTTTTGATTTAATATAGTTATATTTATATCCTATCCATAATTTATGTCTAATTTTATGCCCCTTTAAGTAGAAAACGTTATCTTGTGCAGGTTGTAGTTTGTGTCTCTATGATTTTATGCAATTCATAGCTATGATGAATGTTATTTGAAATTATTAAGATAAGTGGTCATTATTCTAAGTATATTTATAACTTGAGTCCTCAATTAAAAAAATTCCCAATATTTATTCATGAGTTTTGATTTGTGTATGTGTGAGTGTTAATTGAGCTCATTTTGTGTGTGTCTAAGCAAATTGAGATATTCAATTTTTGTACATCACCCCATAGTTAGTAATATAAGTATATTAACCTCTATATTTTAATTATAAATAGTATTTTACATGAGGATAAATATTATTCATTAAGGTAACCATCCCTCTCTGGTGGTTTACTTCCATTATAAGACACCCACAACCTAGAAGTGATCCCATTGTGTCAATTGGGTGAGGAAGCCTGAAGACCTTCCTCAAGGGTACAAGATCAATTTGAAAATAGTTTATAGAAAAATAAATGGGACCATAAAAATAATATTACTAAATATTTGTGATGGTTTTAGTAATTTATAGCAGACACATTACTTAGGTACTCAACATCTGGTAACTCCATAAGCATATAGACATCCTAGTGGTAGAATAATGTAATTTTCATGTCAAAATTCACAACAATATCAATTACAAAAGGTATTACTTTTTATTTTATTTAATTAACTTTAAATTAAACAAAAATAAAGAGTTTATTGAAATACAGGTCATACACCAAACATTCATCTACCTCAATACATCAAAACTTACCTCAAAATAGCCCTATATCAAGACTAAAATTTTAGTATGGTTGTCCATAAAAACCAAGTTTTTGTGCCTTTTGATGGTGGTATCCATTTTAATCTTTCCAAATAAAATGATATTCCAACCTCAACATTGAAAATTTTACCTTTATTCATTGGATAAGATCAAACCACTCCTATAGATCACATCAAAGATGTGGCTAAGCTACGTTTTGTTCATCACGTAATCCAAGAAAATATATCTATTAGGTTTCTTACAACATATTTCAAGATAAAATATTTAAATTGTTATAGGAACCATCCTCTCAATTCCATTACAATATGAGATGGGTTAGGAGTATCCCTTTATAAACAATTTGAGGACAAAGCAAATCACCTCTCTCTATTTGATTAATTGACTACCATCAATATAAATTCCCATGAATTCATGGTTGAGGTTCTAAAATACATGGGATAAAATACCTCTTATGATTATTCCATCTCCTGAATATGTGTTCATTTTTTGAGAGCTCTAAATAATGATATATCAGTGATGATCTAGTCAATGGGTGGAAGGATACTACTAAATGGATTTGAGGTGGCCATAAGGAAAGAAAATGGCTTTATAAAAGATGGAAAACTTGCACCAAGGCCTCTTATTCCTAGTTTTATTCAAGTTCAATTGATTATACCTTTTAAAACACCTTCATTAATCCTAATTCCATCTCTATCTATTGAAGTTGCATCCCTTTCTAGCCAAACTACTAAGCTTAGTGAACTAAAGGGTCTTATACAATCATTTTGAAATGAAATGGTGACCACAAAACTGAAATTAGTTAAACCTAATATGGTTTCCATGTAATCCCTCCTATTCCAAGTCTATTTTCCCTACTCAAAATAACCTCATGCAATAGAAAAAATGATGTACTCCATGTAATCAAATCCATAATGATTCCTCTTGTCCAAATGGAGTATTGAATCAAAATCTAGTTGTGAAAGGTGTGGAAACACCTCAACTATCACAAACTAAAATTCCACCTCAAACACATCCATGTGATGGTCAAGGACAAGTTGATGCTACATTTGTAAATTGGTAAGAATGAGATCATTGTGCCATGAATCAACAAATGGATACAAACATGGTGACTATCCCATTTGTGGTTATCACAAGAGTTATGAGGAGATTAATAGATGATGCACAAGAGGCACCAAATTTTTTTGATTTGTATTTTTCATCTTATAAAAATACTAATGAGTCTCTTTTAGCCCCAAAATTATAGAAAAATTAGGTTGTTAAAGGCAATGCCATATCTCAAACTTTCATAATCAAGAGAGCACTAATGTTTCAAAGGGGTAGACAAGGTTTAGTGACACTCCTATTAAAATCATAGACCAAATTAAGAAGGAAAATGTGACCATATAAATGTGGGACATTTTATCTATTATGGGACAAAAGTATTTTCTCCAAAAATAACTCTCTAACCTCTATATCTTAGCTAGATTATCAAGGAAGGAATAGTTCTCACTAATTCTCGACAACATATTAAGTAAGAGGTATAACTTATTAAATAAAAGGTAAAACCATGAAAGGTTCAATTAAATACAAGTAAATATGGTAAACATCCTCCCTTATATGGTTTTTGATCATTGGTGATAATATAGTTCACAATTATATGGTTGATAGAGGTGTTAGTAGTATAGTTATGCCAAATTAGATAGCTGATAATCTTGTCTTGAAATATGAACCAAACATAAAAGGAGTGTAGAAATTAGATTCTATATTTACCAAGACATTAGGATTAATTAATTTTTTGCATTTGACTTTTCATGCTTGCCTAGGTCTTTCTATTCTTTAATGTGTTGTGGTAATTGACATACCACCATATTTTGCATTATGCTTATCAAGAGACTTCACATCAAATGTTTGAAGGTGATTATATTTAGACTAGTAATATTTTTTTTTAGAAAAAGGTATGGTACTATGTTTATTATAAAATTATAACCTATTTGAAAATTTCATATATAACCTTACATGTCAAACATTACCAATATGAATTATACTATACTCAATGAGAAGGAGCATCTGAGTGATCAAGATCTAACCACTTTTATTGAAATCATTCCTAATATTTAATTTAATGAGTGGGAAATTTATAACCATGATTATGATCCTTACAATTTGATTTAAGAATAAGGTTTGGTAATTTATTGTTTGTATGAATGAATGTCTATACCAACTCATGCCAAGCCAGGTGAGTCTAGTGAAGGATTGTGGCAAATATTATTTGATGGATAAAGGAATAATAATGGATAAGGGATTGGAATGGTGTTGAATTTTACATCAAAGTGAAGGTAATACTCTTTAATTAAATTTTAGTTTGGTTTTACTTGTAATGTAACTAAGTATGAGACACTCATACATGGTCTCTAATAGGAAATAAAAGTTGGAGTAAAAATACTACAAGTGTTTGGTGATAGTTATCTAGTTTTACATCAAGTTGTAGGTCATAATCTGGATAAAAAACTTATATTTAAGTCATATAAACATAGGGCTGATATTTCATATAATATTATGAAGATTTAAATAGATAGGTTATCCCAATAGGGGAAAATAAGCATGTTGATTGGTTGGTAGCCATAAGAGCTCAATTTGACATTCCTAATGATATAGAAAATGTGAAACGTTAGTTAAACATCAAGGTAGTGGTAATCTCCTCCATCTTATATAATTTTTGAGTTAGAAAATGTTTGAATATGTTAAAAAAATAACATTTTTTCTTCACAAAGAAGTTGAATTCTCTTCTAGAAATTAGAATAAATTACAATTGTAGTATGAAGATCATATTGTGAAATTAAAGACTAAAAAGCCTACCCCAAAGACTTGTCACACTTTAGATAATATTAATAGTGATTACAAAATGAGGAAAGAGAAAGTTAGGATGTCTATAAAGGAATAGAACTATGAAGGCATTACCATATTCAAGGATAAGATTCTCAAATTTGGAAAGGTATGTTCAAAACATGAAAGAGAATCATTTGTTAAATTTTTCCTAGAGTTCATTGATGTTTTTTCTTGGGAATATAGTGACATATATAGATTTGATACAAGATTGGTTCAACATAATATATAGTTTAAATCTATTGCTAAACTTATAAGATAAAGGCAAAGGCCTATTAATCCAAATATGGAATCTTTGATGAGAAAAGAGTTGACCAAATTGATTGAGTCAAGAATAATCTTTCCTATCAAACATTCATCATGGGTTGTAAACCTTGTGCATGTGAGGAAAAATAATGTATAAATAAGGTAGTGTGTATATTTTAGAGATTTTAACAAGGATTAATTGAAGGATCACTACCATTTTCCATTCATGTATCTAATTCTTAAAATAGTAGTAGGTTCCGAGCAATTTTCTCTTCTTGATGGTTATAGTGGGTCTAATCAGATTTTGTAAAAGAGGAAGACCAATTCAAAAAAAACCTTTATCAATAAATGGATAACATATTATTAAAGTAGAATTCCCTTTAGATTATAAAATATAAGTGCTACATTTCAAAGACCCATGGACATGGCCTTTTAAGGTTATCTAAATGAGATATTTTTGGTATATCTAGATGACATAATTGTGTTTTCAAATAATGTTAATGATATTTTGAGTCATATTAGGTATATTTTTAAAAGGTGTAGGTAATTTGGGGTCTCTCTCAACCCAAATAAATGTGTTTTTCAGTCCATGAAGGTATGCTCTTGAGCCATGTTTCAAATCAAGGATAAACCATTGATCTTGAAAGGGTAAACTCCATTTTATCCTTATCTTTTCCTAAACATAAGAATGGAATAAAAATAGTTTTTGGTAAAATAAACTTTATAAAAAGGTTAATTTCTAATTTTTAAAGTTTATTTAATCCAATAACAATAATGTTGAAGAGAAATCAGATTTTTAGCTAGACAAAGGAAGGGAATAATAGATTTTAGGGAATCAAGCAAGACATTGCCCAAGAACCTACACTTAAAAACCCTGATTTACCAAAGGATTTTATATTATATTCATTTGTAAGTTTGGATACTATTTTATATATATTGACCCAGTAGAATGATGAAAAGTTACAGTAACCAATTTCCTTCTTTAGCCATACTTTACAAGAGTATGAAGTGAGGTATACTTTTATGGAAAAGAAATTACTTTCATTTATTATAAGTCTAAAAAAAACAAAAATATGGTTTTAAAAAATAATAATAATGTTATGGTATCTCACCCAAGTATCAAGGACTTATTATTGAGTAAATATTTGAATGAGAAGAGGGCTGGTTGAAATCCAAAAGTGATGGAATATGACATGGAATTTAAGGTAACCAAGATAATAATAGGTAAGGGGATATGTGAAAACTTAGGTTCATATTTAAAATACAATAAGGAAGTTATATTATCAATAAAATATGAGGAGCATGTAGCTACATATTCACCTCCTACAAATTGGACACAAGAGATGATCCATTACTTGCATACTGGTATGTTTCCTCCATATTTAGATAGGGCAAAAAGAAGGCATTTAAGACTACAAGCTATTCCCTTTATCCTTGTTGATGGTGTGTTTTTATAAAGAGGCATTAATGGTATTCTTCTAAGGTGTGTAGAGATAACTCATATTGATATATTACTAGAAGAGTTCCATGATGGATTTTTAGGAAGGAATAATGCTTAAGAACTACATATCTTAAAACATGAAACGGGGTTCTATTGGCCTAGTATACTCAAGTATTTTCATGCATGGGTCAATATATGAAATAAATGTGCCTTATTTGTGGGAAAATATAATCTTATATCCCTCCCTATTCACCCCATATCAATTGAGTATCTATTTATGTAGTGGGGATTGGACTTCATATGGGAAATCAATCCACCATAAAGTTTCGAACACAAGTGGACACTAACTACAATAGATTACTTTACCAGGTGGATCGAGGAAATAATTTTCAAAGAATCAAATGAGGTCAATACTTTTGACTTTTATGAAAGGATTATAACTAAGTTTGAAGTCCCTTATACCATCATATCAGATAATCCCTTGGCATTTCTTAGCTCCAAAATAACTAAATGGGTTATAATAAATGGAATTAACTTAAGTACATCTTCAAATTACTACCCTCAAGGAAATGGAATTGTTTAATCTACAAACAAGAACCTTATAAACATAATTGAAATAACTTTGGATGAGAATTAAATGGTATGGCACACAAAGTTGAAATTACCCTTACGGAATGATAGGATTACTCCCAAAAGTTCTATTGGGAATTCACCTTACAAACTTATCTATGGTAGAGAGGTGAGATTACTAATATCCCTTGAATTACAAACCTTAGAGCTCACAAACTAGCTTGAGATGATATAATATGGAACCATTGAAGCAAGATGTGTAGACATGATGGAGTAAGAAGTGCTAAGAGACCAAGCCATGCACAAAATAGAAATTAATTAAGCACAAGTGAAAAGGTATTTTGATAATAAATAAATATCAATAAATTTTCAATAAGGAGGCATTTTCCTCAAATGCGATGAGGATACAGTAAACCTAGGTAATCACACTAAATTTGAGAAAATATGGAGTGGTCATTATGTCATTTCAAACTATAAATCACATAATACATTTTAATTGTAAAAAATGAATGGGGAAGAGCTACCAATCCTAGCCAATGTGATATTCTCAATCAATGTTATTGAGGTGAAATTTCATCTTATACATAGGAGCGTTATAATTTACTTTCTTATAAGTGTTGTTATACACATGTTTAGTTGGTAGTTGTAGTACTTTTAAATCCCCTAAGTGTTCTTACACAAGTATTTTTGTTATTTTAAGTACTTATTATTCAATTTAAGTTATATATGAGAAATACAAACCATTTTATATCATATTTGATGATGATTTTTAGGACTCCATGCCCAATGGACTTCTTAAGGTAGTTAGTCTTTTGTTTCATAGGCAAACAAATTTGTAGAGGTCTCCAAGGATTTTAACCTTTTCAATCACCATTATTTATTTCATTATGTTAAAGTTCATAAAGTCCTTCATCATGATTTTCATTCTTTAATTAATGTCAATATGCTTAGGGAAGTCATATTGAGATTTTTCCTTAGTCTAAGAGGCTAATTGCAATAATTAAGCATTTATTATGCCCTCTTAATATGTTTTAAGACTCTTTTGAAAAATTTAAAGTTTTTTTTATAGAATTAATATTTTTTTTTGGATATCTCCCATACACGTACACCATAGAAATTATTATTTGATTTTTGGTCTTCATAACCACTTCTTGGTTGACAATCTCAAGATTTTAAAGCATGCCAAGGTATGGATGAAGGAAATTAAAGGAAATTTTGAAAATAAAATAAGAATGGAACATATGTTAAATTTAATAAAAATTTTAAATCAATGATTTGAATATTCCATTCATGTATTTACAACAGTTGTGAAGATTTTTTGGTGCTCCAATTCATACACAAAGATGTATGGGAAGTTTTCATGAATTTTCAAAGGCAAAAATTAGATTTTTATTGGTTTTCACATGGGATAAGGATTATTCATGAATTTTTCAACTTCATGGATGTTTTTTATATATTTTAGAGTGGTTAATAACTCAAAATATGGTTGAATTATGATAAAATAGCTGAAATCTCTCTCAAAATTTATTTTCAAGCTTAAAATTATGCCAAACTAACATGATATCTTAGTGGATATGTTACATGGATCATAATTATTTATATAAAAATTTAATAAGGTGGTGTAATACCATATCATTTTTTTAGCATCAACAATAAGGTTGGAGCTTTATGAACAATTACTAAGAAGCAAGATTGCTATAAAACCCTTTAAAACCATATCTAGGTACACAAACATTTCAAATTTGTTATTTTGAAGTGTTTATAAGATTTTAAATCATGATGAATAATTTCTATTACCTATCCATGATTTCAAGATACATTATAACAAGTTAAAATCATTATCAAATGTATTATAGTTGGAAAATGGACATAGATGATAAGCATGCATGAGAAATGAACACCTATAGGCATGAAAACCTAAAAGTATAATTTTGGAGTATTTTTGTAATTAAACATTCACTTTAAATGATTATTAGATATATATATATTTCATAAATTAATTTCCTAAAACAATGAGCTATTTAGACCATGTATTTCAGAAAATAGTTTTTTTTTCTTTACTAAATTGGCATGAGTGTTGTCCTAGAAGAACCTATAAACACAAAAAAGAGCATAAATTGAGTTTTATTAATCTAAAACATATGAATTTTTAATGTAAGGTGTATGGTAATATTTAAAAAAAAACAGTGGTTGTATCATGTTTTTAATATTCTTGAATGGATGGAAAACAAAAAATTGTAGTCTTATGCATGTAAAAATATTGAAAACTAGTTATCAAGAAACCCAAAATTGCAAGAACTCAAGTTTTATTGATCCAAATAAATTAAAATTTTATATGTAGTTATTAAAAGGTTATATACATGAAATATATTTGTTTTAAAATTTTGAAATCCATTAATGAAGGAATTGAATAAGAGAGATCCCTTTCTCAAGAGCTTCTCAAGCACTAATGGAGCTCACACTTACAAGTTTGACCTAAATCATAATAAAGAGCCATTACTAACATTATGATAGGCATAAAAATGACTAATATCAGTTATATGTTTCATGATTTAACCTTTAATTTATTTTTTTATAGTCTTGAAGCATGCTCATAGAACTTTTAATGCAAAATAATAATGTGAATATGGTCAAAAATTCATCCAATAAGGAGCTAAAGTTGTACATCATCAATGCACCATCATAATTGCCATACAAAATAAGACCTAAAAAACCTCAATAAGAAATATTTTTTTTTACACCAAAATCAAGGAGAATATGTCAAATCAAATAAGGACCTTTCAAAGTGGAGTTTCATTATGCAAGATTATTGGAGTTGGTTGAAGATAACATGGAGTTTCATCATGCAACTTGATATTCAACAACCTAAAACATATAATAAGGACTTTTACACCCCTTGGAAAATTTAGATACTAAAAATCAAGTTTCGATACATTGGATAAGAAATAATATGTCAATTGAAAGTTAACTTCAGCTATATTTCAATTTTAAGCCTTAATGAGGAAGAATATGTCAATTAAAAGTTAACTTCAGCTATGTTTTAATTTTAAGCTTTAATGAGGGAAATGATGGCAAGTTTTAATAGAATATTTTATAATATTCAAATGTTTAAATCATTTAAATGAATAATATTACCTTGTAAAATAAATCAAACCATAAATCTAAGACATGAGATTTGATAAGTGGGGAAATCATTGAATTGTAAAAAAACCCATAATCTATTAAGAAACTTTGTAACAAGAATCACTCTAAGTAAAATAGCATAACATGTTAAGAGTGATAGATAATGGATTTATTCCAAAGAGCATCACAAGGATGCAAGATCAAGATCAATATTGTAGAACATAAACAAAATGAATGAGTTTTGTGTTGAGAGTTGTAGAGGAATGAGAGAGGAGACAGGAGAGCTCTTAATATAGAACTAAGAGAGAGGAGGAGTTACAAGTGTAAACTATTTTATATGTGTCATGCATCCCTAATCCTATTACAAGTGGGAAGGCTATGTATTCCATGTGGGGAGAGAGGAGTTACATGCAAGTAACCCCAAATGCAACAAGTAGAGTAAAGAAGTGAGTGACACCTTAAAAGGGGTAAAATAAAGTACAGAAAATAATATAATAAATTCACACACACATAAGACTTAGGATAATCCTATAAACTATAAGGACCTAAAATAAGGTTAATTATCCAAAAATCCACCTTAATCTTAATTTGGGGTTATAAAAGTGGAGAAAACCTTTTATAAAAAAATAAAGAAGTTGAAATTATATTGATTTACTCCTTAATATAAACTTATTTCAAGAGGTATTACAATATATTGAGATAATATAGAAGATAAGGTGACACCAAAAGTTACAAGGATGAAAGTATGATGAACAAGAATCTCCAAGAATACTTTTTGAACAATGTGGTTGATTTGAAATAGAACAAAGACCAATAAAAAAGATTAATAATCCACAAACCTAAAAAACAAGCAAGCTAACACCAATATTTCAAGTTAAGTAGTTACAATATAATAAAAATATAATCTACATACATAATGTAATAAAATTATATGTATAATAAGAAAAATTTGAGCAAACACAACTTCCATCACAAAGTACATAAATAGATAGTCAAAATAACTCTAAACAAAACATTTTTCCTTTACAACAAAAAGTAAGAAATGGAATAAAAGAGACTTAGTTAATAAAAATGGATTCACAAAAGATGTGTCACTTGAAAAAGATATTTAATGCGAAAACTTAAAATAATTATCACAATAATACATATCAAAGTCTCTAGAAAAATCATTAGTTTTAAAAATCCAAGCAATTTTACCCTTAGAGATGGGATATTTAGTCATTTTCCAACAATGCAATGTCTTGTGCATGGATTTATCATAAGATTTTCATGTATAAAATTTCTAATATTTAGATATATGATGACCATGTTTTATATAATGAGCAAAAGTGATGCAGGAGCATTTACAATAGTTTCAAATTCTAGCATGAAAATTCAAATTCTGGTTTTTCCCTCCAAATTGTGTGAGATTTCAAAATTTCACCTTAAGAGTAAATGTGATGGTCAAAAGTTAAAAGTGAAAAGGTGAAAAGTGATGGTTAAGCTGTTGATAAAATTAGGGGGAAATGGTTGAAACTATTTTCAACCTTAGTATATTTTTTAAACTTACAAACAACATTTGGTTTTGCCTTAAGCCCAATTTGGGTGTAGAAGTTAGAAGAGAGATTATTGAAAAGACAAAAAAAAGAGAGAATTCAGTAATGAGAGAGAAGGAGAGGGGAAAAGAAGAGAAGAGAGGATGAGAGGGGCATGGAAGGGAAGAAGGATAGAAAGGAAAAGTTATCTCATTCAAGGAAAGAGAATGGAATGAATAAAAGAGAGAAGAATTAGTGAGGGAGGACCTCACTCAAGAGATGTTAAAGGGAAGAGAAGGAGAAAAGAATGTGTGAAGGAGAAAGCAAGGCTTTGAAAGCCATGGGACACTGGAACTAAATCTTATATTGAGCTGTAAGTCTTCTATTTGATCTAAGAAGAATGAATGTATTTGTTTCATATATATATACACACACACACATATATATATATATATACATACACACACACACACACACACACACACACACACACACACACACACACACACACACACACACATATATATATACATATATATATATATATATACACACACATATATATACATATATATATATATATATATATATATATGTGTGTGTGTGTGTGTGTGTGTGTGTGTGTGTGTGTGTGTGTGTGTGTGTGTGTGTGTGTGTGTGTGTGTGTGTGTGTGTGTGTGTGTGTGATGATTATTAAAAGAACATTGTTAAAGATACATGTAGACTGGTTATTTTATGTGTTGGGAACAATTTAAAAACAAATATGACGTGACCAAGAGATCTTAATTACTTTGAATGTATAAAAAGCCTAAACAGGCCTAAATAGGGTATTCAGGCATCCAAAAATTACAACCCACTGTCTAAGATAAAATCAATGTATAAATGTTTGCATGAAGTTCATAATGATATAGAGAGAAGTATAAATGAAAGTATAAACCTAAAGGAAGAATAAATAGGCTTTAAAAATCTCTTTTGATATCTTAAAACTCCACAGTTGGAATTCAGGCCTGTAGGTGACAGTGTATAGGAAAAGACAAGAAAGTTGCATGTTTTGCATAGTAAATGGTTTGATCAAGTCATATTTGATAGAGAATATGAATGGGGAGGTATTTTAATTGTTTAAATGTTTGTATATCACCTTGAAATGCCTATGGATAATTGTGTTTAAGAAGACAAACATGAACCCTGCTGACTGTCATGAAAATACAGTCAAAGACAACTGAAATGTTAAGCATTGGAAGGTACAGAAGGTTGTTATGAATGGGACGATAATTGGAAAATGTGTAGGGTATAAAAAAAGACCATATAAATTTTTTTTAACCCTTTAAACATACTAAAACACTCCCAACAAAATTAATAAGCCCTCGGCCTGTGACAGTCATGGGAAAATCCTGAATTAGGATAAAACCCTCAAAATGAGTTTTAATGCTTGAAAACTCTTGAAACTATGTAATATAAACCTTGATGACGTTAGAAAACTATTGGAAGTGGTTTAAAGGTGCTAAAGTATGGATAAGTATGGAAAAAGTCAACTATCAAGTGAGACCTAGGTGCATGTGAAGGGAAGAGTGTAGGTCAATAGAGGAAAAGTGGATTTATCCAAAGAAGTGCCCTAAAAAATGATTGATTCACTTGTAAAAAGATAATGGGTATCTGTAATGGTGCTTGGTTTGATTAGAAAGTCTGTACATCACTATGGACAAGACGTTTTGCATAAAAGGAGGGATAATTGGAACAAGGTATAAAGAAGAAAGTATAATTCTGTACAAAGTAACCTCAGGAGAATTTTTAGTATGTTATAGAAGAGCTTAATGGGTATCTATAAATAGTTTTACTTTCATGATTGATTTAATTGAAAAATATTTATGGCCAATAAATAGGGAAAGGAGGGCTATAAGGAATGAATGATCTAGATAGGTCTGTATTAGTTTGTTGATGGTTTCAGAGCTGTGTAAGATCAGTTTTCATCATTTGGTATCAGAGCTTGAAGATCTTAGGATTTTATAAATTGTTGCTACAAAATTAAGAAAAGAACGGTGTTGCAGTTGTGAAGGATTTGACAAGAGGATCAGCAAGACAAAACACTAGAAGACCCTAGGAAGAAAAGGTATGAGAATATTTTCTATTTGAGTTAAGTTTATTGTGTTAAGAAGAAATCAAGTGAAGAAGTTTTAGGTTCAAGGTGGCCAAGCCATTAAGGCTTAAGAGGAGAAGAAGCCAAGGAAGGCTTAGTGAATATCCAAGAAGAAGCTTGGATAGTTTGCCAAAAGACTAAGGTGAAATAGACTTAGGTGAGGTAAAGGATGGAGTTTGAAGCTTGGGAAGCTCGAAAGTAACAAGATCAAGTGAATGCTCAAGAAAAAGATCCAAAGCAAGGTAAGCTTGGATTTGTAATTTGTGTTTATTGAAGTTTTGTATAAAGAATAGTTGTAGGATTGAGAAAAGGATCAAAAGACTAGGATGCAAAAGGCCTAGGTGAGATCAAGGAGATTGTGAAAAGACCAGTCAAGGAGAAAAGGCTTGGGTGAGACAAGGGATTGAGAGACCAAGGTGGAAAGGACTTGGGTGAATATCTCAGAGATGGAAGTATTGTTGAAGGCATTATAGAGAAGCAAGGTACATGAGGGCACCAAGAAGAAAGCAAGTATCCAAAAGAAGAAATGTATGGATAGTATTGCAATTGATAAAGAGATTGATAATTTGAAAAGAGATTTAGCTAATTTTTCAAATAGATATGAGTCTTGGATGCAGTTGAATAGGCAAGCATGGGTATGGCTAATGAAGAAGAGGTTGAAGTGGCCAATTGATCTCCTAATGAAGAGGAGAAGAAGGAAAAAGAAGATTTCCATGAAGAGAGAAGCCCATAGAGGTAAGAAGATAAGAAGGTTGCCAAGTGAGTAGCAAGAGGAAGAAGTTGAGAAGAAATTTCTCATTGAGGAGAACAAGAGAGAAGAGAGAAAAGATGAAGTGCCAGGAAGAGCACTTGAAAAGATGAGAGTGTTTATGAAAAGAGCACTCATAGGGACCTTGTGGTCTCTTGTTTTTATATCTAATGTTGTTTTTGCATGGGTAAGTGGAGGTATGAGCAGCCTTGTGAAGATTAAGAGAAGGGCCTTGGAGAGTGAAGAGATTGGTGCAAGAGAAGACACCAAGTACACAAGTGAATGTGTAAGAGGAAAGAGAAGAGAGTTTGCTGTTGTTGATAAGGAAGAAGGAATGCATTGTCAAATGCATGAAAAAGATGTTGGAGATCTTGTGCAAGAAAATGTTGAGATGGAGGAAATTGCATTCCATGATGCCATGGAGTACCTTGAAGAAGCAAGTGGAAAACTATGCAAAAAATAGGATAGTGCAATCAAAGAAGCCATGCAAATAAAGAAAACCATTAAGCAGCCCATCAAGGAGGTAAAGGTGAATTATAATATTGGTTTTTCTCATTCACTTAATTATGAAACAACTATTGAATAGGTTGAAAAATTCCACAAGTAGTGGAAGTCCATCATCATGCCAATGAAGAAGAGGGTATAGAATACTATGATGACTTGAAAAACATTCCAATATAACAAAGGAAGGAAATACACCTAAATAAAGTGAATGCAAGCAAGGAAACTATGAGGAAGAGTATGGCTAAACATCAAGCCATTGAAAAGGTAAAAATAAGTTCAAATTCTGATTTTTCAAATGCATATAAGAGTAAGACTACTGTTGTACAGATGGAGATGAAGAAGATCAATAACAAGCCTTCAAATCCAGCAATAGACCATGGCTATGTGATACCAAAATGGCTCAAGGGATCAGCAAATGTAACAAAAGACACAAAGCTTAATCAAGATGATGACTCAAGTAAGAAGCAAATACAAAGCATGAAGGAAGAGGTAGAATGTAAAGCAAGCAAGGCCAGCTATCAAACAAGACAACATGAAGATGTCAAAGAGCAGAAATTGGTTGGTAAATTGAACAAGTGTCATCATAAATCTATGAAGAAGGTATGGATGGCTAAAGGTGAGAAAGAAAACTTCTCAAATAATAATGAGGTAGAGTATAAGGGCACAAAGATGAAAGGTAAGTCAATTGCTTTCAATGAATGGGAAAATGATGTTTTTGAATCATTTAATGATCTTTTTATGGAAAATGAGGAATGGAAAATGTCTATGAAAACTAATGTACAGCAAGGAGAGAGTTCCAAGAGGATGGAAAATGAATTGAGGCAAGAACAAAAAAGATGGCTTTAGGCAGCAATTGAAGATAGTAAGGAGACACAAGGTAATGGTGTTTCAATTCTTTTTGATGAGTATATTAAAGAAGTTGGTTTATGTGACAACAAGCTAAGAAAAGATGAGATGAAGAGTGAGGCTAGTAAAGGACAAGTAATCCTTGTAAGTGATTATCCCAAGTTTGATGAAGAGAATAGTGAGGTAGATGAGATCTCACTAAAGGAAGAGTTGAAGATGTTAGAAGAGTTGTTTGGTAATTCAAGAGAGATGAAGGTACAAGCCATGGTGAAGACACCATTGGGAAAAGTGAAACAAGAAAAGAACAAAGAAAAGAGGCAAGGACATTGTTGGTTAAGGAACAAGAGCAAGCATGTGAAGACAGCCAAGAGGCTTCATGGCCTAAAGATTTTGATTCTAAGGTGGCTTTGAATGCTTTGTATGCAGGTATGAAGACTGTTGAAGTGAATGACATAAATGAGTCATTGGAGAAGCTTATGGAACAAGAAGAACTAGAAGACATATATGAAGATGAAGAAGAATGGAAGCTGGAGATGACATCTGAGAAAGAGATGAGGAGAAGAACATATCTAAAGAGGAAGAACAACAAGATAAAAGATAAAGACTATCAAAGACAAGCATTGGCATTGACAACAAGACCTTGGAATCTAGGTATACAAGTGAAGGTTAAAGCATGGAGGAAGCATCCCATTTGAACTAAGGTTCAAATCTTTTCTAGAGGGAGAGTATGATGTAGGAGCATCTACAATAGTTTCAAATTCTAGCATGAAAATTCAAATTCTGGTTTTTCCCTCCAAATTGTGTGAGATTTCAAAATTTCACCTTAAGAGTAAATGTCATGGTCAAAAGTTAAAAGTGAAAAGGTGAAAAGTGATGGTTAGGCTGTTGAGAAAATTAGGGGCAAATGGCTAAAACTATTTTCAACCTTAGTATATTGTTTAAACTTACAAACAGCATTTGGTTTTGCCTTAAGCCCAATTTGGGTGTAGAAGTTAGAAGAGAGATTCTTGAAAAGACAAAAAAAAGAGAGAATTCAGTAATGAGAGAGAAGGAGAGGGAAAAAGAAGAGAAGAGAGGATGAGAGGGGCATAGAAGGGAAGAAGGATAGAAAGGAAAAGTTCTCTCATTCAAGGAAAGAGAATGGAATGAAGAAAAGAGAGAAGAATTAGTGAGGGAGGACCTCACTCAAGAGATGTTAAAGGGAAGAGAAGGAGAAAAGAATGTGTGAAGGAGAAATCAAGGATTTGAAAGCCATGGGACATTGGAACTGAATCTTATATTTAGCTGTAAGTCTTCTATTTTATCTAAGAAGAATAAATGTATTTGTTTCATATATGGTTTCTTTGTGAATTTTGGTGACAAGCCTATGTGTGTGTGTGTGTGTGTGTGTGTGTGTGTGTGTGTGTGTGTGTGTGTGTGTGTGTGTGTGTGTGTGTGTGTGTGTTTGTGTGTGTGTGTGTGTGTGTGTGTGTGTGTGTGTGTGTGTGTGTGTGTGTGTGTGTGTGTGTGTGTGTGTGTGTGTGTGTGTGTGTGTTTGTGTGTGTGTGTGTGATGATTCTTAAAAGAACATTGTGAAAGCTACATGTAGACTGGTCATTTTATGTGTTCGGAACAAGTTAAAAAAAAATATGACGTGACCAAGAGATCTTAAGTACTTTGAATGTATAAAAAGCCTAAATAGGCCTAAATAGGGTATTCAGGCATCCAAAAACTACAGCCCACTGTCTAAGATAAAATCAATGTATAAATGTTTGAATGAAGTTCATAATGATATATAGATAAGTCTAAATTCAAGTATAAACCTAAAGGAAGAAGAAACAGGCTTAAAAAATCTCTTTTGATATCTTAAAACTCCACAGTTGGAATTTAGGCCTGTAGGTGACAGTGTATAGGAAAAGACAAGAAAGTTGCATGTTTTGCATAGTAAATGGTTTGATCAAGTCATATTTGATATATAATATGAATGGGGAGGTCTTTTATATGTTGACATGTTTGTATATCACCTTGAAAGGCCTATGGATCATTGTGTTTAAGAAGACAAACATGAACCCTATTGACTGTCATGAAAATACAGTCAAAGACAACTGAAATGTTAAGCATTGGAAGGTACATAAGGTTGTTATGAATGGGAGGATGATTGGGAAAGGTGTAGGGTAGTAAAACATACCCTAATTTTTTTTTTAACCATTGAAACATGCTAAAACACTCCCAACAAAATTTATAAGCCCTCGGCCTGTGACAGTCATGGGAAAATCCTGAATTAGGATAAAACCCTCAAAATGAGTTTTAATGCTTGAAAAATCTTGAAACTTTGTAATCTGAACCTTTATGATGCTATAAAATTGTTGGATTTTGTTTCAAGGTGTTAAATTATGGATAAGTATGGAAAAATTCAACTGTCAAGTGAGACCTAGGTGCATGTGAAGGGAAGAGTGTAGGCCAATAGAGGAAAAGTGGATTTCTCCCAAGAAGTACCCTAAAAAATGATTGATTAACCTGTAATAAGATAATGGGTATCTGTAATGGTGCTTGGTTTGATTATAAATTTTGTACATCACTCTGGACAAGACATTTTGCACAAAAGGAGGGCTAATTAGAACAGGGTATAAAGAAGAAAGTACAATTCTGTACAAAGTAATGTCAAGAGATTTTTCAGTATGTTATAGAAGAGATTAATGGGTATCCAGAAATAGTTTTACTTTCATTATTGAGTTAACTGACAAAGAGTTATGGCCAATAAACAGGGAAAATAGGGCTACAAGGAATCAATGATCTAGATAGGTCTGTATCAGTTTGTTGATGGTTTCAGAGCTGTGTAAGATCAGTTTTCATCAAAAAGGTTTAATAATTTTAACTAATGCATGAGCATTAGAAGTATTATAATCAAAATAAGTTGCATTATAAGTCCTTCAATGAGGAGAACATTAAGATGTCAAATTTTTAGTAGAATCATGTGAAGAATTATATCCAATACCTTTATAATTTGGATTTGATTTAGACAAAATAGGTTTAAGAATACCATTTTTTTCACTTACTAAGTGCACCTCTTGAATAACTCATATTGTGTATGATTTTTAAATTGGGGTTCATGAAAGTATCCAAAGGGATGAAAGTTATTATAGAAGCACAATTTAGATCACTAAGAGATTTATTATTATGTACAAAATACTCAAATATTGCATTTAAAGAGTCAAAAAAAATTTAAATAGTCATAATATTTTCATTAAAAGAGTTGTGCAAAGTAGTTAAAGTATCATTTTGACATGCAATTTGGTTTTCAAAATTAGTTATTTCATCATTTTTTAAATAAAGAGATTGCATAGTGTTCTTGAATACTAAAAATATGGCCAATATTTTTTTCCATTAAAATAGTAAGAATCAAATGAAAATTTCACCCAACATTACTTAAGAAATGAAATTAATACCTAAATATTCCAAAAAATAAAATTCAAATATGATAGCTTATAACACCAAAAAATGTCATGCCACTAATAAATGTATTTATTTAATCAATATTATATTTAAAAATAATTCCTTAAAAAACATATTAAATGTTTAAAAATATTACTTTTATTTTAAAAAAGAGATTTCGGATTAAAGAAAAAGATAAATTCTTTATTAAAAAGCTCTTATTTAAATCATTCGACTTTAAATCATGCATAATACTCCCTTTGAGTTTTAAAAAAAAAATACACATATAACTAGGTTGAATTTTTGCGGATTTAAAAAAGACATGAAAAATATTTATTTTTTAAATTTTTTTAAAAAAACTAAATTGACTTTTGGTTTGAATAAGAAAAAAATAATTATGAATGAAATAATCCCTAAGAAAATATTTTTACTATGGAGGTGTTTTTGTTTTTTTTTTTTTTTTTTTTTTTTTAAAGATAGATGATTGAATTGTATACCTAGATTTTTTTCAATACCAACAAAACTCCAAATACTCATAAAACACCACCTGATGGAAAACATGTAAAATAGTCTGAATGGAAAATGTCATAAGAGTGGTCCCTCAAAGAAATAATAATAATAATCATAATCATAATAATAATAATAATAATAATAATAATAATAATAATAATAATAATAATAATAATAATAATAATGCCAAATGACGAATGGAATGTTACCATATTAGATTTGTTTCAAGATAGATAACACAACACAATGCATGGAGATAAAACTAAATAAAGTAAAATGAATCCATGATAAAAATAAAATTTGTATGCTAAAAGTTGCACCAAAAATAAAGTAATAATGTTTAGAAAGTAAAATGCCTCTTTAACAAGTAAAATGGGACACAACATTAAAATTAAGCTCCATCCACCATTTTATTAGATTATTAGAAAACATGACTTGCATCATTTTTATCCATGAACTTGAAAAAATACTAAAAATTAAACATTAAAAAAATATGGATCTGATACCATAATAGAATAGTTTCCAATAGTTGAATGTTGAAATCAAGTAAATGAACAACAATACCTCAAAAAGCAGAGCAAACCATAAATATAAGACGCTATTTGATAAGTGGAGAAAACTAGCCAATGGTGAAACAAATCCACAATATATTGAGAAGATTTGTAATAAGAATCACTCTGAGAGAGAGAGAGAGAGAGAGAGAGAGAGAGAGAGAGAGAGAGAGAGAGAGAGAGAGAGAGAGAGAGAGAGAGAGAGAGAGAGAGAGAGAGAGAGAGAGAGAGAGAGAGAGAGAGATTTTAGAATATTAAAAATATTAATGAGTTATGTTAAGATTGTATAGGAATGAGAGAGGAGATATCTTAATATAGAGCTAAGATAAAAGATAAATTACAAGTGCAAGCTCTAACATGTATACCATGTATCCTTAATCTTCTTAGAAGTAGAGAGGATGTGCATTCCTATCAACATATATTTATCTTGTATAATTAGGTAAGGGAAACCAAAATAGTGGGGGATGAAAGGTAATGGCTATCTAATTTATTTCTTTCATCCTTAAAATTTATATACATGTGTGGATTCTTTTGAGGGTTTATTTGAAATTATATCTAGAAAATGGCTCATTCCTTCTCAATTTAAGTGTTATATCCTATCATTCATATATATATATATAATCAGTAAATTATTTTTGAACAATATCAAAAAATAATTTAAGATACTAATTTTTTTATTCAATCAGTTCTTTTAAAAACCATTTGACTAGTTCATTCTTTTTCATCAATGAGACCTAGTCTTCCCCTATCAAATTAGGCCTGATGGCCTCCCATATAATAAGTAGGGTATTTTAATTTTTTTTTTATTGTTTTTAAATTAATGAATAACCTCTCATTTTTTAATTCACCAAATATGATAAAAAATACTTCAATAGAACATCATCCACATATTTATTCAGTATCTATTATCACATAAATTTTGCACTCATCTTTGTGTTGTAGCATGATATGAAAAAATATAATGATATAATGGTATCACCTCCAAGATTTATGAAAATATAAAATTGAGGTGAACCTTCAAATAAGGTAGTCTTCCTTTCATTAAATCTGGTGCAATGATAAACTACCATCTCATGTGGAAATTCTACTTCTTAGTGATCTTGCTTCTAAACTAGTGTTTGATTGTGAGAAAATACTTTTAGAAATGAATTTAAAAAATTGTAAATGGTTATTTTACCAAATATTTTTAGTTTATTTTAATTATTTCTTTGAATTAACATAACATAACAATAAATACATTGAAATTTATTGGAACACAAACTCATGCAAATGTGAAACCAAAGGTAATATTAGGTATTTCTCATATAAGGAACAAAATTATTTAACTTTGATCAAAAAATATCTTAAAAGGTAAAAATAATAACATAGATGAAATTTTGTGACGTAAATAAGAATAAAAGCATACTCAAATTTGATAAATAGCCTTGTATACACAAAGATAACACAAACAAGAAAGGCAAATCTACAATTTATTCTAATTCTCCAGGTTACAACATGTAGATAAATTATTCAAAATTAATAATAATTTATCTATAAAAAAAAATGGGCTATGCCATAGTACACATATTTATACAAAATATTCTCATGAAAGAAATGTAGTACACCTAGTTTAAGAGCAAGCAAAATATGAAAAATCCATGCAAAGGGGCATGATATTAAACTAAAATGGAATCCTTGGCAAGGTAAATAGGTGGAAAAAGAACATGAAAGTATTGTTTATTCCAAAAAAAATACTGGAGGTATGGTAAAACTTGTTACATCTTCATGAAATGGCTTCATAATATTTAGTTGAGATGTTGTAGCTTTTCCATGCAATGAGGCACCAAAAAATAAACTCAAACTTAGAAAAATAGATATATTTTATATATCGTAGGTTACTTTTTGAAAAAAATAACTTGTATTTTTCAATTGGGACTTTTACAACTTTGTAAGTCATCCAGTGTTGACAAAACTGGAAATACAATTTACAACACAAGTTTTTTTAGTTAAACAACTCATACTTGCCCAAAAAGAAATTTCAATTTACACATTTACTTTTCACAACTTTTCAACCAATCAAAAAGATAACTGGAAATTATATGTGGCTATTTTTCAAATAGAGCTACCAAAATGATAGTTGCAATTTAAAACATGCAACTTTATAATATTTTTACAATAAAGAAATAAAATATATGGAATGTATTTGATTTAAATATTTAATCTACAACCATAACCTATGAATACTCTTTATCCTTCTTTTCTTGTGTCTTTTAAATATAAGCATCAAATATTTTTGAACATCTCTAGGATACAATCTTCATCAAAACCAAATGAATATAGGTTGCTTATTTTAAATTCTATAATTGTTCAAAGAGTTCTCTTTGTGCAACCTTGTATACTTGAGTCTCTTTCCCCATTTAATATAATGTATTATTTTAACTAATAAAATGGTGGATGGAGCTTAATTTGAATGTTGTGTCCCATGCTAATTCTCTCTCAACCATGCCTTTGAATTTGTCTTGAAATTCTTGTACTGAAAGGATCTGGTCTTGATGATCTCTTCACATGATAATTTATTAAGCAGTTATTCAATGCCATAGATAATATATGTAATATTATCATGTGTAATGTTAATTTTATTAATACTCTCTATGAGTATTCTTATTCTTAAATTAGCTATTATGTAAAATTATTCATGGTTTGCATCACTTTTCAATATATTTTGTATAATGAGGGTATAAATTTTAATCATGTCCACAACTCGCAAATTTGGGTAGAAGAGGTTAAATCTTTTTATCTCTTCTTGATATTTTCTTATTTGATCCTTCAAATTTTTCCATCCATCCTTAAAATATTTGTAGTAGTCCATTGCTAACATAATGACTCTAATTCCCTTTGAAATGAGCTCCTTTGCCTAGTCATTTGTATCCCTTACCATCATGCCAATATTTATTATTACTTCAATTGTTTCTCTATCTATGATTTGAGTAATATATTATGCTACATGGGTAGTGGGCTCAATGAAATTATTTAGTGTAGTCATCAATTATTCAACCTTATTCTTTAATTTTTGCTTTGTGACCTTGTCACTATCTATTTCTCAAAACGAGTGTTAATGCTTGATTGAACATCGTGTTTCAATCTCTCTCTTGTAGTATGAACAAGGTGAAATTTTGATATTTTATTATCCCCTAACACTAGATCTATTTTTATTTGTGGGGGGACTTTAATCTCTACATACTTCTCCTCTGCTAAATCATATAGTATTCTTGATGTGGTTCTATGAGCTTCTTTTGATTTCTTTGATGCCTCTACAAAGCCAAAATATAGTGTTCTTGGGCACATAATATGATTTTATTTCTTCCCCACTGATTATACTAGACAACTTGGAGTGGCATCATATTCTCCTAGCACTACAAACTATGAATCTACAATTGAAGTTGTTACATTGGTGATTATGGTGATGAGTGTTGTGTCTATTATTGATATAGTCACTAAGTCTTCAACTGATATTTTGGAAATCTATTCCCCATATGTGAGTTAAGTGGCCACATTTGTATCAATTATTTTCTCTATCACTACCTCTTTTATGGGGGTTTGAGTTATTATGGAAATGGAAGAAATGGGTGTAGTGGAAATGGATGTTCCTATCGGGGATGTGGGAGATGGAAGTGACACCAATGGGGGGTAGGCAAAGGGAGTTGAAAAAAGAGAACTTGTGGGAGTGTGAAATCCAAATCCATGAATAAATAAATCAAATTTTTTGGGACACTCAAGGTTGATGAAATGTGGAAGGTGATAAGAGATGAAAATGAATTAGTAGTTATCCCAGTGGTTAGGATGGCTAGTGGAATCATATTCAAGATGTCTAAATTCATAGATATATAATGTATTGGGGTATTAGTAATTAATAAGGTGGTGGTGATTAGGGATGAAATGGAAGGAATTATGGAAATGGGGAGTGAAATTGTGTAAAATGGAGGAATTGTGAAAGAGGGAAGTGGAAGTGAAGCTTGAGTGTCTAATTGAGTTGATTAAACTATTGGAAATGGAGTTAATGGCACAAGTGAGCTAGTGAAAGCAAAAGGGGAAATTTCTTGAGGTGATGATGGAGTGTAACTAAGAGTATTAGATGTTGACCATGATGTAATAATAAGGATAGGAGGAGAAACTATGACAAAGATAGGAGTACAAACTATGACAAAAAAGGAGTAGAAGCTATTGGTGCTTTAATGGTACTTGTATCTTCAGATGGAATTACTATCAACTAATATAATGATACTTTTTGGCCACTAGGATAACCTATTTTAGCCTATATTTCTCTCTCTTGTGAGATACACTGGCATATTAGCCTATCATCTAAGGGTTCTACTGCTAGAACCTTTTGTTATTAATGGAATTCCTTCTCTTATAATTTTCTTAGCTTATCACTGATGCTCATAGTTTCCTTGGTCACCTTGACCACTCTAATTCTAAGCTATTTTATTTTTCTATTTACTACATTAGTGTTATTATCTATTAACGAGGACTCAAGGATGGACCACCTATCTAATGGAAGTGGTTGAGCATAAATCATGTTATCATAGTACACCCTATCTACTAAAGATCCATCATCTACTAAGTCCTTAGGGTCTAGTACCATGTTAAAATCCTTGATTTGATCTAGGGACATTATGTAATAATCTTTCAGTCTTACTTCTTATTCATCTTGTAAGTCCTCCCAGTAGTCTTCATAGTAGAGAACATGGGAATATGTGATAATCCGCATTATACTAGTAATGTTGCCATTTACATCATAAAATGGCCTTGACTCAAGATCCCTTCAGGTCATCTAAGTCATTTACACATCTTCACACTTTGATTTTGATAAGGTAATGTATACCTCCCTATAGTAATGAGTAAATGGACTATTTCCTTTTGTTTTCTCAATAATTATTTGTGAGTCTCTACGAGCTACCTCACAAGTTCCATTAAAGTCCATTTATCACTTACATACCTTGGGAGGGTGTAAAGATAACCACTAAATACTCCTAATATGATGTATGAGTATGTGGGGAATTTAATGAAATAAGATCCCTAATTTTAGATCTCTAAAATATTACATAAGAGAATCTCTTCTTTTCCAACTCTCTGTCAAACATGATTATGATGTAGTATATAAATGCATCATTTACCCTCATGAAATGTTATTTAGATGCCTCAAGGGTGAGCTCAAGGTAATAGTTGAAGACCTTATTAACTTGGTCATACATTTTGTTCAACCCTGGGAAGGCTCTCCCCTTTGCTAATATGTAGACTATATATGAGCTCATATAGAACTTCCCTATATTCTAGACTTCCATTAGTTTTTTGTGGATGGAATCACTTACCAGTTGGGCCCAATGGATTTATTGTTTTTTTTGGTGGATTACCTATATTTATTTTTACGTGTAGTGTTTAAATATCTTGGCATAAAATTTTTTAGTGACTCTCTACAAGAGTATGATTAAATCACCCACTTCATCCTTAAATTCTATCCTTGCTAGTGTTTTCAGAAGTCTTATAGAGGTAGGCCTATGGAATTTTAGCCATTGTTTATTGATTACACTTAGAAATTTAGTGTTATTATCTTGATAAAACTTATTTGATGATTCAAGAGTTATATCAAGATAACTCTCATATTTAGGGATCAAGAACACTGAGTTTATGAAGTCAGGGTTCAAGTTCAAAACATTTTCCCCCTTGTAATTTAATACTTCTCTCTTATCCAAATCATAGTGATTTTCCAATTTGAGTACCAACTCAAAGATATACACTAATATGGGAAATATGTTACTTGAGGCAATCCATAATCATAAATGTTTTGAATTCAATCATTTTTTAATTCAACATTAACTTTAGTTCATAAATCATCATGGTTGTTGTGATCTAGGTCTGTCTCCATGATCTAATTTATGTTGGATTCTAAGCTAAATGGGACACTGGTTACCTTGGATTTGAATTTAATCTCTTTTCTTGACATGAATTCTAAGTAATATAATGTGTGAAAACTAACTACATAGTTGGTAGGATTTGGGGATGCAAAACATAGGTAAATTTTTTGATGGAGATTGTGGTTGCTTTTGTAGGGAAAATGTATAGTGGGGATAATGGTGAAAAAAATACACTTGCAATGTTTACTAAAAATTTTAGCATGTTTTGGGCTTGAAATTGCAAGTAAGATCCTTGATAGGCTTTGGAGTTGCTTAGTACACTAGGATTGTCCACAAATTTTTGGGGTTGCAAAAGCAAGTGAAAACTCTATAGGTTTGAAAGTTGTTATGGTAGGTGAAAATTCCATGGAGACTATGTGAGGAATTTTAAATGAAATATTTGAATGGTTTGAATGAAACCCTAATTTTCTCTAATGATAAAATGTCTATAAGGATTCGAGAAGATGATGGGTAACCATACAATACTAAGTCTACAAATTTAAACCCTACTAATACAAAGCAAAGGAAAAATAATCCTATATTTAATATTAGATGAGAAAAAAACATGAAAACAACCTAGACAAGCTTGAAAGAGAAAAAATTAGCTAAGAAAAACATAGTGGTATATAGGAATACCATGTAGGAGAAATTGATGGTGTCATGGCTTAAGGATGCATGGATAAGGCATAAAATTTCTTGACATTCAATTGGGGTCATGGCTTGGCTTGGTAGAGATCCAATCTCTAAATTCTCATAATAAAAAATGATTTGTAATTGACCCTATTTTGATTTATATAACCTCTACAAATAAATGCCCTTAATTTAATAGTTGGCAGGGAGCTTGGAACTTTAGATTCATAGAGTAACTTTGTAATTTTGTAAATTTTTAATTTTCACTTTGACTTCTAATTTCTATCAAGTAGCTTGGTTCACTAAAAATATGAAATAGGAACTCAAGGTGCAATTTTCAACTTTTCAAGTTTTAAACTAGAATCAGAGTTCTAGTTTTTGGAGAAGGGTAATAAGAGGGAAGTGGGACTTGAGTTAAAATTTTCAACTTTATAAGTTACAAATTTCAATTGGAGTTCTAGTTTTTGGTTGGAGTGATGTGTAGGAAGTGGATGTTGAGAAGCAATTTAAAAGTTTACAAGTTGTAAATTTCATTCCAACCTTTGATTTTTGTCAACTATGTGTTTGGTGGGAAGTGAAGCTCTATTTCCAAATTGCTACTTTGCAAGTTGTAAATTATGATCAATTTGAATTTTAATGGGTGTGAATTATATGAGAACCATAGGTTGGGAAGTAATTTATAATTTTTCAAGTTACAAATTGCATTCCAATCTCTAGTTTCCATTGGCTATGATTAAAGTTGGAAGCGGAGGTCTAGATCTAATTTACAACTTTGTAAGTTACAAATTGCACCAAGATCTTTGGTGTCTACTAGGCTTTGGGAAAAGAATGTTCTAGGTCATTTTAAGGAATTTTTTTCAAAAAATTAATGGGTCTCCCTTAATGTAATAAATATTTTGATATTTTTTAGACAAAAATATCAACATTTTTGGCAACCTCTATGGGCTGATTATTTCCTAATCAATTTCTTTCCAGTATCCTTATAGTTCATTGGGCATGGATCCGTTTTAGCTTAACACACTTTAACTAGAGAAGAACAAAACAAGGATTTGCCTAAAAAATAATGAAATAGGAAAAAATAGAATAAACTAAGGAAAGAAAAACTCTTAATTAGTTGACCTATGCAAAAGTACTTATTGGAAAAAAAAAACTAGCCCTAATATATACAATATTTTTGGAATGATTTGCAATCTCAAAATCAAGCTTTTAGGTATATCTAATTGGCTAGGATAGGTAGTTCATATCCATCAAACTTAGATAGCTAGAATGTATTTAATCCTTTGTATTGAGTTATAATAAATGGACCACTCCATATTGTTTCAAACTCATTGTGTTTGCCTAGTTTAGCTCTTTTAGCATCCCATTTGAGAACCATGTCTCCTTAATTGAAGCTCCTATCAGATGATTTTTGTCAAAAGCTCTATTTTTTTTAGCCTAATTTGCTTCCATAACTTTCATTGATTGGTTTATGACTTATTCTAGTTCGATGAGTTTCACCAATCATACCATCATTTCATCATTATCAATAAATTACAACTAATGATTGATTTCTAGGGATGCTAAATCAATTAATAATAGAACTCTAGTTTCCCTTCCATATACCAATATGAATGGAGAATTGTTAATAGTTCTCTTGGGAGTGATCCTTATTATCACTCTAGAATGCACCCTACTTGAGAATGTGTAAAACACACCCTCTCTCGAGCTGATACAATTGGATCTTTTAAGAGTGTGGGTGACTCTGTACTGAGAAGGACTTCTAGAGAGGGCTAGTTCCCTTAAGATTTATCTATTAAAACTAAACTATCTTGATTTTTTGGGATGAAAAGGGAGAATAAAAATGAAATGAAAATCTTATCTAATGGGGTGATGCACCTAAATGATTGGTATTCTCTAAAATCTTTCTAAAATTGAGTAAGATATACATATGAATATAAAAGAAAACTTTGCATTAAATCATGAACATTAGTGTTTCAAAAGAAGGCCTGCAAGAATTTTGCAATGCAAATTCAAATCCTATCTCTTCTAATGACCTGTAAAGGATGTGATTTTCATAGCAGGTGTGGAAAAGACCTATAAAAATGGAAAGTAGATGCCAATTTTATGTTGGTGTATATTCAAATTACACTCTATTCTGATCTAAAAAACATAAGCAAAAAATCTTCTTTATTTGATAAATGGTGTCAATTACAATTTCTGCTCTGCTTCATGAATTTTACAATAATGGCTTGAAAAGTGAATATATAAGTCTTAAAATCTAAGAATAGCCTAAGTGGAATTGATTTACATAAGGAATAGTGTTATTTAATTAGATAAAGACTAGAACCTTTTACATTTATTTAATCAACTCCCTTTTACAATATTTAGAAATCTCCTTTTTATAATATTTAAAAAACTCCTAAAAATAGCTTTCCTTCACAAAACATGTATGCAATCTCAAAATTTGTTATGAAAAATAGGTGGTAGGACCCATATTGATATAAAATAAAGTATATTTTGAGTTAAAAAATAAATACAATAGTCTTCAAAAATATTTTAATTTTCTTGCTTTGTAAGAAATCCGTTTTGGCGTTGAAACAAGAAATGGAGGGCCCCATTGACTTGGTCAACTCTCCTTGAATGTAATCAATGCCATAATTTGGTGTTTATCTCCACTTTAACTGATATTGAATTATTTTAATATCATTATTTAAATGATAAAAAATGAATATTGCATGATGTTGGTCAACTAGTTAACTAAAGCTTTGATTGGAAGTTCAAGGCTAGTTAACTCGACTTGGCTCCTCTTTGCATAAAATATAATTTAAAATTTAAAAATATATAAATATACATAATAATATCATATATTTCACATGGTAAATCCATAATTAATTCAGTTTATAGATTTTCAATGCCATTCTTTACTTGCTTGATTGACTAATTAGGCATATTGGGCCAATTAGGCCTAATAGCCTATCTTCTTGCATTTGGACTTCATTAAACCTAAAAAAAGATGCCATGCAACCTGGGAAGATAATTAAATCAACTTGGAAAAAAATTTCTCATCAAAAGATATGTGATTTTGATGGGAAAACACTCACCATTCAATCAACACATTTGATTGGGCCTATTTTGCTCCATTTTTCTACAGACTGACCATTTTGATGAAGATAGTTGAGACACTTCTAGGATGATTTATGACCAAATGAATATTTGAGGTTGAATAAAAGGTATTATTATTTGAGCTACATTTATTATATTTTATTGAACTATCTTGTAATTCATTTTACAAATTTTTTCATAAAAAACATGATTTATGCCCTCTTCCATACAATTCCATACATAAAATTAACATTTATAGAAACATATTTGAGTTTAATTAACATTTTAAAATGTTTTAGGTTGATCCATGATGATTTTATGTCAATAATGTTTTTTTTTTCAAAATTCATTTTTTAAGGTTTTAGGTGGGCTTTGAAGCTGAATCTTCAAAATGATTATTTATGAAGTACATACCTCAAAATCTTAAAATTTATGTATATCTCACTGAATACCCTAACATCCCTAAAAATATTAGGTTTCCATGAAAAATATATAAAAATTTACCATGTGGAGAAATCTACATATGGGGTTTTAAATGCATTCTGGGTTGTCTATGCTTTTAATGATTGTTCATAAAGTAAAACCCCTAAAATAGTCTCAATTTTTCATTAATTAGAATTAAATAGGTTTCTTCAAAACATAATAATATATTTTGACCAAAATCCATAGTTGGTGAAAGATATGAGCATCTGAATAAGAGGCTAGGAAGGGTATCTAGAACCACAAAGAGTGAAAAATTCACCAAAATAAAAAAAAAATCACATGATTCCCAATACCTAAAATAATCATAATGGGGTCTATAAAATTCTATCAAAACTCTCTGAAAGCACGTTTTGTTTGAAAATTCAAAAAAAACCCTTTTTGGCCTAAATGCTTATTTTCTTGTATAAGCCTGTATGACCATGGTTTTATTTAAATTTAGAGTTTAGACACTCTTTAAAGGTCTGATTATGATGTTAAAACATCATCCCATGTTTTTTAAACTATTAACTAAACTTAGAAACCTGTGTGGCACTCTAGAATGATGCCTACTCCAATTGTGATCTCCAACAGACATGCTAAGGACTATTATAAAATAGTGAGTATCTCCACTCATTAAATGACCATGAATTTTTTTATAAGGTTATCTAACTCTTTATGATTCTATGTAAAAAATTTGGGATCTTAAAACCACCTGTATCTCTTAAAAACCTCAAATTTCTCACAAAATTGACCCCTATGCATGGATTATTTGCATATTTGAACTTGATAATGTTTTTTTGAAATAAAAATGACCAATTTAAAATATATTTTTATGGTTTTTTTTACCAATATTAGTGATTTTATGCCACAATTCCTAGCTTGAAAGGGTTATTGAATGTTTTCTTGAAAGTTTTGAATGATAGGAGTAGTAATTCGGACTTAACATGTTAAATTACTAATAATTTTGGCAAATTTTGGGGGTTGGCCATCTTGATGGTTAGATAACTCAAAAAATATAACAAGGATAGACTTGGATATAAAATAAAACTAAGAAAGCTTGCAAATAAAGACATAATAGGAGAAACTGACATAAACAATAACAAACATGTGCACTTAAGAGGATAAGACAATAACACAAAAAGAAAAAAAAAACAAATATTGAAAGCATGTGTGGATATGCACTTAGAGAAAAAAAAAACTAACCTCCATATTTTTGGTCATCTTAGATCAAAATTAAAGTTATTTGATGCACCATGGAACTTTGAAATGTCTTCACTTCCTTTTGATAGTTCTCTTCTGCAAATGGGAGCACTTATATGTTCATATGTTCTAGATGATGCAGCTAGGCCTCCAAATTCCATTATTAGGTATATGGATTGAAGATATGGATATAATATCCAATCATCCTCCTCCAATATTCTTATTTGTTTCATCAATACTACTATCTCTACCTCATTTATAGGCTGATCATGATTTAACACATTCTCATTCAATAATTGTACTAGCAATTTAGTTAGTATACTTGGATTGATGTCTTCATTAGGCTATATTTGAGGTAGTAATTTGTAAAAGTATTTATATTAATCATAATAATCCAAAAATTTCTGTAATATGACTTTAATTTCTTCCTAATGAGTAATTACAATAGTACTCTTTATAAGACATTCATCAATCTCTACTTAGGGTGGAGATGGACTATCAAACTTTACACAAAAACTATCTAAATCATCCCAAAAGGGTTTTTCATCATGATAAATTGAAATAACATGAAATTCATCAATATTATTACCATTTTAATAATGTTGATAACATATTTATACCTTTTGGATGAATTTAAATGAAATTTCTTGATCTGCTACACTTGTCTCATCTTTGTCAAGAAAATTCTCCATCTCGGCACTGACTCTATGTGAGTTGTCTTCATGACTTCCTTTTGAATAAATATGTGTTTTTACCTCATATATATTAGCTGATACAAGATATTTATAAACCTCTTGTAACTCTTCTTCTTTGGTATCATGAAAAACTGAATCATGTTTGTCCCTACTAAGTGGTCTCTCAACTATGGTTTCTTCTTCTTTATCACTCAAGTCACCCTCCTTTTTTGTCACTTTGGTTGTGTCTTCTTCACTTACCTCATAGAGAAGAGGTTGTTACTCCAAATTTTTCATGATATATCCTTGAAAATATTCAATAAGATGCAAAATTTCTAAAAAAGTAACAATATATATACCTAATTTTGCTCATGATTCTGCTCTTCTTGGATCACCTTCACCTCATCTCTCTACTGCACTTTTTCTTGAATGAATTTCCATGAAGGAAACAATTTAGGATTATAAGAAGGAAGGGATGAAGGATAAATGATATATTTATTGAATTAAGAATTTTTAATCATGTTTGATTGTTCCTCTTTATTTTTGTTAGTAATTTAACCTATCAAAGCCAAATCACTACTCCTATCATACAAAACTTTCTTAAAACTGGTCATAGCCTTTTAAAGTTGGTCAAACCAATGAATTTTGGCCCAAAAATCACTAATTTTGATCAAAAATGTAAAAAATGGATTGTAAATAGGTCATTATCATTTCAAAAGAGCATTGTTAAGTTCAAATATGCAGATAATCCATGGACAAAGATCAATTTTAAGAAAAAATTGAACATTTTGGGAACTAAAAGTGGTTTCAGAACCTCAATTTTTTTACACAAGGTAATTATGAGTTCGATAACTATTTTAAAAAGTTTCATGGCCATTAGAAAAGTGTAGATACTCATTATTTTGTAATAGTCCTTAACATGTACATTGGAGATCACCATTGGAGTAGGCATCATTCTATAGTGCCACAAAGGTTTCTAAGTCTATGTAAAAGCTTAAAAATAATGGGATGATGTTTTAAAATCATAATAATACCTTTAAAGACTGTCAAAACTTGAAATTTTAAGCAAACCATGCTCATATAAGATTTTGCAAGTAAACAGGCATAAAGGCCAAAAAGGGGTTTTTTAACTTTAAAAAAAAAATTGATTTAATAGTGTATTTTTTAGAATTATATAGACCTAATTATTATGTTTTTAGGCATTATAAATAATTTAATATTTATTTTCATTTTGGTGAAATTTTCATTTTTTCCATTCTAGATACCCTTCCTAACCTCTTGTTCGAATGCTCATATATTTCACCACATGTAGAGTTTGGATGAATAATCTTAATATGTTTTGATTAATTATATTTCATTATAAATTATTAAAAATTTATACCATTTTAGTGGTTTTTTTTATAAACAATCATTAAGAGTATAGACAACTCAGAATGTAGTCAAAACCCCATAGGTATATTTATCTACGTGGTAAATTTTTATATATTTTAAATGGCAACCCAATATTTTTAGGGATGTTTTGGGGGTTAGTTTTAAATACATAAATTAAAAATATATATATATTTGGATATTTTTACTTCATGAACCATCATTTTGAAAATTTAACTTCAAAGTCTACATAAACCCTCAAAAAATTAGTTTTGGTAAATATTAATTTTATTTACATAAAATCATATTTAACAAACCTAAAACCTTTTCAAATGTCAATTAAACTCAGAGAGGATTATAAAATGTCAATTTTATGCATGAAAATGTATGGATGAGGGCATAAATCATGTTTTCTTGTAGAAATAAGCATGTAAAGTGAAATACAAGACATTTCAATGAAATATAATAAATGGAGCTCAAAGCCTAACACTTTTTATTCATCCTTAAATTTTATTTTGGTCATAAATGATCCCAAAAGTGTCCTAACCAAATCAATCAAAATGGCAAGTCTGTAGGAAAATGGAGCAAAATAAGCCTAGTCAACCTTGTTGACTGAATGACAAGTGTTTTCTCATCAAAATAAAATATCTTATGATGAGAAAAGTTTTTCCAAGTCTATTTAATTATTTTTTTAATATTCATGGCATCTTATTTCAGGTTTAATTTATTCCAAAGGATAAAATATAGGCTATTCAGTCTAATTGGACTAATAGACTTAATTGGTCAATCAAGCAGGTTGACAAGTCAACATGGGCCCACCACTTCTCAATTCTATGCCAAAAATGAAAAACCTATACTATTTAAATATTTGAAAGATTTTAAATCCTTTATTTAATATTTTAATAGGATTTTAGTCTTATTTTAACTCAAATAAGACTAATCCTTCTTTTTTCCATGCCACTTTTGGTTTAGTTAAGATTTTAGACTTATATATTGGATTTTTGAAGCCATTTTTCAAATAAATTCTTGAAGCATAGAAGAAATTATAATTGACACCATTTTTATCAAATAAATATGTTTTACTTTTTCTTGAGTTTGATATCATAATAGAGTGTATTATGAATGTGTACCAATATACAAGTGAGATATATATCCCCTTTTTATAGGTCCTTTCCTCACCTACTAGAAAAAATCTCATTCTCTTCAAGTCATTTGAAGAGCTAGGAATATAATTTGCTTTGCAAGCTTCTTTTAGGGCTTCTTTTCAAACACTTATGTTTAGGATTGATTATAGAGTTTTCTTTTAGATTCATATGTGTATCTCACTCAGTTTCAAAAATATTTTAGATAATAATAAACATTCAAGTGCATCACCCCATTAGATAATATTTCCCATTTTAATTTTTTTCTCCTTTTTCATCCCAAAAAATTAAAATAGTTTAGTTTTTAGAGATAAATCTTATGGAAACCAGCCTTTTCTAGAGGTTATTCTCATCATACAGTCACCCACACTTTGAGAAGATCCAATTGTATCAGTTAGAGAGAAGGTGTGCCTTGTACATCTTCAAATAGGGTGCTGTCCAAAGTGATAATAGTTTTTGGCATGCCCAGTGGGACACCATTCTATACACTAGACTTTGGAGGCATCCCAAAGATCAGTGTAACTTTCAAGCACTCGAAGCTAGTTTTGAACATTAGGTATCATTTTAATATTGATTACTTTAAATATTTGGCTTACTAATGGTCTCAAATGGCTTATTCAATATAGATCCATATTATCCTCACTATGATCAGTATGAACAACCACACTATGATCCTCACTTGGAGTATGAAGATATATATCATGCATATATGCAAGAGTACTACCTAGACCCTCCATATGAATAACCAATCCATCATTATATTGCCCCTTACTAGCCTAATCATGGCCATTTTGAATCTACCCAATCTATATCAACACTTAAGCAAACTTTAGTGAGCTTTAAAAAACATGCACTAGAGTTGTATTCATAGAGCTATTATGGCCAAGATACCCATACTCACCAAATTCATCATTTGAAGGAGTCATTTCAAAAAATAAAAGAGTAATGGGCACCTATTGAGAGAGAAAATTGGGGTAATCTCACTGGTTAGATGATGGATGTAGGTGGTTACATTCAAAGTATTAAGGACAAACTAAAAGGCCTTAAGGAATAACAGGTTCCACCTCACTCTTATTATATGCCATCCATTTAAAGAGCCCCTTTGAGTTTGTCAGATTATTCATAGGTTTTTTAGAACTTCCATTCTTGGATTTCTATCTAAGAGAACTATCAAAGAAAGACAGAGATTGTTATGGCACATCCTACTATTGAGATCACTGACCACTTTAAAGAGAAGATATTCCAAGCGAATATTGATAAGCAGATCAGAGAGTTAGAGATAAAGATGAGGATAGAGGAGGAGAACTAGAATCAAAAGGTCAAAAAATATCCTTTATATTTTGCATCTTGTAACCAAATTATGTACTTAAGAAAGAAAGAGGAATAATCAAACATCATTCAAGATGTTGAATTCATGCAAGAGATCATTTATACTTCATCTCTTTCTCCTCAGAATCCTAAATCCTTTCCTTCATGGAAAGCCATTCAATAAAAATTGCAATAGAGAGATGAGGTGAAGGTGATACAAGAGGATTCATCCATAGAGATAGAAAGAAAGGTTACTTGAGTGATCAAGAAGAAGAAATCATAGTTGGGACACCACTTGGTAAAGACAAAAATGATTAAGTTTTCCATGATCAAAAAGTAGAGGAGTTGTAGGAGGATTCTCAAGAGTTTGTAGAAAATGAGATATATGAATTAAAAACAATTTTTTATTCAAAAGGAAACCATGAATACAACTCACATAGAGCCATTTCTGAGATGGAGAATATTCCTGATAAAGATGAGACAAGTGCAATAGATCTAGAAATTTCATTTGAATTCATCTAAAAGGTATAAATATGTGATCAACATGTTTAAAATGGTTATAATAATGAGGAATTTCATTTCCTTTCAATTTATTATGATTAAGATGCCTTTTGGGATGATTTAGAGAGTTTTTGTGCAGAGTTTAATAGTCCATCTCCATCTGAAGTGGTTATTGATGAATGTCTTGTAAACAGTACTATTGCAATTATTCATCAAGAAGAAATTAAAGTCATATTATAGCCATGTTTGGATGCTTATAAAGGATCTAAATAATTTGACAAATTACCAATTCAAATAGATTCAAATGAAGACATCAATCTAGGTATACTAGTTGAATTGTCAAATCATTGAATGAGAATGTGTCAAATCATGATCAACCTATGAATGAGGTAGAGATAGCACTTTTGATGCAATAAAGAAGAATATCAAAGAAGTATGATTAGATCTTAGATATATATCTTCAATTCATACACCTAATAATGGAAGTTGGAGGCCTATTTGAATCATCTAGAACATATGAACATATAAGTGCTCCCATTTGCAGATTAGGGTGATTAAAAGGAAGCAATCATGTTTCAAAGTTCTATGGTGCATCAAATAGTTTTCCATTTGATTTAGGAGGACTATAAATTTGGAGGTTAATATATACATAATATACTCCTTATGTTTCATTTCTCTAAGTGCATATTCACACATGCTTTTAGTTGTTATATTTTCCCTTTTTGGTTGTTATTGTCTATTCCTCTAAGTGCACACGTGCACATATTTGTTGTCTTATTTGGGTCTTTACCCACAAAATATATTCTAATATTAAGTGTATATCCATGTCTATCCTTGTCATATTTTTTTGACTAGTAGGCTGGTCAACCCCTGAAAGTTGCCAAAATTGTTAGTAATTTGACCTATCAAGGCCAAATTACTACTATCATACAAAACTTTCTTAAAACTGGTAATAGCCTTTTAAAGTTGGTAAAACCAAGGAATTTTGGCATAAAAATAACTAATTTTTGTCAAAAATGGATTGTAAATGGGTCATTATCATTTCAAAAGAGCATTATCCAGTTCAAATATGTAGATAACTATGCATAAAGATTAATTTTGAAAGAAAATTAAACATTCTAAGAGATACAAGTGGTTTTAGGACCTAAAATTTTGTAAAAAAGGTCATTATGAGTTGGATAATTTTTAGAAAAGTTTCATGGCCATTAGACAAGTTGAGATACTAATTTTTTTGTAACAATCCTTCACATGTCTGTTGGAGATCACCATTAGAGTAGGCATCATTCTAGAGTACCAAAAAGGTTTTTAAGTATAATTAAAAAATTTAAAAGTAGGGGATGATGTTTTTAAATCATAATAAAATCTTTAAAGAGTGTTAAAAATCTAAATTTTAAGCAAATCGTGCTTGTATAAGCTTTTACAAGCAAACAGGCATAAAGGCCAAAAATGGGTTTTTTGACTTTTCAAGAAAATGTGATTTTAGAGTAGTTTGATAACATGGTAAAAACCCCATGATTATGTTTTAAAGAATTAGGAAAAATTTGAAGAGTTGTTTTCATTTTGGTTAAATTTTCATTCTTTTAATTCTAGACACCCTTCCTAGCCTGTTATTCAGATGCTCATATCTTTCACCACATGTGGAATTTGGATGAACACTCTTAGTATATTTTGATTAATTATATTTAATTAAAATTCATGAAAATTTGAGATAATTTTATTTGTTTTTTATCAACAATCATTAAGAGTGTAGATAGCTCAGAATGTAATCAAAACCCCACAAGCATATTTCTCTACATGGTAACTTTTTATATATTTTAAATGGGAATCCAATATTTTCAATTATTTTGGGAAGTTAAGTTTTATAAACATAAATTTAAAAAAAAATTATTTGGATTTTTTTACTTCATGAACCATCATTTAAAAAATTTAGCTTCAAAGCCCACCTAAACCTTCAAAAAAGCAATTTTAAAAAATGTTAAGTTTATTGCCATAAAATCATCTTGAATCAACCTAAAAACTTTTAAAATGTCAATTAAACTCATATAAAATTCTATAAATATAAATTTTATGCATGGAAATGTATGGATGAGGGCATAAATCATGTTTTTGTGGAAAAAAGCATGTAAAATGAAGTACAAGACACTTCAATGAAATATAATCAATGGAGCTCAAATCCTCACACTTTTTATTCATATCTAAATTTTATTTTGGTCAAAAATAATCTTAGAAGTGTCCCAAATAGCTCAATCAAAATATCCAGTCTGTAGAAAAATGGAGCAAAATAGGCCTAGTCAACCCTATTGATTGAATGATGAGAGTTTTCTCATCAAAATAAAATATCTTATGATGAAAAAGGTTTTTACAGGTCTATTTAATTATTTTTAAGGTTTCATGGCATCTTATTGTAGGTTTAATGGAGTCCAAATGCCAAATATAGGCTATTAGGCCTAATTGGCCTAATAGGTTTAATTGGTCAATCAAGCAAGTTAACAAGTCAACATTGCCCACCAATTCTCAATTCTATGCGAAAAATGAAGAACATGAAATTTTTGAAGACTTGGAATATTTTAAAGGCTTTATTTAATATTTTAAAAGGATTTTAATCTTATTTTAACTCAAAGAATACTAATCCTTCTCTTTTCAATGCCACTTTTACTTTAGTTAAGGTTTTAGACTTATATATTAGCTTTTTGAAGGCATTTTTAAAAATTAATTCTTAAAGTAGAGAATAAATTGTAATTGACAACATTTTTATCAAATAAATAAGTTTATTTTGTGTATATGAATTTGATATCAGAATAGAGTGTATTTTGAATGTGTATCCACATACAAGTGAGATCTATATCCCTTTTTTTCAATTCCTTTCCTCACCTACTATATAGAATCTCATCCTTTATAGGTCATTTGAAGAGGTACAAATAGAATTTGCTTTGCAAGCTTCTTTTAGGCCATCTTTTGAAACACTTATGTTTAGGATTGATTGTAGAGTTTTCTTTTAGATTTATATGTTTGTCTTACTCAATTTCAAAAATCTTTCAGAGTATAATAAATATCTAGGGGCATCACCCCATTATATAGGATTTCCCATTTTAGTTTCATTCTCCTTTTCCATCCCAAAAATCAAAATAGTTTAGTTTTTAGAGATAAATCTTAAGGGAATCAACCCTCTCTAGAGATTATTCACATCATACATTCACCCACACTCTAATAATATCTAATTGTATTAGTTAGAGAGAAGGTGTTACTTATACACCTTCAATTAGGGTGCTCTTGAGAGTGATAACACTTGCTTGACTCCATGATTTGGTTACAATATGGGAAAGATAAAGGCTCTTTTTTGACCTTTTGATTTTGGTTTTCCTCCACTTTCCTTATCTTTAGCTCTAACTCTTTGATATACTTATCAATATTCTCTTGGAATATCTTCTCTTTAAGTTGGTCAGTGGTCTCAATAGTAGGTTATCCCATAGTAACCTCTTTCTTTCTTTAACAGTTCTAATGGATAGATATCTAAGAAGGGAAAGTTTGAGAAACATATAAAGAACTTGGTAAACTCAAAGGGGCTCTTAGAATGGTATTTTGAGGAGGAATGGATGGCATATAAGAAGGTTGTGGTTGAATCTATTGTTATTTAAGACCTTTTAGTTTGTCCTTAATACTTTGAATGTAACCACTTATATCCATCATTTCACCAGTGAGATTTTCCCAATTTGCCCTTTCAATAGGTGCCCATTGCTCTTTTATTTTTTGTAATGACTCTCTTAGATGATGGATCTAGTGAGTAGGAGTATCTTGGCCATTATAGATCTATGAGTACAGCTCTAGTGCTTTCTTTTTAAGGCTCACTAAAGTTTGTTTAAGTGTTGGTATGGATGGGTAGCTATAAAGTGGCCATGATTATGTTGTCTAAATGAGTAAGATGGCTCATGACAATGCAGGTTATATTGATCATAGAAAATATTAGATGGATCCATAATGAAATAAGACATTAGAGACAATTAGTAGGCCAAATATTGAAAGTAATCAATATTCAAATGATACCTAATGCTCAGAACTATATTTGAATCACCGAAAGTGGCACTAATCATTTTCTGAATGCTTCCAAAAGCTAGTGTGTAGAACGAAGGGCCCACCAGGTGTGCCAAAAACTATTATCACTCTAGAGTGCACCCTACTTAAAGATGTGTAAAGCACACCCTCTCTATAATTGATATAATGGGATATTATTAGATTGTGGGTGATTCTATAATAAGAATAACCTCTAGAAAGGGATAGTTCCCTTAAGATTTATCTATTAAAACTAAACTATTTTGATTTTTTAGGATGAAAAGGGAGAAGGAAACTAAAATGAAAATCATATCTAATAGGGTGATGCACTTGAATGATTGGTATTATTTAAAATATTTATGAAACTAAGTAAGGTACACATATAAATCTAAAAGAAAAATTTGCATTCAATCCTAAATATCAGTGTTTCAAAAGAAGGCCTAAAAGAATTTTGCAATGCAAATTCAAATCCTAGCGCTTCTTGACCTATAGAGGATGTGATTTTCACAGTAGGTATGGAAAGGACCTCAAAAAATGGAAAGTATATGACACTTTTATGTTGGTGCAAAATAAAATTACACTCTAATTTTATCCAAAAAATATATGCAAAAAATCTTCTTTATTTGATAAATGGTGTCAATTATAATTTTTGCTCTGCTTCAAACATTTTACAATAATGGATTGAAAATCCAATATATAAGTCTTAAAATATAAAAATAGGTTAATTGGAGTTGATTTACATAAGGAATAGTCTTATTTAATTAAATAAATACTACACCCTAATACATTTATTTAATCAACTCCCTTTTACAATATTTAGAAAGCTCCTTTTTGCAATATTTAAAAAAATCCTAAGTATAGATTTCCTTCACAAAGCATGTATGCACTCTCAAACTTTGGTGTGAAATATATGTTTTGGGACCAATATTTATATCAACTGAAGTATATTTTTATTTCAAAAATAAATACAAGTCTTCAAAAATCTTTTAATTTTCTTGCTTTGCAAGACATCCATTTCGGCATTGAAACAAGAAATGGTAGGCCCCATTGACTTGGAAAACTCTCCTTTCATGTAATAAATTAAATTATATGATGTTTATATCAACTTTAAATAATATTTAATTATTTTAATATCATTCTTTAAATGATAACAAATGAATATTGCATGATGTTGGTCAACTAGTCAACTAAAGTTTTGATTGAAAGTTCAAGGCTAGTTAACTCCACTTGGCTCCTCCTTGCATAAAATAACATTTAAAATTTAAAAATATATGAATATACATAATAATATCATATATTTCACATGGTATCCCCAAAATTAATTCATTTGATATATTTTCAACACCATTCTTTACTTGCTTGATTGATCAATTAGGCCTATTATGCTAATTAGGCCTAATAGCCTATCTTCTTGCATTTGGAATCCATTAAACCTAAAAAAATATGCCATGAAATCTGAAAAAATAATTAAATATAATTTTAAAATATTTTTTTTTCACAATATATGTGATTTTGATGAAAAAACACTCGTGATTCAGTCAACATGGTTGACTAGGCCTATTTTGCTCCATTTTCCTACAGATTGGCCATTTTGATCTAGTTGGTTGGGACACTTCCAAGATTATTTATGAAAAAATGAATATTTTATGATGAATAAAAAGTCTTATTATTTGATATCCATTGATTATATTTGATTGAACTATCATGTACTTCATTTTACATTCTTTTTTCCATAAAAAATATGATTTCTTCCCTCATCCATACAAATCCATACATAAAATTGAAATTTATGTAATCCTATTTTAGTGTAATTAAAATTTTAATTTTTTTTTAATGTTTATCCATGATTATTTTATACAAAGAAAATCAACTATTTTGAAAACTAGTTTTTTGAGGTTTTAGGCGAGCTTTAAAGCTGAATCTTCAAAATGATGATTCATGAAGTACATAACTAAAAATAAAAAAATATTATAATTTATTTATATAAAAACAACCCCCATAATATCATTAAAATATTTGTTTTCTATGCAAAATATATAAAAAATTACTACATGGAGACATTTTCTTGTGGGGTTTTAACTACATTCTGGGTTCCCTATGCTCTTAATGATTGTTCATAAATCATAGTCCCTCAACTAGTATAATTTTTTCATGAATTAAAACTAAATATGTTTCATAAACGTATAATAATATAATTTATCCAAACTCCACATGTGGTAAAATATATGAGCATCTAAATAGGAGACTAGTAAGGGTGTCTAGAATTGCAAAAAATGAAAAATTCACCAAAATGATAATAAATTTTCACATTATTACCAAAACATAAATAAATAATAATAAGGTATGTACCATTATATAAAAACACTCTAAAATCACATTTTATTTCGAAATTCAAAAAAAACATTTTTGGCCTATATGCCTATTTGCTTGATAAGCCTGTATGAGCATGGTTTTATTAAAATTTAGAGTTTTTACACTCTTTAAAGGTCTAATTATTATTAAAAAACATAATAAATTGATTTTAAAACTATTGAATAAAATTATAAACCTTTGTGGCACTCCAAAATGATGCTTACTTCAATGGTGATCTCCAACAGACATGTTAAGGGCTGTTACAAAAAAAAGTATCTACACTCATCCAATGGACATTAATTTTTTTTTTTAAGTTTCTAAAAATATTTGTGACCCTATGTAAAAAAATTGGGGTCTTGAAACCACATTTAGATCCTAAAAACTCCAATTTTCTCACAAAATTGACCCATGTGCATGGATTATCTGCATATTTAAACTTGACAATGTTTTTTTTTGAAATGACCATGACCTATTTACAATAAATTTTTGATGTTTTTACCTAAATTAGTGATTTTATGTCACAATTATTAGCTTTAAAGGGATATTAAATGATTTTTTTGAATGTTTTGAATGATATGAGTAGTAATTTGGCCTTGACAAGTCAAATTACTAACAATCCTATCATCCCACATTACTAAATTTAACTTTGTGTGCCATGTCCTTTGGTTTTTTTCCATTGTCATTTTAATAATACTTATGATATTTTTATTGGTAGACTTTTTCAATCCATTACCCTATAGGTAATAATTGGAAGAATTACTTAGGTATACATTTTGTTTTATACACCATTCACTTACTTGACTACATATAAAAGCTTTGGCATTGTCTGATTTAATGGTGTAAGGAACACCAAACCTTGTGATTATGTCATCCATGAATTCTAAGATAGATGCCTTTGTGGAATATTTTAGTGCAACTACTTTAGTCAATCTAGTGAATTAGTCAATTATTGTAAGGACCCATTTATGGCCTTCACTTGATCATAGATTGAACATGCCAATGAAATCCAATCCCTAAAAAATGGTTGGTCATCTTGGATTGGTTTGATAGTTATATATACTAAACTTTTCTTCCTTATAAAGTTAGCACACTTTTCATAGTTCCTTACCCATTTATGTGCATCTTTGAATATGTCAGGCCAATAATAACCCGCTCATTATTTTGATGGTTGTGGTTCTTATAGAGAAGTTTCCACCTAATAGACTATAACAAAATTCCTTGAGCACCTTTGGGACTTAACCATTGTCAATACACCTTAACATTACTCCATTCATATCTTTCCTAAACAATACTCCATCAACAAGAACATAAGGAGTAGATTGGAGTCTAAAATACCTCTTCTTAGACTAATGGAAATCATACATGTACTTGTTAGTCTATATGAATATGGTAATGTCATGGATATATTTATTTAATAGAGGTGGAGTGGTTTGTTGGGATGTATTTTGAGCATATACTGCATCAAGAGTCTTTATATCAAAAGCTAGTTGTTCACACAAGCCCTTTCCTCTTACAAGCTTTGTAATTTTGATTTTGATGTCATATTCCATGACTTTTGTGATCCATATTTCTCTTTTTTCATTTATTTCCTAGATTATTAGGAACTCTTTGACACTTGGGTAACTAACCATCAGATGAATTATATTATTGAAGAGCATATGCCTGAACTTTTTGAAAGCTTTAAGTACAGCATATATTTTCTTATCCACAAAACTATACTTTTCTTCATAATCCTTTAAGGATTGATTGAAAAAATATATTGGTTGTTCCAAATATTCTTTATTATTTTGGGTTAGAATAGTTGAGATTCCACCTTCCTATACAAAATTATTGAGAATGAAATATTTCTAGTAGTTGGGGTTGACTAGGGTAGGAGCCTAAGGAATAACCTACTTGATGGCTTCAAAATTGTCTTTTCCTTCCTATGTCTATCTAAGTATGATTCCTTTCTTAAGCATATAAATAAGGGGCTTGGCCATAGAGGAAAAATTTGCAACAAACCTTTTTACGAAGTTGATCATTCCTAAGAAACATTGTAACCCCTTCTTATGGCTTGGAAGTGTTAATGAAATTATAACACTTATTCTCTCTGGGTCTATTGCAAGACCTTCTTTTAAAACCATGTGTCCTAGTAATTTCCCTTCATGAACTATGAAAATGCACTTTTTTGGATTAAGGGAAACTCTAAATTCTCTACACCATTCAAAAATTTCCTATGGTGATCCAAGTGTTCATCAACATGTTTTAAATAAATAGTGATGGCATCTAGGTATACTAAGATCATCTCATTTATCAAACCTTTAAAATCCATATCCATGGCTCTTTAGAATGTAACACCATAATTATTTAGACAAATATTCATATTTTTATATGCATATGTGCCCCATTTTATAGTGAAGGTAGTCTTAAACTGGTCTGATTCCTGCACTAGGTTTTGATTATATCTAGAATAGCCATCTAGAAGGAAAAACTTTTCAAATCCTGATATAGTTTGTAGAATTTGCTCCTTGGGTGGAAGGGGATATTTATCCTTCAAGGATGCTTTGTTTTGATTCTTGAAATCTACACAAAACCTAATTTCACCATTATTTTTCTTTACAAGAACTACATTTATCAATCTAGGATGAGTGTTTGATAGGGAAAATGATATTAGTCTCTACTAGTTTGGACAACTCACTCTTCATCAAGGGTTGTATTTTTGGATTGATTGGTCTCTATTTATATTTAACAATCTTGGTATTTGGGTCAAGCTCTATTTTTATTTGGGTTAATATAGGGTCAAACCCCCTTATATCTTGATTACTCCAAGATAAGTTATCATCAAATTCTTGACATAATTCAATCAAATCCTATTTCTTAGAATCATTACATAACTTTCCAATATTCAATGTCTTGCCCTCTAAAATGACTACTAGATTTTATTCTTCCTCATTGACCATGATGTTCTTATTTTCACATTTTATATAATCATATAAATTGAATATACTCTCTAAAGAAACAAGGCCCATGGGAAATTTTTTCATAGTCAACTAAATAATTTGATCTCTGTATCAATCTTGGAGTCTTGACTAGTTTTTATCAAAAAAATTAGCTTCTTCTCTCAAAAAATTTACAATTTAATGATCACTATCAAATAATTTCTAATTGGTTCCATATCAAGAACAAATGGACTTACTATCAAATTTACATGATGGATATTTTTATTCTTTAGCTCTTTGAGTAGGTTATATTGGGAGCCTACCGAGGCCATATGATCAACATATTTATTTTGTGATCTTAGTACTACTTGAATGTTTAAAGTGGTAAAGTCTTATAATATTTCCCAAACCCTATGTTTTTAATATCTAAGCAAGTTATTATTGGTTATGTTATTGTATCTAACTTGGTAAACAATTAACTCACTATCACCAAATAATTGTATTGATTTTATCCCTCTTTCCCTGGCCAGTTGGAGACCTCAAACCAACACTTCATATTCATATACATTGTTAGTGTAACTAAACTAAAGTATAAAAGAATATAAATAAATTTCATTGTATGGAGAGATCAAAATAATACCTACACCTATACCATTCCTTCTTCTTAAGCCATCAAATAATAGTTACCATAATCCTTAAAGATCTTCAACTAGTTTTACAAGATACAGGATGATTGCATCATTTTCATGAATGAAATATTACATAACCTAATTTATTGTACATAATTATAAGGATAAACTTAGAGATTTGATACCCATTAATATAGATGAGTGTCTGGGATATCTTATATGAGTGTTGCAACTTCATTATTGAGCTCATCTTCCTGATCTTGTATTGTGAAATTCATATCCATAAGAGTAGGATTATATGTCTCAATGTTGTCTTTAGCAATTGGCTTATCTATTATTGTCACTCTCATTCCATATCTCATCCTAAACATGTGGACCAGTTAGTAGATAGATGTCCTCCCATTTTTTCAGTGAAGTATTAGAAAAGGTAGATAACAAAATAAGGGGAATGATCAATAATTGATATATCATGGGAAATTGACAAGCTTTAACATCCATGGATGGTAATGTTTAAAATTTTTATAGTCTTGACTAATTGAATAGTAGTCCCATCTAATTAAACCACATATTTTGAGGTAGGTATATGATTAATACCAAGAGCATCAACTATTTTCTTGGGCATAACAAAACTAATAACCCCTGAGTCTACCATGTAATTATGGATGAGATGCTTCCCAACTATGAATGAAAGGTACAAATTGGGAGGCTTATAATTTATCTTGATTTAGTGTTAGTTTGTTGTTGACACAAATTAACTATGATATTAGGTCACTTTATCAAAACTTTGTCTATTATTTGGAAGTTTTTAAAGCTTTTTGTAGCAAGTCCCTTTATACTGGAATGGATAGTGCTTCCCACATAGTGACATTCAAATTAGTTTCTTCATTGAAAATAATGTTATCAACCTTCATTTATGACTTTGTGGGAGATATGTCTTCATTCACAACATTTTGGGTCAATAAAGTTTTCTTTGATTGGCCTATTGGCACATTGGGTGGCCTCTATATTATGTTTCCCTTTGAAATTTCTTGTATAAATTTATAAGTTGTATCTTGTTCCACCCTGAGGGATTCATCACTTTCTATTTCTCTTTTCTTTGAACATATTCACTACCATTGAACCACCACCATAAAAAATATTCATCTTGATTTAAACCACAAAATTCCTCCTAGTTCAAAAGAGTAGCTTCATTATAAGTAGGTTATTGTGTATCTTTCTATTGGGAAGTGGCTTCTTCTTGTTGTTATTGTGTTTTTTATATGATTTTCACCATCATGGCTTGACTGAGGACCCTATTAGGACATTCATTTTTATTATATGGCTGGTAAAAAGGATAACACCACTCATACTCCTGAACTAGGCTATTTTGAATAGGTACAATAGATTTGGAAGTACCTGGTGTAGGTAGAGCATGGATATGTTGAGGTTTTACTTTCATATTTTGACTTTATGGCTATGAATTGCCTTGGTATTTCTACCTTTTGGGTTTGTATATTTGGTTATCTTGTTAATAATTCATGTAGTTATAGTATTTCTACCTTTTCATTATTACCAACTCATTACCAAAGATATTAATAAGTGACTTAACCTCATATAAATCATTAGTAGGATTGGGATTCAAAGCTGGTGTTTTGCTTTTGGTGAGAATTGGAAAAAATACAAGTTGCATAGGAGGAACCTATATAAATAGATGCATTGGTGGTCTTGGGTTAATTTTTCCATCTTGAATTAGGCAATTTTCTACTCTTATTACAATTTCATATACATTGGGGAGTATGGTTTCACTTATTGATTGAATCATGATAGCTATATCACTATTTAAAGCTCTTAAGTAATATAGGAAGGTATTACTTGGGGTTGGATTGACCAACACTAGAATTCTATTCCATGTATTTTGAAATAAAAAAAATTGAAATAATTCATGAACTCATGAGGAGCCTATTGAGTATTAGTTAGTTGTTCAATTAGGGAGAGGTGGTCACTTTTATCTTTAAATTGTGTGCATAGTGAAGTCCCTAAGTCATCGCAAACATGAATGGAATTAGGAGGAAGGATTATGTACCTATTTTCCAAAATTATCATACATATAAATTTTTTTCCTAGATGGATTAATCCACTCTCCTAGAACATTAAATAACCTTTTACTCCCATGACTAGTCTCTTTCTAGTCTTGACTTGATGATGGAGTGCAGTATCCTGGAAGGTCCTATTGTGGTATGAGGAGTTGAGTAGAGTCATTGTGTAGTGGATTATCTAATTTTTAAAAGATAAGAGAAACCTCATAACCCTACTTCATGCCCTTTACAATATTTTAAAACACTTTAAGCAAATTTTAAGGTGAATTTAGAGAATTTGAGGGAAAAGGCCTAGAAATGGGTCTCAAACTACAAGTAAAGGATCAAACTAGTTTTTAGGGTGTTTTAGCATTTAGGTATATGAAAGAGGTTTTTAAAAAGTTTCATGGATTTTAATGAGTCAAAATTTATGTCCAGAGAAGCTAATTTTCCCAAAAGACCCCCAAATGTGCATTAAATGACTTAAGGGTCTTCTAAATAGAAATTTCAAGTATCATAATTTGGCATAAATATTGTCCATAATATCCCCTAATATACCTCTGAAATTAGATTCAATCATAAGAACTAGTAGAGGTAAGGAAAACCTATTGGTTGTAAACTAGGCATGAACCTAGTTTTCTACCATTAATGGAGGTCCAAGCATTATGAAGGTTTATAGAAGGAATTAAAGGTAATTTAAATAATAAAAAATATTTATCAAGTTTTTTGTTTTTTATAGAGGATTTTATTTCTTCATGATAGGGAAAAAATGTTTTGGGTAGTCTTGGACAGCTCTAGGAGAGACTTAGGTTTTCAATTGGTATGATCAGGAGAGAGAGAGATTTGGGTAATAATATTTTGGTTAGTGATAGGTACCATAGTTTCATTACATTTTTTTAAATTTTTTTGTATTTAATTTTTCCATCTTTATCAACAATTGCTAACAATGGAGGGATGTCTAGATGGCTTACTCATTAGATAGGGTCCAAGTTTTCTTCTATTTATTTACTTTGGAATTAAATTAAGAATGGTTTTAGGGGAGTTATATTATGGTTAAATATGACTTATTAAATTTTTTTCATCATATAAATCCTTTTTGGAAGGTACTTATGGAATAAAATGTGTTTCTTATGTTATCTTTGTGAACAGTCCATATTGGTGTTTTAGAATAGAACATGGGTTATCAAGCAAGTGCATTTAAATTTATAAGTTATAAATTTATTTATTAAGTCACTTAATACCTCATTCATCCAGTATAATTTACATATTCCTCCAATTTAAGCATAGTCTCATTTGAGATAGTTTTGGTGATCTAGTCTCTTTAACAAGGTATAACTATAGTTAATGAGTTTCTAGAGTTTGAATGGTTTATAAATGATTTCATCATGATATTAATAATAATAGGTGATCATGTAAGTCTAATTTAGTCATTAAATTAGTTAAAATTCAATATCAAGGGGCCATACTCTCTCAAGGTACCAAGAGTACTTTATAGTCATTTTTACAATGAGTATACTGGTCAGGACTGTAATATGATCATGGAAACTAATGATGAGTATATATGAACAAAAAGAGCATAGTTTTTACCTATCCACCCTACCCAAATATTTATTTTAAAACTATGTGTTAAGATCAAGTCAACAAGCTTTTGAAATCCCTTTCAAAGAGTCATCTTGCCAAAGAGGTCAATATAAATGCTCACCTACAACAAATAAGGAGTTAACAGAGGTTTGAAGAGAATAAGATTTGTTTCATGATCCAAATAAAGTTATAATAACACCAATTAAAACCAATTACTTCTCAATAATAAAGTATAATATATATGGGTCCATGATGTAAAAGATGCACATATAAGCCTTATTAGGTGAGATAATGATATTTGTCTTGAGTGAAATCTTCACCTATAGTAGTCATAACTTTGACTTGGAATGCAAAGAAGATTTAAGTGGTTTGTGAGTTTTTTAAAATAAGGTTTAAAGTATTATAAATTAGTTAACACCACTTTATTTTAGATACCAATTAATTATTTTTTATCTCAATCATGGAGATCTTTTTTTATGGAGGAACAAACTTACAATTTTCCTTATTCGGAGATGTTAAGGTATTTTTGGATTGTTTAAAGTAATTTTCTATTTTTTATTGAATTAATTTAAAAAAATTAAATTTAAGGATGATTTTTCTTTGAGCCAATTTAATACCCTATATATTTATTAAATTTAATATTCACTTACATAGAATATCTCTTTCCACTCTCTCTCAGTCTAATCTCCACTTACAACCAATAAACATAGTCATAAGCCAATTGAGTGGGCAGAGCTATGAAAGAGACTTGAAAATAGGTTTGAAATTTAAGTGAGGTATTGTAACTAATATAAATAATTGATTTTTTAAAAATATTCATGAACATATTGTAACCTTATCCAACTCTCCAAGCACAATGTTGTACTCAGTCCATATAACAATCAAATCATGTCACTTACAACCAATGTTGGCAAAGTAAAAATTAGAAATAAAGAAGGAGAAATGGTGTGATGAAAAGGTTTATAATAATTATAAGTATATAATAAATGGTAAGGATCAATTTATAATGCTTTTGTAAAATCACCAAGGCCTTGTCATCACTCTCATGCCATTATGACAAGGTGAAATGGTGTGATGACAAGGTGTATAATACTTATAAGTATCTAACAAATGGTAAGAATAAATATATAATGATTTTTTAAAATAAATTAAGCATTATAATCACTCTCATTCCATTATTACAAGTTTAAATAGACAAGCTCAGTCATGAACCCAAGAAGCATAAAAAAACTAGGCAACCAACTAGTTAGTTTTAGAAAAAATAAGTTTTGGGGCATATAGAGGTCAATCAAGTTTTAAATTTTGGTATATTTGGTTATAAATAATTTTTTTACATATATATAATATTTTTTAAGGAAATAAATTATTGTAATTAATTTTTATTTTATCACAGTCCTATGCCTATCAGTTTAGGAGAACATGGATCTAAGCAAGCTTCTTGAAGGGATATAACATACGACAGATGGATTGAACCTAATGTGAGTTTTTTTGAGTAATTATATGGTAATTTTATGTCTTAAAAAATATTTATAGGCTGATAATATTCAAAATTTCAAGACAAAATGAATAAAAGTGCAAGTTGGCCAAATTCAAGAATTTGGCATGCAAATGTAGATAATTAGAAAATGAGTTTTAAGGAATTTAAAGGGTTGGATGATGAAATATAATGATTTTAATACATATGTGAGATATTAAATGTTATAATTAAAATTAATTAAAACACGGATGGATTTTCAAATTCAATGTGGGTATACCATCATACTAAGCCAACTAAAGTGGGTTGCCTCCATTCAAGGCTACAAAATTTTGATTTCTCAAATCCATAATGGGAGGTAAAAAAATACAATATGTATTTATAGGATATGTAAATATATTTATATTATATACTCTAGTGTAAGGTATAACTGATCTTGATTTCTTTTAATATCAAAATGACAATTCTTGCTAGTAAGCTCTCTTACCTTTAGTAGATGATCTTGTTTATATATTTGGCATACATAAACCTTAATTTACTAAATTTTTAAGCTAGTTTAGTCACAAAATAATTTTTAAATGTGTACAAAACTCATATAATTATTGGTGAAAATATCACCAATCTATTTAGTAATAATTTTTAGTTCCTGCCTAGCATGCCAAAATCTATTATCACATAGATTTTGCACCCATCTTTGTGTTGTAACATATCATGCATAAATCTAATGATACAATGGGATCACCTATAATATGTATGGCATTATGAATTTAGATGAAATTCTAGATAATTCTAGTTTGCTTTCTCTAAATTTGGTGTAACTGATAAAGTACTAGTTCATGTGGAAATTTTGCTTCTTAGTGATCTCGCTTCTAAACTAGGGTTTGATTATGAGAAAAGAGTTTTTACAAATGACTTTTCAAAACTATAAATGATGATTGAACTAAATATTTTTAGTGGATTTCAGTGATTTCTTTAAATGAACATAGCAAAATAGTAAATACATTGAAATTTCTTGGGGCACAAACTCATGCAAATGTGAAACCAGAGGTAATATTTGGCATTTCTCATATAAGGAACATGATTCTTTATTATTTATCAAATAATATTTCAAAATGGAAAAATAATACCATATATGAAATTTTGTGACTGAAATAAGAATAAAAGCATCCAAAAACTTGATAAGTAGCCTTGCATACACAAAGATAACACATACAAGAAAGACAAATCTTTAATTTATTCTCATTTTCTAGGTTACAACATGTAGATAAATTATTCAAAATATAGAATAATTTATCTAATAGTAAAAATATAAATGGGATATGCCACAGTACCCATATTTATAAAAAAATATTCTCATGGAAAAGATGTAGTTATCAACAGGTATACATTGAGTTCAAGAGCAATAAAAAGATGTAAACTCCATGTAAATGGGCATGATCTTCAGCTATAATGGCATCATTGGCAAGGTAAATATGTGGAAAATAAAAATGAAACTATTGGGCATTCAAAAAGCCTATTAAAGGCATGGGATTACTTGTTGAATGTTCATGCAATGCCTTCATAATATTTAGTTGAGCTATTGTATCTTCTCCATGTAATGAGGCACCAAAAAATGAACTCAAACTTTGAAGAGTAGATAGATTTTAGATATCTTAGGTTACTTTTTTCAAAACCTAACTTTTATTTTTCAATTGAGATTTTTAAAACTTCTTAATTCATCCAATTTTGACAAAAATAGATATGAAATTTACAACATGAGTTTTTGCAGTTAAGAAACTTAGACTTCTCAAAAAGGAAAGAGAAATTTACAAGTTTGTTTTTCACAACTTTTTAACCTGTCAAAAATATACTTGGAAATTATAAGTGGCTCTTTCTCAAAAAGAGATGCTAAAATCATAGCTACAATTTATAACATGCAACTTTACAATGTTTTTACAATAAAAAAATACAATAAACATAATGTATTTGATTAAAATAATTAATCTACAATCATAACCTATGAAGACTCTTTGTCCTATTCCCATGTATTTTCAATATAAGTATAATTTTTTTTGAAGATGTTTAGGATATGATCTTCATTAGGACAAAATGAATATACGTTGCTTATTTCACATTTAAAAATTGTGTTAGAGAGTTCCCTTTATTCATCCCTGTATACTTGAGTCTTTCCCCCCCTTGATCCATTGTATTATGGTACCTAAAAAAATGGTGGATGGAGCTCATGTTTAATGTTGTGTCTCATGTTGACTTTCTCTCAACTACTCCTTTGAAGACATGTTAAACTTATTGTAATAAAAAGATTTGGTCTTGATGATCTCTTCTACACATGAAAATTTATTAATCAAATCTTCAATATCATAGATAATATTTTTGACCTTGTAATTTGTATCCTTAGTTTTAATAATATTCTCTAGGAGTATTCTTATTCCCAAACTAGTTTCTTTGTCCAATTCCTCATACTCTACATCATTTTTAAATATCTTTTATGTAATGATGGTATCATTTTCAATCATGTCCATAGCTTTAAACTTTGGGTAAAAAAGTTTCAACCTTTCTATATCTTCCTAATATTTTCTTATTTACTCCTTCAAAGTTGCCAATCCATCCTTCAAATATTTTTAGTCATTCATTTCTAACTCAGTGACTCTATTTACCTTTGAAATGATTTGTTCTGCATAGTCCTTTGTAGCCTTTCCCATGCTACCAATCTTTGTTACTACATCAAGTTTTTCTTTGTCTATGATCTGAACAATAGATTAGTTGGTTGGTCAGTGGGCTCAATGAACTTCTTTAGTTCAATCATCAATTGTTCAACCTTATTCTTAAATTTGTCATTTGTGACATTGTCACTATCCATTTTCTCAAAAAGAGATTTAATGCTTAATTGAACATCATATTTCAATTCCTTTCTTGTAAGATGACCAAGGTGAACTTTTGATATTTAGAAACCCCCCACAATTAGATCTTATTTTTATTTATTTAATGGGGGGACTAAAATATCTACATACTTCCCCCTTCCTGAATCATATAGTATTCTTGACATGGTTCCTGGAGATGCCTTTGATTAATTTAACACCTCTACAAGGCAAAAATCTAGTGTGCTTGGGGACACCATCTTTTTTTGTTTCTTCCCCACTGATTGTAATACCCAACTTAGAGTGGCATAATATTTTCCTAACACTACTAATTGTGAATTTGTAGCTAAAGTTGTTACATTGGTGGTTATAATAATGAGTGTTATGTCTATTATTGATATGGCCACTAAGTTTTTGGTTGATGTTTTGGAAATATATTCCTTGTATATGAGTTGAGTTGACACATTTGTATCAATTATTTTCTCTATCTCTATCTCTATCTCCTTTTTGGGGGTTTTATTTATTTTAGAAATGGAAGAAATGGGTGTAATGGAAATGGATGTGCCTACCAGGGATGTGAGATATGGAAGTGACACCAATAGAGGGGTAGGCATAGGGAGTTAAAAAATGAGAACCTATTAGAGTGTGGAATACAAATATATTATAAAATTAATAAAAGTTATGGAGGCACTCAAGGTTGATGAAATGGAGAAGGTGATAGGAGATGAAAATAAAGTAGTAGTTATCCTAGTGGTTAGGATGGCTAGCAGGATCCTAATTAGGATGATTGAATCCATAGTTGTATATTATTGTGTGGTATTAGTAATTAATAAGGTGGTGGTGATTATTAGGGAAGATATGGAATGAATTATGTAAGAGGATATTAAAATTGTGGAAAAGGGAGGAATTGTGGAAGAGGGAAGTCAAAGTGAAGCCTGAGTGTCTAATTGAGTTGATTAGCTATTGGTAATGGAGTTATTAGAACAACTGAGCTAGTATAAATGGAGGGAGAAATTATTTGAGGTGATGGTGAATTGGAGATAGGAGGAGGTGTTGAAGTTGATGGAATAAATAAGGTAAGAGGATAAATTATGATAGAGATAGGAGTAGAAACTATTGGTGCTTTAATGGTAGTTGTATCTTTAGATGAAAATACTATACACTAATATTCTACAAATATTTAAACACTATATTTCCATATTTTAGCCTTTCTATTTTAATTTATCTTGTGAGATACCACTGACTTATCTACCTATTCTTTGAGGGTTACATTGTTATAACCTTCTTCTATTAGTGGCACTCCATTCTCTTTTAATTCTCTTAACCTATCACAAATTCTCATAGTTTTCTTGGTCACCTTGAACCCTTTGATTCTAATCCATTTGATTATTATATTTATTACATTAATGGTCATATCCATTAATGAGAAGGAATCAGGGATGGACCACATAATTGATGGAAGGGGTTGAACATAAATATTGTTATCATAGTAGACACTATCTACTAGATATCCATCATCTACCAAGTCCTTGGGGACTTTTTACATGTTAAAAGACTTGATTTGAGCTAGGGTCATCCTAGAATAATATTTTAGTCTTACTTCTTCTTCATCTTGTAGGTCTTCCTAGTATTCATAGGAAGGAACATGGGAATATGTTGTAATCCCCAATATACTAGTAATGTTTCCATTTACATCATAAAATAGCCTTGCCTCGAGAGCCCTTAATGTAATACAAGTCTTTTAAGCATCTGTACACTTAGATTTTGGTAAGGAATGGCATGTATACCTACTTATACTAATGGGAAACTAGATTCCCACCTTGTGTTTTCTTGATAATAATTTGTGAGTCTTTATGAGCTACCTCACAAGTTATATTAAATCCCCATTTATCTCTTACATTACATTAGAGGGTGTAAGGACAAACAATGAATCCTCCTAATTTGATGTATATGTGGAGAATTGAATGAAATAGGATCCCTAATTTGTGATCCTTGAAATAAAAGCATTAGAGAGTCTCTTCTTTTCTATCTCTTTGTAAAGCATGACTATGATGCAGTATATAAATGTATCATTTTTCCTTATGAAATGTTGCATACTTGCCTTAGGGGATTGGTAAGGGTAATAATTCAAAACCTTATTAACTAGGTCATGAATTATGTTCAACCTTAGTGTTGACACTAGAAAACTCAATACTTATAGTTTTCAATGATTAAAAGCCTCAGGACCCCTTAAAGACCCTATAAAAATTCTTAACCCTTAACCAATCCATCTTAACCTAACCAAATCACTATTCTCCTAATCACATAATACTATTCAAAATTACTATTTGAAAGTACTATTCACTATCACTATTCATCATGGGACACACTATCACCATTCATGATGACATGGAAAGTGCCATGGCATGTGACATGAAAGGGGATATAGCAAGTGATTTGGAAAGTGACATGGCTTATAAGTGAGGTGGTTTGATGTGGGACATCATACCCCACTTGGGACCCTTTCTCAAGGTGCTTAATGACCTCATTTAATCATCACAAGGGTCACCCCTTGAAATATGGAAACTTTACCTTTAATAAGACATAATTAAACATGAATTTTTATTTCACACATGAAAGTTGCCTTCAAAATGAGATACCTACCTCTTTAGTTCTTTTAAAAAGACAAAGGGCACCCATTTTTAACTTTTTAACCTAAATGGGAGACCCATGATCAAGGTGGGAATCCCACCACCCTCATATTTTGACTCATTCATGCACCCACATGGAAAATGGCACCATATTTTGTGTTCCATATCTTTAATTTCTTGGATGAAGACAAGAAATGGTGGTGAAAAGTCTCTAGCCTCATTTAGACCCATCTACATGATTCCCACTCAAAATTGGATTCATGTGCAAGGTGAAAGACACACTAAACCAAATGGGAGACCCATGATCAATGCGGGAATCCTACCAACCTCATATTTTGACTTGTTCATTCAACACATGGAAAATAGTGCCATATTTTGTGTTCCATCTCTTAAAGTGTTTGTATGAAGATAAGAAATGGTGGTGAAAAGTCTTTGGCCTCATTTAGACCCATGTGCATGATTCCCATTCAAAATTGGATTCATGTGTACGATGGGAGACACATCAACCCAAATGTGATACCCATGATTAAGGTGGGAATCTCCCCAACCTCATATTTTGACTCATTCATGCACCACATGGAAAATGGTGCCATACTTATACTATTCCCTTTTTGGACATGATTCTTCACAACAAATACTATAAATACCCCTCTCTCCTTCACCAAAGGTTAAGTTGAAATTTAGTATTTGGTTATTAACATCTTGTTTTAGGTGTTTTAAAGAGGTCATCATTTTAGAGTTCATCCACATCTTGGAGGAAAATAAATCAAAGCAATGAAGCTCTACTAAAATTGCCTCAATACATCTTCAACATCATCATCATCATCAACAACAACATTCTTCTTCAAGATTGGAAGGTACCATCTAATTTGGTTTCTTCAATTTAATTTTATCATCCCCTTGGATTTTTAATATCTTCATCCCCACTTATCCATTTTCTCCATTTTTCATTTCATTATCTCAATCCATTTGCTCCCTGCCATCTTTTATCCATTCACATCTTTACCACTTTTACCCATCTTATCCTCTTCCCCTTTTAATATCTTAACTACTTACATTCTTACCTCATAAACCATTCACCCATTTATCCCATTTGAACATTTAAATTTTAATTAAATTAACCATTTATCAATCAACCAAATCACCTTTCTTTAATCCCTTGTTAAATTTCTAAACCAGAACCATAACCTTACTTTGACTAATTTTCAACATTAGTTGCTTTATTTAGTCATTTTTAAAAAAGAACTTAACTTTCTTGTCTTAATTTAGTTATTTGATATTATTTAATTGTTTTTAGTTTCAGTTATTTTGTGTTTTAAATTCAATTATCTTTCCTTTTTATTCACAAACTTAAGTTTTAAAAGCAGGTAGATTGACAACCTCTAACAAAGCTTTCACTTTTAGGGTTTAGCTCACGCTAGGCAATCCACCAACTACTTGTCTAACCAACAAGTTTTATGGTAGTGATTTATTATTTCAGCTCATTATTCCCTAGCCAAAGAGGAGTTATAACAAATTTTGGATTCAACATGCACTCATTCAATAGGTATTATTCTACACACCCTTCTTAACTAGTTTCATCATTTCACACTTTATAAAAAGTGAAAATTAGACACAACCATTTTTACATTCCCAATGGGACCCTTGAGTTTTTGTGGGATATTATATGTTTTATTATATTTATAATTGAATTAGTGAAATTCATTTTTTTAATTATTATAAAATTAATCTTCTTTCTTTACAAAAAAAAAAGAGAAAAAAAGTTTTAGTTGCATTTTTTTTTTTTTTAAATTGTTAATTTTTTGAAAAGAAATAAAAGATAATTCATCTTAGGATTATGATTTAATTTTCATGTTTCATTTAGGTTAATTTTATTTATTCTTTCCTTCATTCAGAGAAATCAAATTTTTTATTTTGGTTAAACTCGATTGCATTCATTGATTGCTTGTTTGATTTTAGCTCACCTAGTTTACTTAAAAGCATTATGATTTAATCATAGTTTAAAAAATTTACAAATAAAACCACTTGAAAAAAAAATATCAAAACACACTTGAGACAAGGCTTGACTAGGATTTCATCACCTAGTAGATCACCTTACCATTTCCTGTTTATCTTTCTTGGATTTAATCATCGAGGGGATAACCAACTCAATTCTTTGGCTGAGTATAAACTATGGAAATTGATAATGGGATGTAAAAGAATACCATATGTATTTATAGGATATTTAAATATATTTATATGTTATACTCTAGTATAAGGTATAACTGATCTTGATTTCTTTTAATATCAAAATGACAATTCTTGCAAGTAAGCTCTCTTACCTTTAGTAGATGATCTTGTTTATATATTTGGCATATGAAAACCTTAATTTATTGAATCTTTAAGCTAGTGGATTCACCAAATAATTTTGAAATGTGTACAAAAATCATACAATGATTGACGAAAATATAACCAATCTCTTTAGTAATAATTTTTGGTTCTCACCTAATGTGCCAAAAACTATTATCACATAGATTTTGCACCCATCTTTGTGTTGTAACATTTCATGCAAAAATCTAATGATAAAATGGTATCACCTCTAAGATGTAGGAAATTTTTAATTTAGATGAACTTATAGAGAATTCTAATTTCCTTTCTCTAAATTTAGTGCAACTGATAAACTACTAGCTCATGTGGAAATTCTACTTATTAGTGATCTTGATTCTAAACTAGGGTTTGATTATGAGAAAAGAGCTTTTAAAAATAAATTATAAAAACTAGAAATGATGATTTCACCAAATATTTTTAGTGTATTTTTAAAATTTATTTGAATGAAAATAGCAAAACAATAAATACATTGAAATTTATTGGGGCACAAACTCATTCAAATGTGAAACCAGAGGTAATATTGGGCATTTCTCATATAAGGAATAAGATTCTTTATTTTTTATCAAATAAACTTTCAAAAGGGAAAAATAATACCATAGATGAAATTTTGTGACTGAAATAAGAATAAAAGCATCCAAAAATTTGATAAATAGCCTTGCATGCAGAAAAATAACACATACAAGAAAGACAAATCTTCAATTTATTCTCATTGTTTAGATTACAAAATGTAGATAAATTATTTAAAATATAGAATATTTTATCTAATAGTAAAAATATAAATAGGCTATGCCATAGTACCCATAAATGGTCTATCCCATAGTGCTAAAAACCTGCACTAGCTATGGGATTGTCACATGAGCGGAGCAAGTCCCAAGTACCATGCCATGTACTCAAACCAATACAAACTTATATTGAGTGCCTAAACATAACCCAAAACCAAACATAGACTACCATGTTTAGGACCTATTCAAGCCAAATTCCTCTTCAAACTTTTCTAAGTCATAAACCAAAATAGAGATTAAAAAGAATCCTAAGATTTAATGCACTCTTGGTGAGTGTATTATTTACCTTGAGTCTTTTTTTTATTTCTCTTTGTTTAAGGTGTGAGAATGTATCATCATTTTCTTATCTTATCATATGGTTCTCACTTTCTAAAAACAAAAAGATCTCAAGGAAAAAAACACACCACCAAATCAACCATCACCAAATTACACCTCTTCATCCATGGAACACATTTTTGAACCCTCATACTCCCCTCAATCTCTAGAAATTCCTACTCAACTAGTCTTAGGAGATATGGATTTTTACACTTTCTTAAAAAATAATCATGTAGCCTTACAAGACTACCGAAAAACCACATCTTACCAAATCCAAATTTTGAGCCCACTCATAGATCCACCTTATGGCATGCCTATCCACCTCATGGGGAATACCTCCAATACCATAGGAACTACTCAAGCTTTAGTTGCCCAAACATTATCATCAATCAATAACTCCCTTAAAACTAACCTACCAACCCAAAATACCACTAACTTTATACCTCTTACTAATCACTCCCTCATAATAGGATTGCCTAATTCTAACCCTACCCATCTTTCTCTAGTTACCTCCAATCCATGAAACACTACTCCAATTCTAATATTTTTGGTGTCCATACCCTCCATGTTATCACTAATCAACACAATAGTCACCAGCCTTCCATCTAACACTAACCCAACCACCACTCTGACCCAACACTCAACCTTTTATTATCTTCATAACTCACAAGGTCATATAACTACACATCCCAACCATCTACTAGTTTTAGATTATGGTAAAAGCAGGTTTTGAAGGGGCCCCGAAACCCTAGTACAAGGAAAAAAGATAGAGCAACCAAAACATAGACAAAGTCTAAAAACTACTACAAAGAAGTAGCAAAAATAGGTTTTAAATGGACCTGAAACCACTAGAAAGACAACCAGTCAAACCCAAATAAATAGAGATCTGGCAACACCTTAGACATAGGAAGACAACAAGAAAACAAAGAACTAGACCAGATTCTTTACCAACAAGAGGAACCATATTATTCATCCAGTTCCAATATCATTTTCATTGTTTCTTTTTCTTTCAAAATAGTATCCTGGGTAGTGGTTTCCACCAACATTGCTCTTTTTTGTGTTACCTTCTACTAGTTATTCACACATTGCCGAACCTAAATAAAACATACCATATAACTATGCATCCCAATAACCTCAAGTAGACTTTAAGAATTTGATCATGGACAAGATGACTATTCTTGAGTCATCCATATTTGGAGCCCATAATATCTTATCCTATTATCAAATATGTAATGAGCCTATTCACCCTTAAGTCCCCATCAGACCTTATTAGGCCTAGTGGATTCTTCCAAAATTTACCAAGTTTAATAATAAAGAAGACCCTCAAAAACATTAAATAGCATTTAGGCATTCATGCTACTTGGTTACCCATGATAACGCTCTTCTTTTCCATACTTTTCCTATGTCATTATCTAGACTAGCATTGGATTGGTATAGTTCCATTCCCAAACATTCCATCTTCTCTTTCACCCAATTAGCCCAAAACTTCTTGGATCACTTTTCAATAAATATTCCAAAAAAGTTTCTATTATCAACTTTTACTCCATTTGTCAATTCAAAGATGAATCTATTGCCAATTTTTTGTCTCATTAATGGAGTCTAATCAACAAAATTTCCTTTTCATTTCCTTAACTTGATCTTGTAGTGCTTTTCACCTAGGCATGTTCAAAACATATTATGTCCACATTGCATGTCTAAAGATTTTAGACCTTTGATTAAGCTTTTACCATGGCTCATAAACTAGATAATAAATCCATTGATAAAGGAAGGTTAAAGTTGAAGAGAAATAACTCAAATTATAAACCCAATGAGTATTTTTATTCCAAACTAATCCCAACACTAAAAACAAAGCAACTACCAACACCATTATCCTCAAAGCTACACCACCAACATCTACCAACCAATAAAACCTAAGGAACCAAACCTTAGACTCCTCTAATTATTCAAATCGAAACCAAATGAACCAAACTTGAAATAATCATAATCAGCTAACTCTACTTGGGGATCCCTATCTTTTTATTTTTGAAAAGTTACTAAAAGACAATATCATCCAACTTCCACTAATTAAACCACCCCCTTAGTTCTATGCTTCTCACCCCATATTGGGTTAGTATAATGATAATGACTATTGTACCTTTCACTGAGTCATAGGACATGACACCAATAGGTGAAACACCTTCAAATACCTTATCCAATCCCTCATTGACAAGGGGAAGATTACATTGGGAATTCCCAATGCACCATCGAACTAGGCCCTTGACATATTCTATAAGCCTTTTCCTAATCATGATCCTTCTACCCCTTACCATGAAAATAAACTAGACCCATCTCATGAGGCATATAATATTAATGTGGTTACTGATGAATCAATTATTGAAGAAAACATTACTGTAACCACCTCTTTCTCCATTCTTGTAATAGAAGAAAAAACCTACCTTATATTCATTTGAACACACAAACAAAAGAAGCCACCATACCCACACCTCTATTAGAGGATACCAAACCTACCTCCAGTATCGTAGAACCATCCAACCCCTCTTTGGAAGCTATCTCACAAGAGAAGATGACTTCATCCACCCAAACTCTAATTTGAAAACCTTTTGTCAGAGTCAAGATAAAGGTAAGAGAACAAAATTATAAATTCCAACCCCTTCTTTCACAAACCAACCTATCCCTTATAAACCATCCAAAACCTCCACCTAACCAACTAAAAACTCCTCCAAATTAATTAACCCTCAAACACCTAAACTCACCAAGACAACTAAAGTGACCAAATCCCCTCCAAAACTAAAAATTAAAACAACTAAAGAAGTAAAACCACCAAAAGGCCCAAAAACCCAAATTTTACCTCCCTCAACCTTGCCCTCCATTATGGGTCCTCATCCCTTTAACTTGAAAACAAAGTCCATCATTTTTACCAGAACCCCACCACCTTTATTGGTCACACCTTCATACTTAATTTCTAAGACACCTTTCCTCACTACACCGATAACTCCTAAGTTACCTACCTTTCCCTCCTCTACCTCTAGTTTTTTAACCACCTTGCCTAAAACAAAACCATCAACCAAACATACCACTTTACCCAAGACACCTACCAAAAAACCTAAATCTACACAACCTTCTACTTCAACACCTAAAATAAAAATCTCTAAACCTATACCACCTTTAGCTAAACCTTACTTAACCATTATCCAATAGTTATTGTAAACTTTTTCATTGAGCTTACCATCCATCAAACCCTTTTATCCTTCATGTAAAAAACCCTATTTGTTCAATGATAACTTGATATGTACATACCATAGGGCACTAAGACATGACAAAAAAAATATAAAGCTCTCCAAGTACTTATTCATATCTTGTATGAAGATGATGATCTATTATTAGATAAACCTCATTTATCCTCATTACCAATCCAACCACCAACTCAACCCATCCAATATTTAGTCTCACCTAAAATTAAATAAGAGGAACTAAAGCAACCACCTAATCTATAAAACCCCCTTCTCCACACTATTCACATGGTTACCTGATCTCGAGCCTAATAGAAAGATAAAGGGAAGGCTAAGGCATCAATTCCTTGGACTTACCCCTCCTCAAAATCTCAAGCAAAAAATACCCAAAAATATTTATCTTCAAACAAACCCAAGGTATCTATCTTATGTGTTTCCCCATCTAACCATGTATACCCTAACCTACATGTAATATCCATCTAGAAAGCTATCCTTAAGTAGCTTCATCAAATTCTAAAAAAAATTAGCTTATATGAGTTAGTATCTACCTCTCCCCATCATAACCAAGAACTCATATAATCTTTGTAATCCATCGAGTTCTAATCCAATGACCATCAACCTCTATCTGCCTTTGTTGGTTACTTTCAAACTTTTAACCTTGTCACTTTCAAAGATTCATAAATACCTTCTATTCATCCACAAGATCCTAATCCCCCCCTCTTCATTACAAAATACATTAATCAAACTTTCATCAAAAGGGTGATGATTGATGGAGGAGCCAACATCAATATTATCTCCTCCCATTCTTATGACCATCTTCACATGCCCACAAACATCATGTCTAAAATCATAATGGTCCTTCATTCTTTCAATGGTACCATGGCTACTACCTTGGGCATTATTATCCTTCATATTTATGTATGGCCCCATACTATTCCTAATTTTTTATGTTATAAAATGATAATTCCAATAAAGTGTTTTACTTAGGTGCCCTTGGATTCATGCTATGAGTTGTGTCCCTTCCACCTTACATTGATGTGTCAAATTTGAGCATGAAGGCAAGTTGTGACTATCTAAGCTAACCCTAGTCCTTTCACATTTTAAAATATGACATATCAACATAATGATGTCCTTATTCTTCATTCATCCACCTCAAAATCATTTGTTAATAATAAAACCCCATCAACCAAAACCCATGACACTTCCACACCATATCTTGATGAATCTTCCACTAGCTCATCTATCCCTTCTTCCCATATTCTAGTAGAGGACACCATGAAAACAAAATTCCAACATATTTCCTTTGGGGAATATATAATCTTAGCCTTAGATTCCTTCTCTACTCCCCAAGAATATGGGAATCTCAGACATGACCCTTCCTATGACCCTAACATTAAAACCATCATCCCCTTTGGGCTCCCTAGCCATCAAACAAATTTAATTTATTGGGGACCTGATTTGCCACTTATATCCCCTACCATTACTTCATCCATCCAACCATTTACCTCTAAATTTTCCTATCTTATCAAACTAGATTTTACTAAGTTGTATCTTTATAGATGTGCTTGGAAAGGATTTGGCCTTGGTCACTATGAACATGGTCTTCGTCAGTTACCCCACATCAAAACTTTACAACCTCATGAGTCATTTGGTCTTAGGTATGAACTACCTAAATAACCCACCAATTCACCCAAATCCATTTCCACCATGGAGGAAGATATCCCATCCTCACCAACCCCATAACTTTCCCCACCTGAAGATCCTGACATCATCCCCCCTAACTTTTTTTTCTAGTTAATACCATTAGTTTGGGCCCTCTCATCTACCAAAAATCTAGCCAAACAAATGTATTTCCACTTGTCTACCCTAAAATGGTAGATAATGATTCTCTTACCATTAACACCATCCAATATCAAGACAATGATTCCACTCTTACTTACCTTAGTATAGGGATTCTTCTATCTATAAATCCCTTCCTCATGAAGCCTCGACCATGTCAAATTAATCCACCATCGATATTAGTTTGGGCACTCTAGATAACCCACACATTATCAAATTGGGCTGATCACTAAATTTCAAATAATTTTGAGACTTCTCCTCTTTCCTCCAATATCGTAGCATAGCATTCACTTGTTCTTATAGTGATATGCCCAAGATTGATACCACCATTGCTACCCATAACATAGTCACTCATCATGATTCCAAGACTATTAAATAGAAAATTTTATGCATGCATCCTCATATATACCTTCTCATCAAATAAGAGCTTTGATATCTCCTATTTTTAAACCTCTTTTAACCCATTGACTACTCCCACTATGTCTTAAATATCATACCTATCACCAAAATCACTGGGGGTCTACACATTTGTGTGGAATTTCATGACATTATCCTCACCTACACCAAGTATAACTTTTCTCTACCTATCATTTACCAACTTATTGATCTTATATCCAATCATGAGATGTTATCTCTCATGGATAGGTTTTCGGGTTATAATCAGATCTTGATTGCTCTTGAAGATCAGTACAAAATTGCTTTTACTAGCCCTTGGGGAACTTTTTTCTATAGATTCATGAATTTTGGGTTAAAGAACACTAGGGAAATCTACCAACATGCCATGACTTATATCTTCCATGATATAATCGATAATATTATAGAATACTAGGTGGATGACCTTCTTAGGAAATCCAAACTCTAAAAAATTTACTTGACTATTCTTATGATCATATTTGAACACCTCATCTATTATCTTGTTCACCTTAATCCCATGAAATGTATTTTGGGGTACTTTCAAGAAAGGTTATTCTCATTATTATCTCTCTTCATGGAATCAAAATAGACCTTGTTATAGTTAGAGTAAATTTGGACATGCCTCTTCCAACTAACCTTAAGCAGCTCCATAGCCTGCAAGGAAAACTTCAATCTATTCACCATTTCATTTCCTAACTTTCAAAATAGTTCCAACCTTTCCATCACCTTCTAAATAAGGATGTCTCTTTTAAATGGATATATATTGTCAAAAAGATTTTTATTCACTCAAATAGTACCTTTTTTCATCACTTATCCTCACCACTCTGAACGATGACCACCCCTTTTACCTATATATCTCTACCACCGACCATTCCCTATAGGTAAAGTTGGTTCACCAAGATGAAAAACATAGAGAGAAATATATATAATACATTAGATACACACTCATACAATATGAAACTCAGTATACACATACTGAGAAACTTTGCTTAGGATTGACCTTCATGGCCACCAAACTCCACCACTACCTTCTTAACCATAAAAACTATGTCATCACTAATACAAACCAACTGAAGTACATGCACTCTAAACCATATGAAAATAAACATATGTATAATTGGATCATACTCATAGCTAAATTTGAACTTAAATTCCTCTATCAAAAGTTTATTAAAAGGCAAGTCATCCCTAACCAATTAGCCAAAGCTCCTTTACCAGACAACCAACCACCTCCTCTTACCTTTTTGGATGAGTCTATTGTGACTCTTTTTCAAGATGATGGCATAAATTACCAAATTACCGTGTTTTTTGATGGATCAAAGTGCCAACAAGGAAGGGATGCTGGAATTATTAGAATTCATCTTGATGGTGAACCCTTTCCTCTATCCTTCAAACTTGACTTTAAATGCACTAATAATATGGCTAAGTATGAAGCCCTAGTGATAGGTCTCTGAATTGATCTATACTTGGGAATTAAGATAATCCATTTCTTTAGTGATTCCTAGCTCATGGTTAACTAGGTCAATAGATCCTATCAATGTAAGAATGATGTCTTACAAAAATATAAACTTTTAGTTGATAAACTCTTAGCATCATTTACACATTACCTAGTCTAATTTATTTCTTGATCTAATAAAAAATTCATAGATATGTTGTCTTACCTTTCTTCCCAAATCCCTTCTCAACCTTCCAATTCCAAAATCCTTATCACCATTCATCATTTTATGACTCCCTCTTATATCTAATATGACCTCTCTACCATTACAATGTGGAAGAATCCCATTATAACATTTGGTATGACCAAACTTTCAACTACCTCAACTTAGGCATCATTCATCCTAACCTATCTAAGAACACCTAAAGAGCCTTGTTTAGAGTACATATCATTACACCATACTATGGGAATCATTTGTGAACATGGTTTCAACGATCTCCTTCTTTGTTTCCTATATAGCTATGAAGCTTCCCATGACATCAAGGAAACAAATGATGGGATTTGTGGGGGACACTTTAGTAGCCTAATAATTTCTAAATGTATCCTTTTCCTTGGATACTATTGGTCCACCCTTAACCAATTCTATTGTGATTATGCAAAAAGGTGTGTTAAATGTCAATAACATGCTAATTGACATCACGTGCTAGCCAATAGCCTATATTTATCTAAGGACTTTTGGCCTTTCTCTTAATGGGGGATCGATTTCATTGAGGAAATTAACCGTTATTCTTCATAGTGGCATAGCTCCATCATCACAACCACCAAATATTTCACCAAATGGGTGGAATTTATTCCTCTTATCTTGACTAAAGTAGAAAAGATTATTGATTTTATCAATCATCATATCATCTATCACTTTGGTGTTCATCATAAGATCATCATCGATAATGGAAAATCCTTAAAAAATAAGCAAGTCCAAGGATTATGTGATGCATTTGGCATCAATTTAATCTTTTCCTCAACTTACCATCCATAAGTAAATAGATATGGAGAAGCCTCCAACAAAACCCTCAATAAAATACTAACCAAAGTTGTCAGTGTTTTAGTATGGGTTTGGTACTTTCACATCCCATTCACTTTATGGGCCTATTGCACTAGAATTCAAATGTCTACGAGTGATACCCATTTCTATATAGTATTTGGAGTAAAGGAACTCTTTCCTTTTGAAGTCCAAATCCCTTCTCTTCATATATCTTTAAAAGAGATTATTTTTAGGAAGATTTTCATTAGCACCATTTAGCTCAACTTGAGCTACTTGATGAGCATTATTTATTAGCCCTCACCCACCTCTATATCTATCAAGAGCATATCAAATGGTCTTATAATAAGCACCTCAAATAATGGGGATTCAATATCAGAGACCTCATCCCAAAGGAAAACTAACACATGACCAACATGGAGAAGAGTAAATGAGGCATGTTTATTTTCAATTGGCTTAGACCATACATCATTAGCCATAAGTATGGACTAGGAGTTTATCATTTATCCTCTCCCAAATGCAAACTAGAGCCTAAGCCCCTTAATTCTTTGCATCTACATCTATTTTTTTGTTAAATAAGGATCAATCTCACTTTTTTTGTCTAACTTACGCTCATCCCTTGATTATGAGATTTTAACCTTCACCCATCTTTTTCCTCTCCTTTTGAGGACAATTGATTACAACATAGAACCATGTAATTAACCATCATAGTCATAGCCTAATATTAAATGTGGGTACCATAGCTATACCCATAATATGGTTCTCATGGATAGTTTTCATTTCTAACAAGATGGAATCCCATGGTTATTGTCTCTCAAAAATGACACCTTTTCATATCATTATCCTTCTTGTGTTAATTTTTTTCCTTCATAAAGGTAAACCTCTAAACTTAATTAGACTTGTCCATGTATAAAAAAAATACATCTAGAAATAATTTGGAAACCAAAATATTACTTGGGTCAATATATTAAGCATTGTAGATTATTCCCTAAAAGGACAGCTACCAAAAAACAAATAAAAATTGCGAAATATAAGGTAGACTTCTCCCTTAAAGGACAACTATCAAGAGCATTAAACAAATCCAATAAGCTGAGACCACCTCCTTGAAGGATGTCTAAGTTAACTTTGTCAAAAATAGAAGCTTCTCACATTGATCATCTTCCCATATACAATAATAAAACAAAAGACCCACTATCACAACAAAATCTAAAGCCATAATTGGTTCTCAAGAAACATAATAAGTTAGAAGCCACAATCAGCTTTCACATGTAGACTTCCCACATTGATCAGTCTACATCGATCATAAGACATGGACTTGTCTATTACCATTATTAGGCCACCTATAGAAGGGATAAACTAATTCACATGAGGTTATCATACATATCACCCATATTACTTTTAGACTATCTATAAATCAAGGGATTTAGATATTACTTAACACTCTATGATTAAGAAACATTTTTTTATCAACTCATGACTACTCATGCACATCATTTGAAGGGATTATATTCATTAAGCCAATCCTATTTTGGGTCTATTTTTAGTCCTTATCAAAAACAAAGTATTATTCCCTATTCTTATCTTAATGTGCTTGGTTGATGTTTTCATCATGACTTTTACCATCTAGTGTTGCAACAACAATAATCATTATTTTGACATTAAGTGAGATTACAATAATCATAACCATACCAATCATACTCATAATATTTAGAGGTATCCACACAACCTTAAACATGATAAAATTTGACCAATGAAATCCAACACATTTTTAACATGTTTATAATAAACTATGAAATATTTTATTTAGGGTGTGATGATTCACACGACACATACAAAGTTATCGAACTATCCACACTTTCCCTGAGGCCCCTGCATACATTATTTTGCTACCTAAAAACTAGGTTGATTGTTTGGTGACTCTATATTTATATTCAACCATCCTTCTACTTGATTTCTCCCTAAACTAACATCTATAAAATTCCCTATCTTAGTAGTTACTAAAGGTTGTACCCTATTCTCCTTTTTCACATTCATCCCCATAAAGCAAGAATCATATTCTACTCTGCATCCTTCACCTTACTCACCTATCATAACCATTGCATCCCTCTGATCTAGTTATTATACTCACATAAGTATCATTAGTTATTTCCTCAATGCACATCCCCTTGGATAGTAAGGGTTCCATCCATAGATAGGTTGATGGTCATGTTCACCATCCCTACATCTTGCATAGTGAAATTCTTGCCTTCTTCACTATTATAGAGGTAAGAGTTTAGGCTCAAGCTTGGGTCATGAGTGCCTTTATTTTTGTTGTTGATCTAATAATACTTCAATTATTGCCATTACATGTTGTACTATTCAATAGATCTACACATTCACCATATTGATTATTTTAAGTCATGTGTATTTCTGATTATCTCCACCATTGTCCCCAATATTCACCATCTTCAACCTTATGTAGTTATCTACACTCTCTATAGCCTATAAAACCAAATAACTCAATGATAGACATTCATCCTTACAAGATTATTTGAATTGAATACCTAACCATTCTTCCTCATCAATATGATTCTTCATTCCACTGACATCAGACCCCAACCATTGGTAGTGCTTACTTGAACATGGTAGCATTTTCTTTTGTGCTAGCTAAAATTTCATCTATAGAAGGGGAAGGAATGATCACCTTCTCCAACTATATATACAATCTCCTAGGCCATGTAGCTTCTTGTTGGTCAAGCCAAACCTAGTGAAACCAATAAGTCATTGGTTCCAAGGTACTGAGATAGAGGATGTAGACATGAATGCCTTTTGTCTAGTTTACCCATGTAGCTCTTGGGTCATGTACGGTCCAACCTCTATCACTCAATACACCACCAATTTTATACCTTATAGAATCTACTTAGTTGTTAAATAAATTCTTTGCAAGTAGTCACTTCATTACTACAATTAAAAATTAACCCATAGTGGTGATGACCCTTAGCCAAAGTGACTATACAGATCTTGATGGAAGCCCATTTCCTAAAACTTGGCTCATAATGGTAGATGTTATCTCCAAGCTTGTACTCTCATATAATTTTAGAAGGTGAAACCTCCTCACAAAGGCACCTATTCTTTAGATTAGCTCCATTAAAGTTCATTTTTGGTGTTTAACATTGTGTTTTTTTTAATCTTCCTTACCCATCCATGTCTCTCATATTAATAAATGTGGGATCATTATAGTAAATATTCACCAGTTTACACCATGTAATTTCACCATCACCTTTGACAAAACCCAAAACTAATATCTTAAAAAAACTTTTCCATTAGCCCAAACCAACCCTTGTGGTCCATAAAATTGGGGCAGCCAATTTGAACATCACTCACCCAACCCTTGTTAAACTAAATTGGCCTAATGTCCATTTGACTATATAGGCACTGCTTGACTTCTAAAGGTATTTTGGCCACTAAAAACTCATTTCTAATAATGCCCTCATGCTTAGGACATCTTATATCATAGAAGCTTTGGATTTTTCATAGAATCCATGTATTTTAACATCACCTAATACTTCCTCTTTATTTTCCCTAATTATTGGGAGAACTATAATGCCCTAATGTCCTAAGGTCTTTTGGAATATATAGGTAGTTCTCAATTATCAAGTTCAGTTCGATCACATCCTTTATTTTCCCCTCTCCCCTAAAATATCTTCCTCTACTTCTCTACCCATCCCTTCACCACCTCTCTCCCTTCAACTTGTCAATCTTTGTTAACCACTTTTCCAAGTTATCAATCTATTATAACACAATGATTCATAGCCTTCCACAATAGCCCCTCTTATCTCCCATAAACCCACCACCAAATTTGCTTCATTGGTCTCCCCATCACCTTTCCTTGTGCATGATTTATGGCTCACTCCTCCATCCACTTTTCATGTATTTTTTCCCTCTATTGACTTCTTACCAACTATGCCCTTTATCCCGTTTATCTTCTTCCACCATCCTCATCCTTTCCCCTTACCCTAGGAAAAATATCATACCCTCTTTATCACTCTCTTTTCCTCACCAATTTCACATCATCTTGTTCCCTTGCGCTTTGAGGGACACTTTTACCTCCTTATCTTCTTTGCTACCACCTTTTTACTGCTCTTCCATTGATTCTAAATCACTTTCATTCCAATTCTTAGTTCTTATTTTCCTCTTTCCCATATTTTCAATTTTGCATGCTTTCTATTTATTCTATTTCTTCTAGCATCCCATTTTTTTCCTACATGTGCCACCACTCTCTATAAATTTAACACTCTTCCCACCTTTTCCATTTTTTTTTGATAACTAGCTTTTAACTAGGTCTTTACCCTTTGGGAAGATTTACATAATTTCCCTTTTCTTCTTATCTTTTCCTACCTTTTGTACTTTGTATTCATCTTTCCATCTTGATACTCACTTATCTTTGGCATCTATTTGAGTGTCTATTCTTTATATTCTTACTTCATTTTTAATCTTATCATTCCTGATCTTCATCCCTTATTTTTATCTCATTCCATTTCATTATGTTCCCCTATTTCTTCACCACCTCATTGCCTCTTCAGCTTATCAATCTCTTGTAATCACCCATTCAGCTTGTCAATCTCTTCTAACAAGCTGATTGATGCCTACCTTATCTCTTCACATTCTTGTCCACCCATCTTTTTCTTCCCCTCATTGTTCTTAACCCCTTTCACATTTTCCATCCCATTCTCATCTCCAAAAGTAACATCTACTTTACTTCATTATTTCTCTCCTTGCCTATCATCATCCATGCTTACTTGGTCAAGATTTCACCTATTTCTTTGCTCTCCTATCATCCTTTTTGTGTCCTCATTTCACTCCTTTTTCCTCCTATTTCATTTCTTCCATGTATATCCTTGCTTTCCATTTCATCACCAAATTATATTCTCTTTGGTCTTTTTTAGAATTATTTTCAAACCTTTCATGGCCTTTCATATTTCTCATCATCCCCTTACCCTTCATGATTGTTACACTTCTCTCACCATCCTTTTTAATTCTCCAATCAATCATTCTTTAGTTCATCCCTCAACCCCCCCCCCATCTTTTACCTTTTATTTTTCTTCTCTTTTCTCCATTTAATTTTTTTCATCTCCCTTGATAACATTCCTTGGTTTTTTTTACCTTATTTTTTTTCTCTCATATATGTTCCTACTTGGATCCTTCCATCCTTCTCCACCTTCATCTTTATCTATAACCTCATTGTTTTCTCTACGTATCTCTTCATCCATCTCGTAGTCTACCTTCACTTTATCCCTTATTAGATGTCCCTTTTTCCCATTTAACCTCCAACTCATCAGAGTGAAATCACCCATTGAACCAATTTTATGTACATATCCTTATCTACTTCATCATGTCCTCTACACCCTTGTTTTAATGCATGAAATCTGGTCAAGTTTGTTACTTTAGGTGCATCTTGTTCTTCATTTAATGCCTTTACATGTTGAGTTTATATCCTCTTTTTTTTCCCTCTCTAGCTACTCCCTTCACCCTATCTATCACCTTTTTCCATTTTAAACCCTATACCCATTTTGCTCTTATATGATCACAACATATAACATGTTATGGCCTTAAAGGTCTTCCATTTGACTTTGGTTTATTATGAGATATATATTGATCTTATGGCTCTATAACACAATTAGCTAGGATCATAGGCTCATACAACCAATAAGCAAACCTAAGCATTGCTAAGCCATTAGGATGAAGTTTACTTCCCCACCCCCTCTGGTCTTACGTATTTCAAATCCTTTTTACTTTAACCTTCAGAGATGTTATAATAAAAACTAAAACCACCTTTAAATGGAAGATTTGGGGTATCCACATGTGGATGCTATCTATACCCTCTCATGCAACTTACCTCCCAATAAATAATTTCCCTTGATTTTTTGTACTCGACCTACATCTTCCTATTTACTATAATAGCCCTAATTTTTAATTGCATTCCACCTAGTAAAATTTTCTAGGAGTCATCTCTTCCACCAAACTATTTTCCTCCTTGGTCTCTTTTAGACCTATTTCTCCCACCTTCCTTTTCATCTCCCCAATCTATCTATCTTTGTACGTTCTTCTTCTATTTTATCTCTCAATTTTCCATTTATACCATTTATTTTCCTTCTTATTTAAACATGCTCCCTCATTTTATTATTATTATTATTATTATTATTATTATTATTATTATTATTATTATTATTATTATTATTATTATTATTCACCTCACTTCATATTCTAAAACCCCTTATAGTCTTTCTCTGAATTCCCTCAAAACTCAATGCTTACTTATTTTGGGGCCCCACTATCTCTAGGGTCAAGGGTTTGAATCTTCTCCATTTCTCATTTACAAACTCTACTACTTTTACTCCTTGAATAATTAAATAATACCCTTCCATAACCTATTAACAACACTATTGTGTAGAGTGCATAATGTTAACTTATTTGGATGGTGATGAAAGAACCCATTGGGTCACCATGGTAATTCAAGTAGTGTCAGATTTTCTAAAGCTTGGTAAAGCATATTTATCCCTTTTTTAAAAAATGGTGGTAGAAAGATAGCCACCGTACTGACCAAAACCCTAACCTTCATGGCCACCTTCTCGGCCTTTGGCGACTAGATGCCATGGTTAATTGCCCTCACCTTCTTGTTCTAATGTAGGCAACGAGATAGAACGTTGACTGGGGTCATGGCTCATGCTGACATGCTTCCAGATGTCAGGGATTTCTTTGGTGATGTTTTTGACTACCATGGTAGTGATTGTTCTAAGTGTCAATTTAGCAAAGAGGGTGATCGAGTAGATGATCAGGTGGACAGAATGGGTGCTGATGGCATTGGTTTTGGGGCTTATTTCTTTGATTATGGTGCCATTTTTTGTGGGTAGTGTGATTTTAGGGTTTGAGGGTATGGTGGAGCACAGCCTTTTTATCGACATGGTTATGACTATCATTATTGTTGAATCTAATGGTGTCTTCATCAAATCAAAGGGATAGAGAAACCAAAGGTATTTTGTGGAATTTTAATGTCTTGATAAATGCTTGTGTGTCATTATTTTGTAATGGCAACTTGCATTATTGGCTAAGGTAGAATGCTAAAGATATATATTTTTTAGCATTATTTACCCTATGCTGTAAGCTCTTTAAGATTTCAGGTCCTTGTAAAATTTTGGTACTTTTATTGGACTATGTTTGTGGTTTCAGGTCCCTGTAAAACCTAATTTTGATGTTGTTCTTCAGTAGGTTTCAGGATTGATTTTCCTAGTTGTTAATGCTTTATCTTTCTTGATTATGTTAAAGGGTTTTGGGGTCTCTTCAAAACCTACTTTTACCATAATCTAAAACAAATGGTTGTAGAAATTTCATACTTGAACCTACTTATCCATGGCTACATATTCCTTTTGCATAGTTGAATCAATCATCTAATTATCTCCTAGGTGATCTCATCCACCATTTCTACCAAACCAATCAATAAACTATTTGATAGCCAACTTTTCCACCCTTTGGATCTTCCCTTTCTCTGACATCCTTCAACTAGACCTAACTACATGATACATCAAATTGGGGTAACCAAGTTAACGAACACTCTCCACCTTAAAATAACTACATTAGGCCTAAAGTTCATTTTGGACATTATGTCCATGGAACTATGTAGGCAAAATCCACTTACCTATTACATATGGAGTCTCATAACCACCTCATGCCAAGTAGCCAACCCACTTTCCCACACCCACCTTGATGATGGCCATTTTTTTATCTAACCTATTTACATTTTATATGATGACCTTGCTTGGTTCCTTTCAATTGTATCGATTATGCTTTTTGTGTTTAATATTTTACTCCCCACATCATGTGCAACTAGATACTTTGTGTTGTTCTATAGAAGCACTTCCTTACCTTAGATACCTATGAAAAACACTGACCTTGTCTAGATGACTCAATAGGCTTAATCTAATTAATTATGACTAATGTTGTAGACTAGTTACCCTATCATATCTCCATCAAGAATCTAACCTTATTTTTATAAAAATTGGCATCTTTAGTCTTTATGCAATGTTGAATATCATGCTTAGTCACATTTTATGCACCCATTAACATTTCACATGCCTAGCTACCTTGTGGAACCACTTAGTGCCTCCCCACCAATTTCTTATCAAACCTGAACCTGATTCAACCATTCCTCATTAACTCTTAGTTTTAGGGGGAACACCTCCTCCCATACTCATAGGACCCTAACCTTTGACCAAGAGATTATTTTTTGTTTTATAGCTTGTTAATTCAAAGTTGCATAACAAAAAGGGGCAAAATGTAGACATTAGAAAACTACACACTTATAGTATTTGATGACTAAATACCTCACGACAACCTAAAGACTCCCTAAACTTTCTTAACCCTTTACCAACCCCTCTTAACCTAGCCAAATCACTATTATCCTAGTCACATAGTACTATTCAAAAATATTATTCCCTATCACTATTCACTGTAGGACCCACTATCACTATCATGATGACATGGCATGTGACCTAGCATGTGACATGGCGAGTGACATGAAATGTGATATAGTATGTGATTTTTTAAGTGACATGTCTTAAAAGTGAGTTGGTTTGATATGGTACATGATACCCCACTTGGGACTCTTTTCCAAGGTGTTGAATGACCTCATTCAAGCATCACAAGGTCCCCCCTTAAAATAATGTGAATTTCCGCTTAAGGGTCTATCATTAAACATGTTTTTTTGCTTCACACATGAAAGTGGCCTTCAAAATGAGATACCTACCTATTTATCACTTTGAAAAAGATAAAGGGAACCCATTTTTGACTTTTTAACCCAAATGGGATACCCATGGTCAAGGTGGGAATCCCACCACACTCATATTTTGACTCATTCATGCACCCAAATGAAAAATGGTGCCACATTTTGTGTTCCATCTCTTTAAGTGCTTGGATGAAGATAATAAAGGGTGGTGAAAAGTTTTTTTCCTCATTTAGACCCATGCCCATGATTCTTATTTAAAATTGGATTCATGTGCAAGGTGGGAGAAATACCAGACCAAATGGGAGACCCATTATCAATATGGGAATCCCACCAACTTCACCGTTTGACTTATTTATGCACCACATGAAAAATGGCACTGCATTTTTTTTGTCATCTCTTTAAGTTATTGGATGAAGACAAGAAGGTGAGGTGAAAAGTCTTTGGCCTCATTTAGACCCATGTGCATGATTCCCATTCAAAATTGGATTCATGTGCAAGGTGGGAGACACACAAACCCAAATGGGAGACCCATGATCAAGGTGGGAATCCCACCAACCTCATATTTTGAGTTATTCATGTACCAAATGGAAAATGATGCCATACTTCTACTATTCCCTCTTTTGGCATGATTCTTCACAACAAATGCTATAATTACCCCCTCTCCTTAACCCAAGGTTAAGTTGTAAATTAGTCTTTGGTTATTAACATCTTATTACAGGAATTTGAAGGAGGTCATCCTTTTAGAGGTCATCCACATCTTGGAGGAAAATGATTCAAAGCAATGAATCTCTACCAAAACTACCTCAAGACATCTTCAACAACATCGTCAATAATAACAAAAATCTTCTTCAAGCTTGGAAGGTAACATTTGATTTGGTTTATTCAATTTCATTGTATCATCCCCTTGGGATTTTTAATCTCTTCATCCCCACTTATCCATTTTCTCCCTTTGTCATTTCATTATCTCAATCCATTTTCTTCATTGCCATGTTTTATCCATTCACACCTTTTCCACTTTTACCTTCCTTATCCATTTTCTCCCTTTGTCATTTCATTATCTCAATCCATTTGTTCCCTTGCCATGTTTTATCCTTTCACACCTTTGCCATCTTAACTACTTACCTTCTTATCTCATTAACCATTCACCCATTTATCCCATTTGAAACTTTAATTTTTTATTACCTTAACCATTTATAAACCAACCAAACCACCTTTTTTTAATCCCTTGTTAAATTTCTAAACCAAAACCATAACCTTACTTTGACTAATTTTCAGCATTCGTTGCTTTATTTAGTCATTATTTTAAAAGCACTTAAATTTTTTGTCTTAATTTAGTTATTTGATGTTATTTACTTATTTTTAATTTCCATTATTTATTTTTTTAAATACAAGTATCTTTCCTTTTTTATTCACAAACTTAAATGTTTAAAGCAGGTGGATTGATAGCCTCTTAGAAAGATTTCACTTATAGGATCTAGCTCATTCTAGGCAATCCACCCTAATACTTATTTAGATAACAAGTTTTATGGTAGTGATTTCTTATTTTAGGTCATTATTACCTAGCCAAGGAGGAGTTCTCATAAGTTCTATATTAAACACATGCACATTTAACATGTATTCTTCTACACACCATTCTTAACTAGTTTCTTCTTTTCACACTTAAGAAAAATCAAAATTAGATAGAACAACCTAAGAAGGCTCTCCCTTTTGATAATATATATACTATATATGAAGTCATATAGAACCTCCCTATATTTTGGACTTCCATTAGTTGGTTTTGGATGGAGTCACTTAGCATCTAGGCTCAGTGGATGTATTGATTACTTTGGTGGATTCCCCATATGTATTATTACATCTAGTCCTAAAATTTCTTGGCATCAAGTGTTTTAGTGACTACATGCAAGACTTTAATTAAATCACCCAATTCATCCTTAAAGTCTACCCTTGTCATTATTTTTGGAAGTCTTATATAGGAAGGCCTAGGGACATTTATCCATTGTTTATTAATTACCCTTAGACATCCATTGTTTTTATTTTAATAGAATTTATTTGATTATTAAAGAGTTATATCAAAATAGATCTCATATTCAGGGATCAAGAACACTGAGTTTATAAATTTGAGGTCTAGGTTCATAATACTTTCCCCTTGTTATTAAATAATTCTCTCTTATCTACATCATATTTATTTTTCTAATGTGAGTAATAGATCAAGGCTCTAAATTGATAGAGGGAAAGTTACTTATTGAGGTAGTTACATAAATATAAATTCTCTAAATATAGTCATTTTTGAATTTATCATTTAATTTAGTCTAGAAATCACCTAGGTCTATGTGATCCAAGTCTGTGTATGATCTCATTTGTGTTGGATTCTAAGCTGAGTGGGATATTAGGTCCCTTGGATTGTAATTTCATCTTTTTTACTAACATGGATTCTAGGGAATCTGATGTGGGAAAACTAACTATAGATTTGGTGGGCTTTGGGTTTGTAAAACATATGTAAATTTTTTGGTTGAGATTGTGGTTGCTTTTTCAAGTAAAATGTCTGGTATGGATTATGGTTTAAAAATACACTTGTAATGTATGTTAAAAACTCTAGTGGGTTTCAAGATTGTAATTTCAAGTAAGATCCTTGATGGGTTTTGAAATTGCTTAGTGTACTGGGATTATCCACAAAGCTATGGAGTTGTAAAAGTAGGTAGAAATTTATAGGTTTTGAAGTTATGATGGTAGGTGAAAATTATGTGGGGACTATGTGAGGAATTCTTAATGGAATATTCAACTATTTTGAATGAAACCCTAAGTTTCTCTAATGATAAAAGGTCTTGAAGGATTCCACAAGATAATCGATAACCAGATGATGGGTAAACAAATGATACTAAGAAAACAAAATTAAACCATACCAATGCTAAGCAAAGGAAAAATAATCCTATATGTATTATTATATGAGAGAAAAACATGAAAATAACCTAGACAATCTCAATAGAGAAAAAAATGTAGCTAAGAAAAACACAGGGGGATCTAGAAATTACATGCAAGGGTAAATAATGGTGTCATGGCTCAAAGATGCATGGATGAGGTGTGGCATTTATTAGCATCAAGGTGGGGTCATGGCTTGGATTCATAGAGCTCCAATCTCAAAATTTATAGTATAAATAATGATTTTCAATTAACCCCATTTTTATTTATATAACCTCTATAATAAATCTCCTTAAGTAGGTAGTTGGTGGGAGGGTCAAAAATTTGGGGACTTAGATCAAAATTCTAATTTTAAAAATTTGTAATTTGCACTTTGACCTCTAATTTTCATTGGGTATATTTTTTCCTTAAAAATGAGAAATCAAAACTTGAGGTAAAATTTACAACTTTTCAAGTTAAAAATTTTAATCAGAGTTTAAGTTTCTAGAGGAAGGGTAGTCAATGGGAAGCAAAACTTGAGTTGTAATTTATAACTTTGAAAATTGAAAATTGTAACCAAAGTTATTATTTTTGTTTGGAGTGATGGGAAATAATAAGAGTTTGGTAAGTAGTTTTAAATTTTTCATGTTACAAATTGCATTCCGATCTCCAGTTTCCACTAGTTAGGTGTTTGGTAGGAAGTAAAGATCCATTTACAATTTGTAACTTTTCAAGTTAAAAATTGAGAGAGGGGTTTTAAGTTTTTATGGGCATTATTTGTGTATGAATTTGAGGTTGGTAATAAATTTTCAAGTTTGAAAATTTCATTCCAATCTCTAGTTTTTGTCGACTATGAGTAAAGCAAGAAGTACAGGTCTAGATGCAATTTTCAAGTTTACAAGTTACAAATTATACCCAAATCTTTGGTTTCTACCAAGATTTTGGAAAAGAATGTCTTGGGTCATTTTAAGGCCCTTTTTTGGACAAAATTAATGGGTCTCCCTTTGGTTACTAGATATTTTGGCATTTTTGGGACAAAAATATCAACAAGTTTCATTACATCATGAGGAATAATATAGTTAAAGAATTTGAAATGAGTTACATAAAGAATGGAGTGTCTACCCTCATAATTTAAATATTTTATAATAAATATATCAAAATTTTCCAATACCTAAGGTAAATATGAATGGAGCATGCCTTGATTTGAAGCTACCATTTGCTCATCTCTTACATAGAATGTGTTCCTTTCTATTGTGGAACTAGGTTTTATTTTCCATAAATACCTTGCCTTAGAAGACCAATTAATTGAATTATAAATTCTTCATTTAATCTTATCCTCAATCCATTTAAAATAAAATAATAATTAACAAATATGCTATAAAAATATTTTACACTGTGGTTATTATATCTAGTCAATCTTTCACAATATCTAATACATCATATATTTTTTAATATATTGGTGACATTCTGATTAGCCCACAATGGTGTGATTTTTTTAGGTTCTCTCCAAACAATTTATCCTATCATGGTTACTTTTTGATTACTTGAAATAAAATAACAAGAGGTTTTTTAGGGTCTATTGAAGTAATAATGTATTTTTCTTGTTTAACAACCATTATTATCTTGGCTTTCCCTACTCATAGCTACATTAATTTTTTTTTGTGTGTGTGTCTCATATCATGTAGCATATCAATGTAATAAAATGTCTCCCCAACTAACATGTCACTCACTCATGAGTAGAGGAAAAAATATGGAAAATGTAAAATAAAAATGTAGATCATGGTAGAGAATTTTTTATGGCAATGTATCGATTATGATGAGGCAAGTTAACAAAAATGGAAATGAATTATAACAGGCATACTTGTATGATGACATAGTAATAAATTCACATGAAATAAAATATGATTATTTTAGAATAATAATACACTATTACATTTATTGAGTTGGTTTCCAAGTATGTTGATTTGTATGGTTACCTCAATTGAGTTTTAGTAGCAATAAGACATGCAAGAAGATGATAGAGTAATGATGAGGTGGAAAGTATATATAAAATAAAAGGTGATCATTATATAATGATCATGTGTCTCATTGTTTTGTAGGAATTTTGATCAAAATTTATGATGTGGTGATCTTCATGGCTTCTGAGTGTTATTAAGAGTGTTAATTACTTAGATAGGTAAGTTCCTATAGGAAGAAGATGTCAAGGAATTATTTAAATGGTAAGAGGTTAATTTTAATAATTACATACAACAAGGGAAAAATAGTACATATAACTATCCATATCAATTAGTATCACATATTTTATGCTTCTTATTTTAATCCCATCATATTGTGTCAAGCTCATCTATCTCAATATAAAAGATGTCCAACTATGATTGATCCTATATAAAATGCATCGCATCCTTATTTTATTGGTGTCCATAATGTAGCATCTTATAATATTTTATATTTTATAGTTTCCATCATGTATCATATATTAGTCATTATGTATAAATTTACATATTTTCATAATTTCTTAGCTTCATGTAGCATCTCCAACTCATTATTTTAAAATCACTGCTCCAACCATAGAAATTGATTCTAGCCTATATCAACTAAATTTAGAACATATATAAATCAATATGTAATTTATATCTATCTAGGAGTAGTTTTAGTAGCTTATAATGTCTTAAGAAGAGGTTGTAATCAAAGAGGATATTAGATAGTATATTTTTATTACTTTATTTTTTATCTTAACTAATCAACATAGTAGTTAATTATGTAGAATGTTTATACAGTTCCTAGCCAACCAAACATATGTGTAACTGATACAAACTATGATATAATTCCTACCATTTATCTATGGAGAGGAATTTTAGGATACAATATCATTTTTATATTTTAACAAGCTCCCCCATGGACTGAGTGAAAGGAAGGGTATGGTCATCCAAAAGTTGTTGTGTGAAGCTTTCTTTGAAAAGTAGGGTTTTATATAATTTAAATCAATGAACATTAACTAATAATAAAAATTGTACTAGGCAAATTTTGTGTAACTTAACATATCCATTTTCAAAATCTTCCTCTATCTCATAAGGACCAAACCATCTATCACTCAACTTTTATTTGTGGTCCTTATAATCAAAAAGTAATGTCAAATCTCCTAGCTAGAATTATATCATCTTGATTTCATTATTATATCATTTGATATGTTTCTAATATACCACTTCTATATGATGTAATTCTTATCCTTGGATTTCATCTAAAAAATTAAGTTGCATTATTATACCTTTTGTGCATCTGATAAGTCTAGGTCAATTTCCAAAGTTTCCTACAAGGTTTTATTCTCAAATTATATGGGGAGAACATGTTTTTTCATATAAAATAGTTCATATGGGGTAAAATTATTTGTAATATTCCATGTGATCTAGTATTTCCCTATTTCTTTAAGAAGACATTTTTCCCAATCCTTCCAGTGTACATTTACTATTTTTATGAGAATGTTATCCAATTCTCTATTTATAACCTCTACCTATGAATTTGAATAGGGATGATACGGGGTGGACTTATTGTTCCTAATTTCATATTAAAAACAAGGGAACCTATTATATTAAATGTAAATTGAGGCACTTGATATATAACAATCTCTTGTTGAACTTCCTATCTACTGAATATTTCCTCATAAAGAAATTCTACAACTTTTTCATCTCATGCATGTGTTAATGATTTCACCTCTACCCTTTGGTCACATAATCCATTAAAAATAGTATGTAATCATTGTTTTTTTATTTAGGATCTATTGTTCTATAAAAAACCTTGTCATTTGTCAAATGGTTTCAAAACTATTTGAGGTTGAAGTGTCATATCATCAAAATGTGTGGGTTTCCCCATAAGTTGGCATTGATCTCATTGGTGGGTATATATAATTGAATATTTATAAAAGGTAGGCTAGTAGTAACCTATATTTATAATTATTATGGTTTTCTTATTTATAATAAAATTACCCCACATGGTTTATCATGTCATGCTCTAATGATATAAACAACCTCATCCTCCCTTATACACTAGTAGGCCTAACGAAAAAGAGGTACCTAAAGATCCATGAATATGGACCACTTTTATCCAACAAATTATTCTTCTCTTTTGGACATAAATTTTGTGTAATTATTCTTAAATCCAAGTAATTATAAATGTTTTCATACCAATGAGTTTTAGTGGAGAATACAAAAATATGTTTGTTAAGAAAGGAATCATCTACTATGGGACTTTGTTCATTAAATTTTAAACTTGATATATAGTCTAAAACATCATTATCATTACCTTGTATATATAAAACATAATATCAAACTCTTTTATTAGAATTAACCATGTAATTATCCTTTCAATGATTGTTGGTTTCCTCATTAAATACCTAATTATTATGTGATCAAAATGGATGAAAACTAGATATCCTATAATGTAATATCTAAATTTGTTGATGGTGTATACTAATATAATAAATTATTTATCCTTAAGTGTGTAATTAATATTATCACCTTAGATATTTTTTATAATAAACTATATGTCATAGCTCAAGGATTGTTCCTTTTGACAAAGGCTAGCTTGCATTCTAGTATTAACGACATCTATGTGGAAGTGAAAGGGTAATGTCTAATTAGGACCTATTAATATTTGAGTTGTTACTAATAGATCATTATGTTCTTGAAAAACTATTTGACATGGATACATCTAAATAAAATCAACATCTTTATGAAGTTAAACAAATAAAGGTGTTACAATTTTATTAAATTTTTTGATAGTATCCAACATGTCCTAAGAAAATTTGAATGAATTTTTATTTTTTTAGAATTTTTATGTTCTTTATTACTCTTATTTTATTAGGATCTAATTTAATTATTTTATGTGAGATGTGGTGTCTGAAAACAATGCCTTCAATCATCAACACGTAGTACTTTACATGACATTTCGATAGTTGGTTGTCTTAACAATGTTAGAGGATTTTTTATAAGTTTTGGAGGGATTCATTATATGTTTCCTCATATTATATGAATTCATTCATGTATATCTCAAAACAATCATAACACATATTATAAAATATGCTCAAAACATCCCTTTAAAAAGTAATTGGAGCATTGCATAAATCTAATGGTAGTATGATGTATGCATAGATACCCCAAAAAATGTGAAATTAATCTTATCATGTTATTTAGGAACTATTATAATATTATTTTATCCAATAAAATCATCATTAAAGGAGAAATATTTCTTTCCTACCAGTGTGTCAAGTACTTGGTCAATAAAAGGAAAAAGAAAGTTATCTTTCATTTTATCTATGTTTAACTCTTGTAATTGATACATATACACCATTTTCCAACTTTTTAAATATAATAACAAGAGGTGAAACCCATTGAATATTAGAAATAGGATAGATAAAACTTACATCTAAAAGTGTTTTTAACCTAGTTTTGATTGTTTAACAATGAGTTTAATCCTATGTTGTGGTTGGTGAATTGGTTTTCACTCATCCTTAATGTAAATTTGATGGGTACATATATCCATGGGAATACATCTCCTGTAATGATAGTCATAAACAAAGGATTTTTTATGGATTTGGATCATGGTGACTAAGGTAGTTGCTTGTTGAGGATGCAATTCATTTTTTATATTATGGGGGTGTCTCAAAATTATTTATACTTGTTTGGATAGGGAACATGGATTCTGAATTACCAAAAAATGGGTATGGTTGAGATAGTGTTGTAGTAATTGATGGAAGGTTCTAATATCTCTTGTGGTATTAGAGGATCCTTCTTCAAGAATAATGTTTTTAAGGGGACAAGGTATACATTGTAAGATATTATCTATTTTTGAGTCAACTTGATAGGTATTTTATAGGACATTAAAAATGACTATGTCTTATTATTGATCTTTTAGGGATCTTTTATGGTTAATTATGAAAAAATTATGTAAATAAACTTGCTTATCTTCATCTTCTACCTAGGAAGTTTTTGATATTTCATAGGAAGCATTGTCTAGTGGGTATAACTATAATTTCTTAGTGTTAATTCCATTTGAAATTAACAAGTTCTTAAATATAAAACCAATGTAAGCATCAAGTATAGTTATCCATGATCTTCTTAGGATATATGGATATCCTCATAATTTATATTTATGTTGTAAGATAATAAAATAAACTAGGTATAACCATGAATCCATGGCTATGACTAAGTGTTCTATAATCCCCTTTGGCTTTACCATGGATCTATTTACGACTTGTAGAATGGTAGGTGTTGGGAGAAGATGTTTAAGACCAAGTTTATGCATTATTTCCATATTAATGAAATTAATAGTTTATTTTAATTTAATTAAGTTATTTTTTATAAGTTTTAAATAAACATTAACATCAACTACAATGTTTCTTGGATCACAATACTTAGGTAGAACTACATTTCCTAGCATAATGTTGGCAAGTTATTCAACTACTTGGACAATCTTGGGATCCTTCCTATTTTGGCTAAGATTATTTAATATTAGTTCACAAACTACTTTAGTATAGATGGGCACATATTTTATAGCTTAAAATTGTTGAATGTTGACGCAATTTTTTTTATATTATCTTAGAAAATCAAATTCATATTCTTGATCTCAACATTAGAGGTTCAATCTCTCAAGAAAAAGAGGGTTGGTAGGACCTTCTTGTGTTGTGTTTGTGCTTGTTTCAAGAGTAATGGTTTTTTAAAGTGGTTGTAGGTTAGTATGGGTGTTTGAAACATATTCATAAGGTTATTTTATTATGGGTGAGGTGGGTTGTGGAATAAAACATCTTGAACAAAGACTCACTTCATTGATGTCCATTGTGTAAATTGGATATTACATTATTTTATTAGCTTATGTTAGCTATACTAACTTATTAGTAGGGATTTGTATAATTTGGGCTTGAAATTATGGATTCCTTAGAGCTAGTTGAGTTTTAAGAATCAAAGTTGGTTTTTTTTTTGTTGTAACTATGGCTACTATGTAAATCTAATATTTTGGTTAAGCTAAGGTTGGTTACTTATGAATGTATGTTTTCATTGGTTGGAGGAAGAGAACCATTGCTTATTATGATTCTAAGGTTACCAAGATTGGTTTTGATATGGATACTAATTTTTGAGGTTTAGGTATTTTGTTATTTCTATGTTTGAGGCACTAAAGGATGATTTTGGGGTGGTTCCAATTGTTTAGAGATTGGCCATTCTGTTGTGTCCAATTTTTCTTTTAGAGTTGCATAGGTGGCCTTTCTGGTCATTATCTTCACTAAGATACATATGAAATTTGATTTATATATCCATAAATCACATGTAATTACAATGTTTCAATATCTTCCTCCATTACGTTGTTCAATTACACTTGAACAACATAGTATTTACAATTTACTTTCTTCTTACAAAAGTCTAGACAATAAACCATCAAGGCTACTCTATTTCTTCTTTTTAATTTCTTGTGTGTAGCATATCGATTTATGTATCTATGTGACTAATAATATATTACTTCATATATTACATAAATTTACTTACCTCTACTAGTGAGAGACCTTTTACAAATAATGAAGGAAGTATCTTATTTTGACAATTTTTGTTCATTTTTAACCTTAAATAATTTTTTCATATAAGGGTGATCTCATCAAATGGAAGTTGTGATTCATCTTTACCACACATTAAGTCCATTAATTTCAAGTTATATTCTTTAATTACCTTTAATAATATCAATTTGAAATAATCTAAACTGAATGTGGTATTCTTCTATTTTTTTAATCTAAACATAAACCATTCAATTTAATCCTCTAGTGATTCATCCTCTTCTTGTGACATTTGAAAAAAAATATCTCTTTTAGTTTCTTCCTCAGTAGTAGTCTTAATATTTGGAAAGAAATTGTTACTTTAAAATCTCTCTAAGTGGAGATTGTATTATTCCATAGCCCCATAAGCCATCTAAGGGCTCCATGTTTGAGTGTTTCTAGAAACAACATCAACTTTTGAGAATCTTGGTTTTAGTCATAGTTGTGGAATAGGACATAAAACTCAAAGAGGAATGTATTTGAATCCTCATTTGCCTTTCCCCTAAAATAAGGTTAGATATAATGAGGGATCATTTTCATACAAGTTTGTAGACTCATTTATAGCATTTTATTATTCATGGTCTTCCATGAATTTTGTGACTATGCATAGACCAGTAGTTTATGTCACCCACACTTAAAATTCTTCTTCAATTCTGTAATCCCTAATAAATAATAAGTTGAAATTTTGGGCTTATCCAAGGGAAAAGAGTGTCTTATATATAGAGGTAAGGGAGTGGATTTTCTTGAGAATCCTATCATAGGTTCAACAAAGAGGTTGTCTTATTTTATAAATTCAATAGGTTTTGTAATTTTGATATCCATATTGGGGGCTAGAATAGATTTAAATTATATTTTGTAAAGGATTTTGGGTGAGTGTGGAGGGAGATAAATTCCAAACTCTTGAGTGTGGGGTGACCAAATAGGAACCCTATAAAATTTTAGAAAGATTTTCTTCTCAAGAGTATGGAAAACATTTCCTCTTGATTCTTAGTTTATTCTACTAGTCCATTCAATAACTTCTCTATTGCTTTCTCCTTTATCTCATTTGGTGACAAATATGGATTTTATACAAGATTTTATATATGGCCTATAATTATTTTATGTTGTGACTCTATTGATGTAGAAAAAATCAACTATTTAGGCAATAATCTACCTAAATTGTGTCATTCTCATTGCATGCAAATCAACTAGCCTCCTTCACTTGGGATTTTACCTACCCTGTCCTACTTATGATTAGTTAAACATGTATTTTTGGTTTTTTTTTCACTAATATAATTTCACATAAAATGAATATTATGCCTAGAAATTAAGAAATGTAAATTGTGAAAAAAATAATTTTAATCTAAGAATATAGGAAAATTTAAACTAGGAAAGCAAAATAGTTTATCAACTTGAAAATAGAAGTGTTTTGCCACCCTGATAACAATGCCAAAATTATGAACAAACTTTAACCACAAATTTACTTGACATAGAAAAATATATGTACATACAACCTTATAAATCAAAATGGCATACACTTGGTTTATGAACTCTGCTTCTTTCACTAATTATCAACCTAAGGTACATTAAGATTGAGAAGATGTAGATGCTATATATTCAATACTCATTAAATAGTTTATATTTATCAATTACATATAGGTAACATACTCTTTCATAAAATAAGTTACACAAATTGAAAGTACAAAAATGTAAATCACACTTTGTAAGAGTTGAATGACTAAAATGAATAGAAATAATTATGTGGAAGCTTGCCTTAATTAATTCAATAACATTCACACCAATCACTACTCATGAATATTTATTCACACATAAAAAATTCATAATTAAATAAATTAATACTTACCCACAAACTATTAGTTAATCTAATGGATTAGGATCTTAACTTAAAATTGTTACATGGTGGCCCTCTCTAATTGGAATTGAGTTCTAATCCTTCCATTGGGTAGTAAACTCTTTTAATTCAAATAACTTGTTTCATTAAGAATATAGTAAAAATTAGAGATATATACAACAAATATTACAAAGATAAATTGATATACTTTAACTACTATTCATTACCTAATTTTCCTATTTCCATTCGCCTATGCCCAATTGTCTTAAATACTACGTCAAGTATCATATTATTTAAAATAGAAAATTCCTAAGCTAGGAATACAATTAGATTTTAGAAAAGTAATTAGTACATCCTAGCTATGAAAATGTTGTCAACAATGAATATGAGAATAAAATATAATGAAACATTTTTTGTTGCATGGTTGTGATGATAAAAAGATAAGATCCATTAAGGAGGAATAATTTTTAACACCTTTAGCAACATGTTGTTCATGGTATTAGCTCATGATATCCATTACTTAACTCCCTCAACCACTTAGAAACAAACAGAGATGTTTTTACAACTACTACAAGATAAAACATTTATATACTAGTTACTAAAATCTAGTTGTGTCAACCTATATATTTTTATGGACTAGTAACTATAGGTTGTATTACTCTATTTTATATGAATTAACTTTGTCCAATTACCATGGAATAGTAATTAATCTTATTTGATTAAGATATTAAACACATGTTATTAAAATTAAATCAATTTATAAAATATAGTCCATAATGCATCTTAATCACAAAATAAACCATTTTATCCATCTAAACATAAACAACATATGTATCATATTAGTTAGTTCTATTTTTAGTTGGGATATACAAAACATAACTTTTATGTCTAAAAATCTATAAGTAGGATGTTTGAAGGAAATGTATTAGTGGGTTAGGTTAGACCATTTTTACAAATCATCATAGCTTACACAAAATGAATAAATAGCATCATGTTTCCTAGCTAAATATCCTCACATAGAGTTGGCATCCATTTTTCTCAAAATTCTAAATACCATATAAGTTCAGGTAAAATATTTTTTCTGAATTCATTTTGTGTGACTTTGAGGTATATTTTCATAATCTCAATTATTATAAATTCATGTTTGATTAATATCAACATCTAAAAAAATATCTTGTGCATCTTATTGTATTCAAAATGTATAAATTGAGTAAATTATGAAAAGAATATAATGACATCTTGGATGGACTAATAACTATGTGAAAACTAAAATCCTACTCTTGTTCAAAAGTTATAAATGCTTCATAAAAAGATTTTAGGTCCACCCTCTAAACATTGAATGTAACTTTTTACTTTATGAGTAATGTAGGCTTAGATTACTTTCCATTTTATCTATTTGTTTTCATGATTTCTTTCCTACTTTCTATTTATTTATAATTTTTATTTTTTTGGGTTTGGCATGTCTATGTTTTGGAGTTATCTCTCTTGGTATATTTTAGAATGAAACAAAACATATTTTCCTTCCTTCAAAATTTTTAACTAGTTAAGTTACCATATCACTAGATCCATTAGACACATTCACATTGGTAAACTAATGTAACATTCATTTTGAAAAGTTTAAAATTTAGGAAATATAATAAAATTTTAATTGAGTATCAACATTACACTTGATAATTTTTTTTTTAAAATTATAAAAGTGATTCCTTGTTTCAGGGTTATCACATGAATTAAAAAATATTTAAAAACAGTCATGACTACACTTTATCATATTAAAATATTGCCTTGAGGTGTATGAGTAGAAATAAAAATATTAATTATGGTTAAACCCTCTGTCAAATCCCTTTCACCTTGGGTAATTGGTTATCATGCATTTGAAATATACAAAAGGTAATTCAAAATAAGGAAAATAATAATATGAAATATTTAGAATAAAATTAAATACTATCTTATAAAGGGTGATTCAGGTAACCTCCATCATAGTCTTTTTAGCCTAGTTAGTAGTCGATCAATGCAAAGAATGGAGCCATAGTTATCTTTATCAAGGATATAGATGTTTGTTTTGAAGAATATTAATTCAAAATCTTCCCCCCCCCCACCCCTTAGCTAATATATATAATTTATGATCAAAACCAAAAAGGGAAAATAAATGAATAACTATACATAAATTTGACTCTACAAATATGTTAAGGTTTAGTATTTTATGTGTCAAGGATGAAACTATTATTCAAGTTTATTTTTAAAGAAATATATTTTCATGCATAATTTATGATCTTATTTTCAAATTTAGCCAAAATTTATGAATTTTAGACACTTGATAGTGTTTTCCACATAGAGGTCACCATTTTTTATGGCTAACACACCCCTATATATATATATATATGTATGTATGTATGTATGTATGTATGTATGTATGTATATGTGTGTGTGTATATATATATATATATATATATATATATATACATACATATATGTATACACACACACACACACACACACACACACAAATAATAGGGGTCCACATTTAAAATATGAGAAAAACATTCAATATTTCATGAAAAGTAGTGTAATTTTTTTTGTTTAGGTCCAATAATTCTTTTCTATTTCAAAATCTTGATTTAACGATTATCTTATCATCATTTTTAAATTAGATTTATTTAGAGCTTATTTATACAAATATTCCTTATAGTTTGGCTTATTTATCACATTATTTTGGAGGTCTATTCTAATGAATTTATGAATATTTATAATAGACTTATTTATTTATTTATTTTGAAGAACTTTTAGTCTATTTACTTAGCCATTTTTATCAAGTATTAAATATTAATTTCAAGATCCTTATTCACATGCCTTCATGGTACTTCACATCTTCTTGGTGGAACTTGGACCTCATTGTGGCTCATATATCATCATTTCATGTCATTTCACATTATTCCATAACACTTCATATCTTTTTTTAAAGTGACTCAACTCTCCTAGACCATGTGGCACTCTCATAGGATTTCACATCAATTCATAGATTTCAAATTCTTAAATTAGGATCTTTGACCATTTGGATAATTTTTCACATATTCACACTTATTTTTTATCCTTATAAATATTCTTACTAATTGTTAGATTGTGATCTAATCAGACTATTCTACATGGTGAATTATCACACCTTGCCACCTTGTGATCTACTTGAAATCTTGTACTTAGTCGAAGACACTACTAGCTAGTTAAATTAAACTACGTGGCATATTATCAACCTCAAAATTCACAAGAAAAAATAATTTCACAAAGAGATGGAGGCCTTAGGGAATTTAATCTATAAGTAGCTACCACTTTCCTCACCAAAAGCATTTATAAAAGGAAAATGGGTTGCATGTTCAAAGGTCAAGTTCAATCTATGGCTATGTGAAATGTAACCATATGGTAAGGATCATAACTAAAAGGCCAAAAATTATTACAACTATAATACTTGACATCCATATCACCCCATGAGCACATAGCCAATGTTTAAGGACATCACCCCTTGTCAAACCATTTTAAGCTTCACACAAATCTAAAGAAATTTTCCATAATTATAATATAAACACAAAGATCATTCTAATTATGATATATGTAGAATGTAATTTGTAGGCTTGTCAAGTACTTTTTTTGGGATTTATAAAAATTTGGACCATTATACCCTTTTTTTTAATGGTTTGAAATCTTTCATAATGACATACAATGTGTGTCGTAAAAAAATCTAAAAAATTAGAGTCATATTTGCATATATAAACATCAAGGTGACACTTGACATGGTAAATTACTACCAATATAAGTATAAATATGATCAAGGATATGGCACCACAAACTGGTCACTACTAGAATTAAATGGAACATAGATTTGGGATGTTCTCAATGAAATGGTCAGTTGTGATCTTGTCTAGTTATGCTCACTCTCTTAAAAAATTTGTCCTTTTATACTTGTGATTTTGGTTGTAACAAATTTTCAAATCTAAATTAATGTAAAATGATCATTACCAATAAAATCATCATTTTTAAACATTAGGAAAGGGGGTTAGTTTATTTATCTAGAGGAATTTAGTTTTCTTTAGCTAGCTCATTCACTAGCTTACTGATAAATTGACCAAGATGAAGAAGATATTTTTATAAATGAAAATATTAAGCTTAGAAGAAAACATAATGTTAATGGGTTGTTATTTTTATTTTATATTTATTAATTAATTGATTTAAATTCTTTTGATATTTAATTAATTATTGTAGATATTCATATGTTTTATTATGGGTAAATTATAATGTGTGATATAAATATTTTAATCGTCTCATATGGTCAATATATGATCTATTTTTATATATTTATATTTGATTTTACTATTTTATATGGAAAATTTGACCTTTATAAAGTTTTTTTAATGGAATGCATTTTTATATATTTACTATAATTTATTTATCTTGCAAGGAAACACTTATGAGATTAACTCAAAATCATTCTACCTTAGAATCTTTCTATAATTTATTTAAAATTGAGTGATTAAATATCTTGTAATACTACCAATTTATTTACATTAAACCTTATAAGGTTTTGATTGAGTAAGATTGCTACTTAGCTAAATTTTGTATCTTCTTTTCTAGCTTACCCTTCTCTCTTTTTACCCTTTTATGAGATTTGGCCTTTATATTATAACACCATTGTAAATATTTCATCTCGAGGTGTTATTATAATAATTTAGGTGAGGCTACCATATAGGCTTATATTTAACATGTTACTATTCCATGAAAACTATGTCAAATAGTCATAACCTACAACTCATTCCCTAAACAATCCCAACAATCCTAAAATGATAGGGTGAAAACCTGTTAGGTTTTGTTGTACTAAACCCACATAAATTTTTTTCATATAACAGATTGAAATACAAGAACTATACCATTTCTTATAAAAAAATTGAGAATGCAATAATCAAAGAGAAATTAAGATTCAGGATAGATAAGTTTGTCACAAGTTTTTATAGTTTATAACTAACTTACTTCACAACCTATAACATTTAGTCATCCATCATCCCATTGAAATGCATTTAGAACAACCTACTATCTATATATTCATAACATGCTTTATATCAAATGAGTTATATCCCTACTAAATTATGTATAACATTGATAATGTTATTCTATGATAAGTAAGCACCTTAAAATATGATATTCATTATAATGCATTGAATTAACCTATTTATAATTTTTTATTAGATAAGGTAAATAAAATAGGTTTTATAGGGCTCCTTAAGCCACTATATTAAACAAAAGTAGGGTAAATCAAAAAATAGTTGTAGAACCATCATAGTTTGAAATAAAAGGCATTCAACCAAGCGTAAACTAACCAAAATCCTAGAAGAAAAAAATGGACCAATAGGATTTACACCATAAACACTAAATACCATTAGCATATTATAAAATAGAACTAGAAATCTCCTCTGAGCATGTATTATCCTAACTAGTCTCTTGCCATCATTCAATCTCCTGGATGGATTCCTTTAACAAAATATTTTTAATTCTACCCATGATACACTTTGAAATACCTTGATCCAAGGTTAGAATGGTCTTGTCCTACATGGGGGATTCTTCAAAAATTTCCACTGGTTCTATTTTATTTTGTGGTGGAGTGTCTTCCATCTTTACTACCACATCCAAGTCATTTTTTACCTTCACCATAGCCTCTTTTAGTCAATTATAGTTAACAATGAGATTTAACATGGCCATCCAACTTATTTTAGATTGTCTAGAAAAATCCCCAATTCTCTATTATGTTGGCCCATTTAGTATTATAGGGATAGTGTAAGGGTGAATTGAGGAGTAGTTTTCTCCTTAAGAATAATGGAGATGATTTTATGTTTTTTGGCAAAGGGAAAAGAAGGGGAAAGTAGGTGGTTGATGGGAGTATGATAAATTCTAATGGAGGGGGTAAAGGATCTTGGGATGGGGGAAGCCTTCACATTATCAACTAATGCATGTAAAACAATAACATTCAGTCATTTCCAATTATAAAAGAGTATAAAAAACTAGACTTGGTCTTAATGAATTTCATTCACCATAGTTATCATAACACTCCATATTTTCAAGAGGGAATAATTCTAACTACTTGATAAGGTAGATGACTCAAAATAAGTATGGAAGAGTAAATAAAATTATCTAATAAACTTATAATTAATGTCAAGATCCATGCATAAGTAATTTGATAGCATAAAAAAAGTAATTAAGATACTCTATAAATGTGTTATGGAAAGTATAAAATGATTAAGTACCACTTTAACAATAAAACATACATCAATAAGCCATATTGAATAATTTATAGTTTCATCCATGTATAATTTAATTAAAAATATATTTAAAGCATATTCAATGCATTTAAACTAATTGAGTCCACCAATTTATGAGTTTATAATCATGGGAGTAAACAACTAGGTTATTGTACAATAGTACAAAATCTTAAACAAACCAATCCCTACACTAGATAAATTAGTATACCTTAAATAAATATCAAAATAATGATACAATTTATATGAATACTATTTTTTGATGTCAATTTTAGAAAGGAAACAACATTTAAATATATTTAAGCACAAGTTCTAATTGGGAAATATTACAATATCAAATGTATGTTACATAGTTGTGAATGGAATGGGAAGCTTGAACCCTATATAGGTATCCTTACTATCCCAAATATAATTATACCAATGTATTAGTCCTCCAAGTAGAAATATAACCTAGATAAGAAAATGAATGCACTAAGATATTAAAAGTGTATGATCTTAATAGACTATTCATGTCATGTATTTTAGACACAACTAGTGAACATAATGAGGAGTAAAATTAAAAGCATACAAAATCAACCAAAATATTATTCATGGTTCAAGATAACACCAACCATGTTGGAAACCATATAATGGCTATAATACATCTAAATGTTTTCAATCAATTTATAGTCATAAAGTGTGATTAGGGTTTACACTACAAGTAATTAATAGACTCAACTATGAATTAGATTAAATAAAAATTAATTCATGTAATAAAACACAACTAGGGTTTCCAAAACAATAAATTTATCCATATATATAAGCAAAAAACAAATTCTAACAATACCATCCAACCACCAAGAAACAAACAAAGAATGCTAAACAAGGAATTGGTCATGTGATTAGAAATGAAAGGCATGTGTGGAAAGAAAATCCAAAGGGGTGTGTGTAGACACTTAAAATTAGACAATTTCTGTTGATTCTAACTTTCCTCCATTATCACTAGTCATCATTCACTATTCATCATCACTATTCACTATCACTATTCATTATCCCATATGCACAATGGATGGTTTCCTTCATTATCACTATTCATTAGATATTATTGAATATTCATCTACTCTTTCATAAAGTTAATAAAAATCAATTAACTAATTCTTCCTTAATCATAAATTTCATGGATTTTAAATATCCATAATTTCTAAAAATTCATAAATCATATTTATCCTCACATCAACATATCTCAAGTCAAAGTCCAAATAATGACATCATAAGGCATAGAGGGGGAAAAAATCTAACCAAACCCATACCTCTTCCATCAAAATAAGTAAAGTAAATGATGTTAATTACATAATACATCACTCATAATTTTTTCCATATATTTTTAGAATTACATATTTATTTAAATAAAATAAATTTATTTATCATTACATCAGCCCATACCTCTTACATTACCCAACCTAAACCTAATGCAAATCAAGCCCATTCTTGGCCAATGCCTCATTAATTTCATCCCATCCCTTCCTCAACCATCCAACTTTGACCAATTTTAAACCACCCATATTGAGATCAATATGGATATTATTCATTTATTCACAATGTATATAAATTTAATGTTCTCCATCCATTATAGACAAGCTTATTAGTACTCTTCCAAAATACATAAGGAGATTTAGGAATCACATGCCAATTCCCAAGCCAAACCAAATGTAGACAAGGGGAGATGTTGCTAGTTTGTGGAGTTGAAAATGATAAAGACCCTAGTTATACAAGCTAAGCACATAGCTCTTTATAATGGAAAGCAAAATGAGTATTTCAAGGAAGGTATAATTTTTTGAATTTTATCTTTTATTTGAATCATCATTTATTATTAATCTTTCTCAACTTGAGGTATTAAGTCTATATATTATGTTATTCAAGTTGTTTTTGATTTTATGTCATTAATGATTGAATAAACCCTTTTCTAATATTAATATATAGTGTGCACTTGCATCATATACAAAATAAAATATCTCACCTCTAGTTTTCCACAACATGCATTTCCATGTCTACCCCAAACTTTGGAGGGAAAAATTAAAATCCATCAATTGGAATAACCATAAAATATTAATTTAGCAAGATAAAAAGAGATTAAAACTTTATTATCATTATCCAAAGAGGTATAAATACCCTAAAATTCTCCATTATTTGTTTCCATTTAATTGGTATGCACATTCATTTTCTTCTTCTTTCCTTTTCTCATTATATGTGTAAAAATTTCCAAAATCCTCATCAAATAATAATGTCATATCTAGTGCATATTTACCTTCCAAATTTCATGATTTACAAAGGAATGGAGGAGAGAAATAAATAGTTATTCCATATTTTTCTATTCCAACAACCTAACTTAATTCCTCCTTTATCTACACTAAATCTTTCTATGTCTACATTCATTTTTATTTTATTTATTTTATTTTCCAAAGTCTTCCAAATAAATGGTTATGTTAGAATTTCATTTATTATAACTTGTATATCATTCCAATAATCAAGTTTTTTACTAATTAAATGTAATTTTTCCAATTGACATGACCACATGGTGGGCCATAATTGATAGGCATGTTAAATGATAAGAAATATAAACTAGGAATATTTTTTTGTTAGTATTACCCTTTATTTGAGTTAATATTTTAGGTGTGTATGTTTTGTATTTATGTAAAAAATTATTCAAATAAATTAAGATTTTATGATGTGTCACACCTATTTTATCCATTTTTAGTGAATATTAGAATAACATGTTATATGTAAATCCATCCTCACTTGTCACACACTTTCATGTCACCTTATGGGGAGTATAAATTTTTTTTAGATACTAAGAAGCTAATGTAAGGTCATTACAAGATTATTTGTAACTCCATCTTCCTTCCTCTTTCTCTATTTAAATATATCTCTCATCCTCTCTTCTACACTTGAAGTTATATTTTATTATCTATTCTCTTTGTTTCTAATATTTTATTTTTATAATAGTTTCCTACAAGCCTTCTTGATACACATGGTGTTTTTTTATTAATTCATTTCCCCCATAAAGCCTATGTCTCAAAATTATGATTTTCTTACTTTGTGGTAACTTAATTCCTTTTTTGTATTAATTTTTTCATGATTCCAACATTAATTTTAAAATATATTTGAATAATTCCTTCATGGTAATACAACATATTTATCTTTTAACATTAAATGTTGAATGGTTGTAAGCACTTGAGATGAGAATATAAGCCTTTTGACATTTTTTTAAAAATGACCTCCCCTTGAAAAAAATTAGTGTCTTTATCCATTTTTAATAACATAGCCTAAATATTATCATTTTTTTTTCATATTTTCCTTCTAAAATGAAGTTTTAGTTTTAGATTAAGGTAAAAATAGGTTTTGAAGGGACCCCAAAACCCTGAACAAAAGGAGAAAGATAAAAAAGAAACGTCCACTAGCAAGCCTAAAGCCTACTTCATCAAAGTAACAAAACCAAGATACAAAGACCTAAAGCTAACAAATGAACAACCAAAGATAGCCCCCAGGTTTTATAGAGACCTGGAAACTCCATAGTAAAAGTTCAAAAAACAAGGTACCAAGACCAGAAAACACAACCAACTAGCAGAACCAACTAAAAGAACCAGGAACTATTCTTCTAGTTCTAATATCATCTTCACTGCTTCCCTACCTTTCACAATAGTGTCCTAGATGGCAGCAGTCTCCTGCATAGATCCCTCTTACATTGCTTTCTTTCTTAATATTTGTCTAGTTCTCTTGTTAGGCCCCTCAAAAGTTTTGATTTCCTCATTTGCTCTTTTTTTGATGTTTACAGTAGCAGCACAAATGCTAGAGGTTACCTCCTCCATCTTTATTCTTCTTTCCTTTATGAGTTCCCTTAGGTTGTTCTTATACTCTTTGAGTTTTATGGGAATATCCCTCATATGCTTTTCCATGTTATTGATTTTGTTCCAAACTGCCTCCTGTTTACCCTCCATTATTTCCATTTTCCTATTGATTTCCATTATCTCCTTATACGTCCATAAATCGAATTGAAGGGTAGCTTCAGCTTTACAATTGACCAATCTAGTAGGTTCGTCATTCTGCCTTTTGTCACTCCAATCTTCTGTGTTATTTTTAGGATTGCTTCCAACTTCTTCAATATAATCCTCTATTTACATTTGTTTCTATTCCTTTATTTGAGTAGGGCTTACATTTTTGTTACTTCCTTTACTTGAGCTCCCATTTTCAACATTTGGTTAACAAACTAAACTAGATTTTCCTTTTCATTAATCGGATCAGGGTCCACAGTAGGATCATCTAGATCTTTATCTATTTCCTCAAACACTTTCTAGTTTTCCTCAGACTCATGGTTGCTATTTTTAGACTTTTCCTCTATAGTGACTCCTTCTTTCTCATTCTTATCTTGCACTTCTTCTTCCTCACTGGAACTTGAATGCCCACTTTTTGTTCCTCCTTCTTCCTCCAGACTCTCCTCCCCAGTGTTTTCATAACTTTCCCACTCTGTTTTCTCATCAGTAGTCTAGTTATTGATGCTTGGGAGTTTGAATTTAGCTTTTTCATTCCCTTTTACTATTTCTTTCTTATTACTCCGTAGGTCCTTGTATTTTCCCGAATAAGGATTCTTTACAATGGCCTTATTATTGCAATGCCCTTCAACTATAAGAATTAACCCCTCATGCAGGATGGGATGAGATTCCTTTTTCCTATGAGAGAATAGACTTTGGAGTAAGGAAAAATGCAGATAAAAAAGAAAGGAGATTTTTACTTTGTGTCTAAAGTGATTGAGGAATACAAAGTGAAATTTGTGGAATCTTTTGCTTCTTCCATCAAGTATGAAGTACTCACGAATGCAGCATAAGACATCCCTCTAGATGCGCTTAATCTGCTCTAATTCAAAAAATCTCCACTTTTTTCTAGCTGCTGCTCCTCAGCATCCATTTTAGGGAATTTGCAAAAAGCCTCATTAGAAATGCTTGTCTACTTTGAAAGTTTTATTCCCTCCATTGGAAGTCCTGTCACCTCTGCTATGAATTCCTCAATGAGATTCACCGTAATGCCATGCAAGGTAACCCTATCATCAGTCCAGTTTTTGAAAAAAGCCGTTGTGATATGGGGTTTTGAGCCATGAAGCCATTCCATGTAACTCACAACCTTTTCTCTCTACAATATCTTCCAGACATCTTATTTTACTTTCCACTCTTCGAAATATTTGGGTTCCTACTTCCTTGGTTCTCCTTTCCTATTATGAGCCATACGTATCTCCTTTAACGCCTGAACCCTATCAACTAAATAATGAACCCGACTATTACCAATTTGGACCAAAACTCGCCTATATTTTGGCACTTTTTGAATCCTCCTCATGTACTCTAGAACATTTCTATTTAATGAGTGTATGTCTTCCTCCATGAATCCACTGCCCCAAATCATTAGTTTTTATTCCAATTTGATCTCCCCCTCCTTAGCATGAATTGCATCATGATGAATGAGTGCTCTAAGATCCACGTTCTTTTTTAATGTCTCCTACCAACTCACCTTGTGTCCTGCTCAAACTGCATAATTTGCTATCCAATCAGCAACTTCGTTTGCTTCATGGTAAGTATTGGTAATATTGACTTTCTCAAATGAATTTGTAGATTACTCTCATGAAAGTTTTGTATCGAGTTTCATTCTCTCCAAATACATTTCTCTTTCAAGTAGGTTTTTTAATATTTACTTGATCAATATCTTTTGTTGAAAGTATCACCTCAAAATTAATTAATTTTTTGTAATAAGCATCCACCTAGTCATTATTTAAACTTAATCAATGAAAAATATTCTTTCATTTAGCTAAAACACTTATATGCATCTTCTATTAGTAGTTTCAGCTATTCTTTTTTTATTCTAGAGAGTATATTTTTTGTTTAAATATTATGTTGATAGATTTATATTTAATTGTTAAAGTTTTTTTCCTTTGAATTTTATCATAATTATTATTTTACTTGGTTCTCTTATCTTTTAATTTTTTCCATTAACTCTTATTACTTAGTATGTTTCACTTTTATATTGTGCCAAGATGAAACTATTAGTTTTTAATAATATGTCCTACATTAGTTTCTAATCATATACTCTATCTAAGTAATCTTACTCTAATATAATTAATAATTCACATAATTTTTCATCTATCTTATGGTATTCTCATCTTACTATTCTATATTTCTAAGATTTTCCTTGATTTTTATGGTTGCTATTATTTTCCTTAGGGCCATTCTCTTTTTATAAATACATTCTAATTTATTCAGTGGTGTTTTTCCTTGCCTCTAACCACCTATTTATTTCTACATCACATTTATTCCTTTTAAGATAATCCTTGTAAGGTATTTATTCTTCTTATACTAAGCATGTTTATCATGTCTTCAAGACTTTTTTAATTTTTCCTAGGCTTTGACATTTGGAAAACTTATTATTTATCTTATTATAATGATTTTACATTTTTTATGTAATAAATTTTTAATTAAAGATAGTTCAAAAATTATTTATTAATATTTATTCAAGCTACACACACACACACACACACACAATAGCTGATTCAAAAATATTTATTAATATTATATAGGTGTATTGATGATTTATCTATGCTTGAAGTTTCCAAGGTTGTGATATTTCAAGGCATGATGACTCTATTATTTATTAAAATTAAACTCACATTGAATAATTAAGACTTGTGTAAATCACCCATGCAATAAATTTTCACCTTTAAAAACTTAGTGCACATCATAGATGTAAGGAAACCAATCCTGATGAAAACATTATGGTTGAAGTTCAAGAAAAATAGAAATATTAAAATAAAGAGACCTTAGGTTTTATTAGTGTGGATATGACCCATAAATTTAATGTACATATATGGTTGTACTCATATATCCAATACTTGGTCAAAAAATAAATATGTTTATAGCATTGTGAATGAATCTAGGAAAATTAAAGATCAAGACCAACTTTTAGATTTAAAGTATAATGATTTTAAAACCATAGATTATTTTTTGATAAAAATTTACTCTTTGCATTATCAATTGACCAATTTAGGTGTTAAACTTTCAAATTTAAATTTAATTCTTGTTTTCATGAAAAGATATTTACCTAGAGCTTTTCAACAATTTATTACGAATTTTCATTCATAACTTATTATTATTACATTAGTATCTCATTTTACATTTGATTTTTTTTTAAATTTTTTTTATCAATAAGAATAAAATTTACTTAAATTTGGTATTATTAAGACAAAATTACATTCACTTATGTCTAAACAAAAACACAACAATGACAAAGATCATGTTATGTCTAAAATCACAAAAACCAAAAACAAACAAAACATAAAATCTAAGAAAAAAATAAAATGAAACTATCATGATAAAAAAATACTCATGACAAAGATAATTAACTTTTCAAGAAACAAAATATTAAAAATGGTAAGCTTAAATTAAAAAATGATGCTAGTACTAGTACTAATAAGACTATAAACAACAAAAGTCAAATACAAAGACATTTTTTTACTTGTTTTGTGTGTGTTTATTCTCTTGTTGAATTCATTTTTCATTATGATGACACTAATAATATGACATAAAATTTGAATTTATTTAATTATTTAGAATCATATCATTCTAAAAAAAAAATTAAGTCTTGTAAATCATTATTCTTTCAATGCTTAAATGACATGAACTGTTTAAACCCCTAATGGTGAATTACATGCTATTTTGCTAATTCTTGATTTAAATTTGAATCTACTTTCTATTCCTCAATTATGAAAACATGAATATAAATTATAATTATTTTAAAATAATTTATATATTAAATCAACCATGTAATATTTTAAATTATTTGTTACTACCTTTAGAGATAATGGTAACTTGTTTAAGATTACTACTTTTTTTCTTCCTCTTCTACCCATGCTTTGATCATTTTTATTGATGGTAGCCTATGGCATGAAATATTAGGAAATATTAATTACAAAATCATTCTACTTATACATAAAATCAATATGGTGCATGGTTTTCCTTAAATTTCTCTTACTGATTTTGTTTTTTAGTGGATGTATGGCTAGTAAAATACTAGAGAATATTTTCCTATAAATAAATATTGACATGTAATTGAAAACTACTTTCATTGAATTTCATAACTTTGTTGAAAATAATTTAATTCTACTTGGGTATCTTTTAATTTTATAATGGTACTAAATATATTAATAATTATATTTTTGCATATTTTAAGAAACACGGTATTAAACATGATAATATTATTTCTTACACATTTGATTAAAATGATGTTTCCAAACATAAAGATATGGCTATCACTAAAATGGCTAGATGTATGTTTCATGATAAAATTAATCATCATGTATTTTGGGATGAAACTATGAATCTTGTTTTTATATCATTAATAATGTTTCTATTAAATTTGTCTTAAACATTAATCCTAAAGAAGCTTGGAGTGGTCAAAAACTTATTTTTCAATATTTACGTGTTTTTAGTTATGATGTATTTGTTCATATTTCTAAAGACAAATGTTATCAGTTAGATTCAAAATTTAAAAAACTTTTATAATTTATGGTTATTATGAAAAAATTAAGTATTAAAGAGTTTATGATCCTCAAACTAACAAAATGGTGTGCTTGATTGTATTTCTACTTCATATTTTTTTGGGTATTAATCTTGCTTATTTTATTTTTTATTCTAGTGATGATAAAAATAATATTTTTCATAGTGATGTTTCTACTCATAATGTTCCAAATCCATCTTCTAGTCTTTCTCCACCTAAACCTATGCCTAAGTGAGAAAAGACAACTATATAAGGTTTCGGTGTTTATGTAAATCTTAATGATACTGATAGAAATAGGCAACAATTTTGTAACTATGATTTAATATCTAAACTTATGAACAATACTAAACTTAAAACACTTAAATAATATCAAGGTCACCCTCATTGGGAAAAAAATGCACGGTGAATATAACTCTTTCATTTTTAAACACACTTGGGACTTAGTCCCTCTCCCTTAAGGTCATAATTTGGTGAGTTAGAAATGGTTATTCAAAAATAACTTCAATTTTAATACTCAAGTAGAAAAATAAAAATATGGATTATTTTATATAGTTTTTTTTTAAAATTAAAGAAATTGAGTATAATTAAACTTTTTCTCTCATATCTAAGATAAACACAATTAAATTTAGTTTAACTATAGCTACTCATATGAGTAGGCCTATTTATCAAATGGATGTTAAGAGTGATTTTTTGAATGATTATTCATTGGAATCCAAATAAATGAAAGGGGTGGGGGGGATGAATTAGTATTCAAAACCTTTCCTATCAATTTCACTTAACCAATCGTGAACCATTCAAACAAGCACATATATCTAGCAAGCATACAAACCTATCCACATAATTATGAAACACATGAACACATAACATATGTGGAAAATAGTAAATGGGAAGAAAACCCAATAATATATGAAAATTGACTATATTCCCATAAGACAAATACCAAATTTATTGAATCACCCACTTCACATGAAGCACCAACCCCAACTAGCTGAGCACCAACTCAACTAGACTTTAGCAAACACCAACTTTCAAGGAGGCACCAACCCCATAGATGACTCAACACCAAATTAGAAAAATAATTTATTTTATCACATTTAGAATAAATTATTTCTCAACCAACTAATGATGTCAACCTCTTCATCTCTTCACACTCTTATCCCTCTCAAACTGCCTTCTAGGTATGTTCACATAGTTATATCTCTTTAAGGTTGATTAGGTCATATGACATTGATCCTAATATATATAACCTCTATCAAATATTCATAATAGATAACATAAAATAATTTTATGATATACATGACCTCCTTATGCTTTGAAATATATTATTTTATTCACTTGTACACTCCACACACCAATAAGCCTAAAATTGCGTTGTATTTTTACAAGTCTCTTATTCATATCCTTATTGGTCACATAAACACCCTCAACCTCTTATTATGACATGTAATATATATTATTACATCTCATAAACATGTATCAAATGTTATTTGAGTCCCTTTAGGTTTGAAATACCTCAATTAGGCCTCATTTCATCTTTAGGTCTCATGGAAACCTAAGTTCGATACATATAATTTAGGACACATTAAAATTTTCCCTTGTTGGAACACTTTAATTATCAAAAAAATATATGATAATATCATAAAATAATAAAATATACCTATACTAATCTCATTTCAATTCCAATCACTACTTGAAGCACACCATTACTATTGTTTAGAATTGGGCCTGTGCATACCCATAAAGTTTATCTTGAACTACTCAAGATAAAACATAAATTAGATTAAAAATCATGGAAATAAATAAAATATTAAAAAACAACATGACCTAAGGGTAATAAAAAAAGTTCATTATATACATGCTTAAACTCTTCTCTGTAAAATGCTCACTTTGAACTATCAACTAGCCTCAAAACATAATAATGGAAACTTAAGCTTATGAAACCTAAAATAAAATACTCAATGAATTAAAATTCATTAAAATTTTCCTAAAAAATCACAATAAAAAAATATAACAAAAATATCATAATAATATATGGCAATTATTAGTCTTTTAGAATAATTTGTTAACCTTCTCTCTTACAAACCTCACTCAATCAGTCAAGCCAATTTGGATTTAAATTTTTAAATAACTACCAAAATTTATAAAAAATAATGCATAGGACATAAAAGTACAAAATAGAAAAATAATTTAAATTATATTCTTCAACTCAGGTCATAGAGTCTCAAACTCATCATGACAACTTGCTTACCTAGAACTACCAGTTTACCTAAAGCACATTCATGCTGACAATGGACTTCAATCACCTGTATGACCATTTAAAAAGACTCAATTAATTTGGATGATATTATTGGATAATTATAATATGTTAAAATGGAAATATTGGTCTTGTATACCAATCTCATAACCTCACTGTACATAGACCTTACTGAGCCTAGATAAGTCAACTTGTGAGAAACTTTTTTACTATAACCACTAACCTCTGACACTTATACCAAACATGAGTATGTATTAAAATTAATAAAAAAAATCCTAAATGAATTTTTTTTCATCCTTATTTCATTATTACACATCCATAACATCTTCTCACTACTATTTGGGTTTTTCACTATTTCCACCATTAAGCCTGTTAGCAACTAGTCAACTTAGATAACTAGTTTAGCACAATTGAGAGTTATAACCTATCTATAAACCACTATTAAAATAAAATACAAGTATAAATATTAAACATTAATTAATTTATCAAATTTTACTTGGTAAAATCTAATTTATAAAACAAATCTTAAAGAAATAAGGCCTTTCCTGTAGGGTCCACTTACTCATTAGGCTAGGTAGGGTTTAAAAATTGTCTAGATACGAACTAGGTTTATAGGTCTTACCCATATATGATCAGAATTAGAATCACATGAGTGTTAAAATGCCTCATATATGTGATAAATAAAACTCATAAAATTAATCATGCCTATATTCACACATCTCACCAATCCATCATACTCAAACCTTCTCACTAGGTCTTTGCATGTCATGACTAGTGCCATGACTAGGTTTCTCAAGCACTTTTAAAATTAAAAAATAAAATTGACACACTTATTGATGATTCTACACATTTCTCACATTCTCTACATGATCCTAAAATAATTTCATACCTTTGCACATGCCTCTTAATGTTCATCATGCACATACTCATGATATGACTATGTTTGTTATGACTAGGCTTCTCAAGACACTTTGTACTCAAATAATAGTACTAAAGTATGATTACCTCAATGATGATATCAAAAAATAACATTAATTATATAAAATTATCACACCACTATAAAAATCAATAGAAAAATCATTAGTTTTCCTTCAAATTCTCTCAATAGAAGGACATTAGGTTGCCTTTTAGTCACATGGCTTCCTTATCACATCAAGCACATAAGATCATATCTCAAATACCATTGAAAATTCATCTTCATCAGATGTATATTGAAATAAATTAAATTAAACTTGACATCAATTATACAATTTTAAAACAAACTTCCCCTTTATCATTGATGGAAAAACATTCTTCAACTTGATCATTCTCATCTTTCCAATCTGGTTAATCTCCCTTCTTTAAATTCCTCACCCTTTGACATCAATGAAAAAGGTTCATACCTAATAAAAATTATAGAACCATAACTTCCAATAAAATCTCAACACATATAATATGAAAAATTATAGGAACATTCTTCCCCTTGGTCCATGCATACCTCCTTCAAATGAACTCAGATTACAAGACCACTTCTCAACATAGATCAAGCTTAGTCACAAACCTAAGTATTTCCCACTCAAACAAAGAATCCACCATGCTTCTATTAATTAAAGAGTGCCTCCATGAATCCTATTGGAGTCACCCCTTACCATAGGGTACTAAACAACACAAGGTCAAGATATTCCCAGATCTCCTTATTCTCATAATACTGGATATATTTTAGGATCCTATTAGGTTGATTAACACCTTAGGCTTGACTTATTTATCAAAAATTTAATCATTAATATACATTACTAACTTGATTTCACATTTGAAGTATGAACCACCTTATTAAATAGTCCACTTGAGATTGTAGACTAATCATGACTCATAATTAGTATCTTTACTTTCCATACATTCATTTTCCTTCTTTCTTACACTCTAGGGGCTTCAAACCTCCTATTTTAGATTGATGACCTTATAAATCTATTAGGATAGAATCTTTCAATGTGTCCTACATTATGATAACTATAGAAAACCATCTCATTCATACCTCTTGATTGATTATTCCTTTCATAATCCCATGCATATTCATTTTTAGAGGGTCTTTTACACTCTTTTGATCCATGACCACTTTAATTTCATGTATAAAAATAAATATTTAATGAATTTTCATACCTCATGGAATTAGGTTGTTTGATTGGTATTTTCATGTTGACTTTATTATCTTTTATTATCTTTCTCCTTGACTTGAGCTAACACCTTTTGGTCTTATTTGAAACCAAGATCTATCTTATCACTTTCACACTTTTGACTACTAAAGATGTCATATATATCCTCAGTGATCATTTCAAACTTCAAAAAGTTGTTCACCTTGATAGATGCATAATCCAACTCATCTTTCAGGGATTCCACTTCACTTTTATACTTGGTGTATTCTTCCTCTTTATATTTTAAGCTAGTAGTGATTATCACCATTTGTTCTTCAATCTAATTGATGATGTCATCATAATCCTTGGATGTGTTACTCAATCTCTCCTTAGAAAAACTAATATGCTCTTCATATTCATTTAATAATGACCTTAGTTTTTTATTCATTTTTCTTTTGAATTTCAACTCCTCTAGGGCACTTAATGATTCTACCTCAAGGTTCACTTTAGCTTCTACTTCATATAATTATACATCAACCATAAGGCCTTTCCCATTTGAGCAACCCTCAATGTCTTATTCTATGGCCATGAATAAAGTTTCGTTATTATCATGTTTAGGTTGATTTCTTCCATCATCACTATTATATGTACTTGTGTCACTTACATCAGATGATTTATTTTCTTCTTTGGTGTAGAAACTTCTTTGGTTTAGGTTCATTACTTCCATCATCTCTATTATATGTACTTGTGTCACTTACCTCCTAAAATATTTCATGTTATTATTAGCAATATAGACCTTGTTATCATTTATATGATGTTCATAATTTTATTCATCATCAACATCTAAACATTCCTCATCAATATGTTATAATGCCCATCTATTTCAACCTTATCCAAATCTTGCATGTCTTCTATTAAAAATACCATAGAATCAAACTTAGGAGTTAGCTATCTCAATACCTTTTGAAGAAATATAGATTATTTCACTTATTTTCCTAATCCTATGATGAAACTGACAACTTAATCAACCTTTAATGGATAAGAGCAATTATTTCATCTTCATTCATCTTTATACTTATAAACTATCTCTAGTGCGTTTATAACCTGGCCATATTCACCTTAGGTTTCTTTAATACATATTTTTAAATTTGTCCCATATATTTTTGGCTGATACATAGTGCATCACCTTCACAATATCTTCCTTTGCTAGGCCACATAGAATGAAAATAATTTCCTTGGAGTTATTTTCACTAGCCTTCTTACCTACTACATCAGTTGGTGGAATAGGAGGATCACTATAGTCATCCATAGATGACTACCAAATATAATGACCTTGATACAAAAAATATATCTTCATCTTAATGTTTTAAAAGGCATAATTAGATCCATTGAACAATGAATCCTTATTGGTAGAGGAACCACCTTGATCTTATTGACTATCCATCTTGGCTTCAAGGATCTCCTTTAGGATTTTAGACCTACTTCAAAGGACCAAGATTTGATACTAAATCTTGGAAGTGAAATTAATAGGATGTAGGTGAATTAGTATTCAAAACCTTTCCTATCAATTTCACTTAAACAAGCATAAACCATTCAAACAAGCACATATATCTAGCAAGCATAAGCACATATCCACATACGCATGAAACACATAAACACATACCATATGTAAAAACAACTAAAGGGGAATAAAAAATGATATATATATATATATATATATATATATATATATATATATATATATATATATATATATATATATATATATATATATATATATATAATCCTATAATAAAAACAACAAATTTAGTGAATCAATCACTTCACATGGAGCACCAACCCTAAATAGCTAAGCACCAACTCAACTAAGCTTTAACAAGCACCAACCCCCTAGATGACTCAATACTAAGTCAGCCACATAATTGATTTGATAAAAAATTTAAAACCTTATTTCTAAACCAATTGATGATGACCACCTCTTCAAACCTTCACACTCTTAACCCTCTCAAACTACCTTCTAGATCTATTTGCACAATTAGGTCTCTTTAAGACCAATTAGGTCATATGAAATTGATCCTCATACACATAACCTATATAAAATATTCATAAAATATCCTATAAAATAATATAATGGTATAAAATACCTCAATTTTCTTTTAAATATATTATTCTATTTATTTGTTCACTTCACACACCAACAGTCCTAAAATTGCCTTATATTTATACAAGTCTCTTGTTTATACCATTATTAGTCAGCCAAACACCCCTACCCTCTTAACTAGGCCATGTAATATATCTTAAAACATAATAAAAATGTATAAAATTTTATTTGAGTCCTTTAAGATCTATCATACCTCAATTAGGCCTCATTTCATCTTTAGGTCTCATGGAGACCTAATTTCTTTAGGTCTATTTTAAGACACGTTACACTTTTCCCTCCTTGGAAAACATTAAAAATACATAAATGGTATTAAAATATCATAAAATAATAAAATATAACTCTAATATTATCATTTAGTCTCTATAATACCTTTCAAGTCTATCCACTACTTGAAGCACAACATTAGTACTATTCACAATTAGGCCTATGCATACCCAAAAAGTTTGTCTTGAACTACTAAAGATAAAACACCAATTAGATAAAAAAACTAGAAATAAATAACATATTAATAGACCTTACGATCTTAGGGTCATCAAAAACTTAATTATATACTTAAACTTAGGGTATACATGCTAAAACTCTTCTCTATAAAATGCTCACTTTGAACTACCAACTAGCCTCAAAACATAGTCATGAAAACTTGAGATTCTAACACCTAAAATAATACACTCAAGGAATTCAAATGAATTAAAATTATCCTAAAACATACTAAAAATAAATTATAATAAAAATATAACAATATATAATGTCAATTATTGGTTTTGTACATCAATTTGTTGACCTTCTCTCTTACATACCTCACTCAACCAGTCAAGCCAATTTTCCTTCAACTTTTTCACTACTTTCATTGGTTACCATACTTTATAAAAATCATGGATAATAAATAAAATTAATAAATAGAGACACCATGTAAATTATATGCTTAAAATTAAGGCATAGAGTCTTAAACTCATCATTACAACTTGCTTACCCATAACTGCTAGGTTACCTTAAAGCATAGTCATGGTGTTAATGACCTTAAATAACTTATATGACCATTTATAGAGACTTATAATTAATTTTTATGATATTATGAGATAATTATACAATTTTTATATATAATTTTAATATGTTTAAATGAAAATATTGATCTTTCAGACCAATCTCATACCTCACTATACATAAAACTTACTGAGCCAAATAAGTCAACTTGTGAGAAACTTTTTTAGTATAAAAAATGACCTAAAACTACTATAAAAAACATTATAATGTAACAAAATCCTTAAAAACACCTCCATGCTTTTGGTTTCATCCCTATTTCATGATAATGCATCCCCAACATTGTCTCACTGCTACCTAGGTTTTTCATTATTTCCACCATTAGGCCTGTTAGTGATTGGTCAACTTGGATGACCAATTTAGAATAATTGAGAGATATAACCTATCCATAATAAAAGTATCAAGCTTAAATATTAATTCATTATAAAATTTGACTTGGTCAACTCTAACTACTATAATACATCTCTAAGAAATAAGGTCTTTTCTATAGGGTCTACTTCCTCACTTGAAGACTCAATCCAACTTTGATATTACTTGGAGAGTTTACTAAAACCTCTAATCACTAATATATACAAACTAATTCATTTTGAGTTCTTTATAATAATTTATTTCATATTGGGTCCCTATTAGGGTTCTTTTAGGGTTTAAACCATCTTCCACTATTATCAATCATTCATAAATATTATCCCATCACTCCAAAATAAAATAACTTTAAATTTGATCTATGACCCTTCATAATATACCAAAAATATTTTAGGTCCTCATGCATACATTTCACATGCCAAAAAATACTTGGAAAAACTTCTCAAGTAGATAACTCTTCATCTTGTGCACTTGAGAGACCTTAAAAAACTTTTTCAAACCTAAACCTTCAAACTTTGACCTAAAACTTGGTAAAAATACCTAGGATAATCTATCATACCACTTAAAATTTTCACATGCTCATTAATATCTTGAAATTTGAATCTCATGTCTCATTTGGTCACCATCTCTCTATTTTCTCTCTAGACCTTGACCTACAAACCACATTAGTCTTTAAAACTATCATTTGTGACTCTTTTAATGTGCTTTCCACCTTACTCACAAAATCATAAACCTTCATCATGTTCAAACACTACTTTACATCCTTCATGGTCCTTGATAATAGATCATGATGCCTCATTAGGTCAGATAAGGACTAAAAATGGTCTAGGTACAAACTAGGTTTGTAGGTCCTATCCCTATAGGCTCACCATAAGACTCAAATGAGTTATAAAATGCCTCACATTCATGATCAATAAACCTAAAAAATCACTCATTATTTTATACACACATATGACCAATCCAGCATACTCAAACCTTCTCACTAGGTCTTTACATGTCATGACTAGTGCCATGATTAGGCTTCTCTAGCATTTTAAAACTTTAAAATTGACCTTGAAACACTCCTTAATGATTATAAAACTTGATAGCATGCCTATTATTCTCCATGAATAATGTCATATCTTTGCACATACCTATTCATGCTCATTATGTACATGCTCATGATATGAATATGCTTGTTATGATTAGCCTTCTCAAGACACCTTCTACTCAAAGACTACTAATAAACCATGCTTACCTAAATGATGTTATCAAACAGGAATATTCATAAAATACCATTCTCACACCACTAAAACAACCAAAATAAAAATCATCAATTTTCCTTGAAATTCTATCTCAATAGAAGGACATTAGGTTTCCTTATTGTCACATGGCTTCTTTATCACATCAAGCACATAAGCTCATGTCTCATAGACCATTAACCATGCATCTTCATTAGATGCATCTTAACATTAATTAAATAAACCTTAACATCAATGATAACACTTCTCAACATTATGTTCATGAATAAATGTTTCAAACTCCTATTTTTAATTTATAAAGGTAATGAGAATCTTGTTTTCAAATTGAAAAAATCTATTTATGGTTTGAAAGAATCTTTGAGAGAATGGTGCTCTAAAATATATCAGTTTTTTATAGCTCAATGCTTTACTTATAGATTAAATAGATCTAATGATGCTAATTTTTTTTCAAAAATAATCCTAATGGCATATTTATCATATTTTTATATGTTGATGATTTAATCATTACTGAAAATTAATAGTTCATTGATTTATTTCAATAAAAATGTTTTAAATATTATCCTTTAAATGAAAAATTTAGGTATTTTATACTACATTTTAGGCATTCAATTTTGGTAATAAAACATAGAATTTCTATTTTCTAATCCAAATATGCATATGAATTGTTAGATAATTTTAATATGTTGGATTTAAAACCTATTGTTACCCCTTGATAACTTGGTGTGAAGCTACTTAATGACATAAACTATTAATCCTATTTTATATAGGAAATTAGCTAGAAATTTAAATTATCTTACTCATACTCATCTTAAAATTGATTTTCCTATTGGATTAGTTTCTTTTTTTATGTCAAAACCTCAAAATAATTATTTTAAACTTTTAAAAATAATTATTCATTATATTAAAGGTACTCTAACTCTTATAATTGAGTATACCTTGAATAACACTTTTCATTTGGTAGGTTATATTGATTACAATTGGGCTAGTGATCCTAATGATTTTATATCCACAAGTGAAAATAATTTTGCATTAGATTTTGGATTAATTTCATAGAATATTAATAATCAAACCATTGTATCATTTTCTTGCACTGAAGCTAAGTATAAACATTGTAATCATGGTTCCAACTAATCCATTTGGATTATAATATTTCTTGTCAATTTGGGCCATCCTCAAACTTCTCCCACTCTAATTTTTGGTGATAATCAAAGTCACATTGATTTAGTGAAGAACTTGATTTTACATGCAATTTAAAATAGAATTGACATTAAACACCAATTTTAGCATGAACTGATTGATGACAATCAAATTCTTCTCTTTCTATCCTACTCAAGATCAAGTACCTGATATTTTCACTAAGCCACTATGTAAATACAAATTAATAATATTTTGTAAAAAAGTGGGATTGAAGGAAGTTCTAATCATGGGGGAGTGTTATTCATGTTTTGTCCCTTGTTTATTTGTGAATTTTAAATAAATTTTAAGGGGGACTATTGGGATTACCATTTATTTGGGTTAATCTTTTTATCCTAAGTTTTTAAGTATGTCTAGGTTTTGTATTTATTTAGATTTTCAAATCATGTAAATCCATATTTTATGAGGTGTCACACCTATTTTTTATATTTTATGAAATCTTGGAGTTACATGTTACATGTTACATGTAACTCCCTCCACATTCATTACACACTTTTTACTCAATTCATGGGCAATATAAACATTTGACACACACTAAGAAGGTGGTGTAATTTCTTTATGGGATTATTTGTAACTCCCTCTTCTTTCCTCTAGATATATTTAAATATCTATCTTATCCTCTCTTTTATATATTAAGTTATACATTTTTATCTATTCTATTTGATTCTAATATTTTATTTTGAGAATATTTGTTCACAGTCCTTCTTAATCCACGTGGGGGAATTTCTATTAAATTAGTTTCCCCACTTCAAAACTTGTTTCAAACTTGTGGTTTGTTTAATTTGGGGTAAATTAATTCCTATTTTACATTTATTCTTTCATGATTTCAAAATTAATTTTCAAATATCTTGGCATAATTCATTAATTGATGTTTTCAACCATTATTTTATAATATTCCAAGCCATATTCAAAAATGTAACTTTAGGCCATATTAAAAATGTATATCAACTATGAAAATTGTTATCTTTTATTCATAGGGCCTAGATATCAATTATAGAAAGACATATCTATAATCCATACTAATAAAAATTCTAGATTATTTTGTGTAACTATAGATTTAAATTATATTTTGTTTATTGGTACTAGTTATTATTTGAAAAATAAAATGGTAATTGTTGATGAAATTCCTACTTCTTAATAGGATTTTAATAATGTAAATGGTATAAATTTTAATGGTGAATATGAATATGTTAATGTAATTATAAATAATGATTATGATTTTAAATAGTTGTACATATGAGCTATCTTGGATGCCCATGTATAAATAAAATGATAGATATATCATCCACATTACATCAATATCTCAATTTTATACATGATATAAAGTATGTATTATTTTTGGCACACACAATGAGTTACCCATCCCACATTTCAAATGATGTGAGACATTACCTATAGTGATTCCTAAAAATAAAATTATTCAACCTCATGTGATATCTACTATAATTTCACTATTCACAATTATGATCCCACTAGTTATAACTCCTAGAGTTAAAATTATTATATTTGCACCACCAAGACATACAGTACCTACTCATCCACATTCTATGATAATATTATCACATATTTTTATATATATTCCTTCCCAATAACCTTCAAATAATTAAACTATATAAATACATATTAAGGATAATATGAATGGTTATCCAAAAGGTTAAGGCATCTCATATAGCCCATTATTACAATGTTTGTCTTAGTGATGATGATTTAAGATACCACACAACTCATGATTACATGATTGATATTACATCTTATGATATTATTTTCAATAATTTTAGTGAAACATCTCACTTTCCATAATTACTATCCATGACACACTTTAATAGGTATTGGATTGACTATAATGAATCTAGGGAACATTTAGATGGGATATTTAGTTATCTCTGCTAGCATATCCCTTAAATTTCATTGATACATCGTACTATACATAGAAATAATTTTCCTTATTCATATTTTGTTCTTTTCATGTGCCTTTCTCCCTTGAGTTATTTATTTCCTCATACTTCTTATGAACTTAAAATTTATGTTTGATTCTTGGTTTTTATTAATATTAATCTAGTCACTTGGTTTATGTTGTGTGTTATATTATTCCATCCCTTGCCACTTGAATGTGGATACCATTTCAAACACTTTTATACTTCTCAATGATGAAAACATATATATCATTACCTTATATTTTAAAAACCATTATTTTCTAATGGAAGTTGTAAATTATTTGATATCATATTCTTCTTCTTTTTTAATGGATTTTCACCCTTTGGATTTATTTATTTCCTCCTAGTTTATCCCATTTCCTTCATATCTTTCTTGATTGAGCTCAAAATTATTATTATAAATTATTTCCCTTGTCTAATATCCTTCTATAAAAATATACAAATGTAAAAACATTAGAAGCATAAAAATATAATGTTTTTCTTTTATCTTTGTCAATGGATACACATCATAATTGTATACCTATACTTTAGGTTTACATATAAATGTTAAAAATGTGATTCCAATGGTATTATTTTAATTAGTGAGATTCAAGATATACAAGTTACATATGATCATGAACTTACAAATGTTATGTGGATACAATTATGCCCATGCTTGGGGTTATTCTCACATTTGAGGTATGTCATATACTAAGGGCATAAATTTACGATGGATCTAAAGTGTCATTATTGATAATTTCCATTTTTTAATATCAAATTACCTATATTGACTATACATATCTTGATCTTTCCTACATCTTATGTGTTATTATATGCATCCAATTTTTTAAGGAAGTAACATTTTGTGATGAAATATGATGATGACACAATAAAATATAATCAAACTATGTTATATCTATTTTATTGGTATTTTAGTCCTTTATTGGCCTTCAAAAACCTCAATTTTTTTCTCTTATAATTATTTTACTTTAAAATTTTCATAAATTATCCCTTCATGGCAAAATTATCATGACAAAAATAAAACCATTGTAATTGTTTGTAGAATCACTAATGTTTATAATAAAACCACCAAAATAATTTTTTTTGGTTCTATTATAAATAATTATATTTATGAAATCCACCATGGTGGTTTAGTTTCTACCATTTGCATAGTGTGGTAATTTTATCACCTATGAATCATTTTTAAAACTTGTTACCTGAGATTGTAGTTTTCACATGTATTCCTTGATTTTGGTTTCATTTTATTTTATTGAGTTCACTTCCTTGATTGATAAATTAATTGATACTATTTATTTTTTCAATATAATTTATCTCCAAGTTAACATTATCAAACTCATAATCAATCTCAAGTTAACTCCAAGTTATAACTCTTCATTCCTTGCTACAATTCCTTCAATTTTAGAAGAATTCCATATCTAAATTTTGTATGTGTAAATAAAGATTATAATATTTTAGAGTCATATCCCACCTTGTTTTTTTTTTTAAATATTTTTTTAATGAATATGAATTCATTATTTTTCTCATAGTACATGAATTTTAGAGAAGCAAGTTCATTGATCTTGCAAATTTATCTTTGAATGTTTATAGATCAACCCAGTTGCAATCAACTGTATATATTATTTAGATTTATGTTAATTTACTTTTATTTTTTTTATCATTCCTCTTATTAGAGAGTTACTAAGGTCTACATGGAGGAAAATGAGCTAGTTAGGCTATATAGACTAGAGATATTAGGCACCCTATATATACACGGTTCCCCTCCCCTCCCTACCTACCTAACCTATATACATCTCTATCTATTTGGTTATATAGACATATGGAGGTTAAGAGAATAAAATTTTTATATGTATATACCACCTGAAGATTAGGGATTTGTCAATGACCATTTATTCACCTTCAATTAGTCTCAAATTTGATTAGGTTGAGAGTTTTATTTTGTCTATTTTATTTATTAGATTAGTTTATTTAATTTTTAATTAAATTAAAATTATGAATAGTTTAATAAAATAAAATAAAAATGAAATCATCTTCTTTCCCATTCTCTTTTATAGAAAAGAATAGTTTTATTTTCTTTTGTTTCATCCACATGTCAAATTTTTAAAAAATAATTGAACTTGCATTAGATATTACATAGAATATATGAATAAAAAATTGGATATAAAAAATCAATAAATTTTTATTTTTATTTTTATGAATAGTTGGCATTCACAATAACAACCCACACACACATCACAAAAACTAAAAAATCTAGTAAAAATAAAACTGACATCTTAGAGCTGACTTTATTCATTTACATAATAAAATCACATTATTTAAATTAGAAAATCATAAATTTAATTTTACATTCATTTCATTCTCAAACCATATAGCTTTAAAAAAATAACTCAAAAATATTGAAACTAATATCCTAGTTTGTATTTGTGAAATAATTATTGAATATTTAGGATTTGTGTTTAGAAAACCCAACCTATGTCTTATTTTAGATTTTATTTTTTTATTTTCATTTTAAAAATGAAATTTCATAGTGTATATCATTCATTTTCATTAAAAAACTAATGCATTTAGTGTATATAGGCAAAAATATCATTTCCCATCTAGGAAAAGTTAAAATCAACACTTGTATATTTTGTTTGAAATTTGGTTTAGCATTAAATTATTAGAAACTTCATTTAAATAAACAATTGTATATTTTTTACTATTAAACCACTTCTAGGGGTATAAAATTAGTCTCCCCCTCTATGTCTTAAAGTCTTTGGAGATCATTACTCTTGCACATCATGTTGATGAATCTAACCCTATATTATACCAAGGTCTCATCCTATTATTGGTAAATAATGGCCAAACCTTACAGGGTAAGGAGGTTCCTCTAGGGGGTCCTCTGCTAAGGAGGAATCCCCTAAGAAAGACCATACCTTGGGGTCCTACTACCTTTTATTGGAAATATTGTCATTGATGTCAAAGGGTAATCATGAAGCTGATTGATGGTAAAGTATTTTGATAAAAGAATCAATTTAAATAAATAATATTTAATTTAATTAAGGCAATAAAACATGCAAATAATGGTCATATATTTACATGGAATTGAAGAAAAATTAAATTTATTTAAATGGGATAAAAGAGGTAATTATGGTGAAGTTTTTAGGGTAATTTTTAAGGTTTAAATGGTCCCTAACCTTCGTTGACCTAATAAAAGACTATGGTACTAATTAATAGGAAGTCATCCCACCTTTGAGAAGATTTGTGAACATTGGGATGAGTTGTAACTTTTAAAGAGTGACAACCTTAATTTTTGGATTTTCATGGGCTATAGAAAGGTTCATTACGAGTGGAGAAAAGGTAGATCCAAAAGTGCAAGTTAATAAAGAAGAGAAAATAAAATCTACAAACAAATATTATTAGTAAATTAAAATAAATATAAAAAAGTATAAGCTAGAGAATAACATCAAAAATACTCAAGTGTAAATTATATCTAAAGGAGAAAAAGTAGTATTCTATCATTAGTTATATTGGAAACAAATCATAGATAGAAGATTTTTTTTTAAGAAGGTTGGTGCCTTTGTATTAAAGAGATTGGTGTCTCTTTTAGAGTTTTTTCTCAATAAATGGGGTTGGTGCTCCTATAGGTTAGTGCCTATGATATTGTAATTGGGGTTGGTTATCTAGTAGGTTGGTGCCTAACAATATTTATATTGAGAAATATTTCTCCATGCTTTTCTCCTAAAAGGTTTTCCATGTATATTTGGTGTCACTTTGTATTTTGATATCTTTTATTGTGATTTGATTGCTTTGAATATCTTAATTGGGATAAGTGATTAAGTGTTAAAAAAGAAAAGAATATATAATATTTATTCACCCCCCATTTAATATTAGTTTATGCTAAATAATTGGTATCAAAGTAGGTTCCTTTAGATATATCTTAATCACTATAAGTTAGATCATATAAGCTCACATGAATGGATCACAATTTCAAGATGGATTTTCCACTAGCAAGGCACCATTGTTTGATGGCATAAATTATACTTTTTTGAACATAAGAATTAATACATATCTAATGGCTATTGGGTTTGATATTTGATAAGAAGTAGTAACCAGGTACCAAATGCCACAAATGCCACAAAAAGACACTATTATAAAAAAGTTCTAGCATGAAAAATGCTAAATTAATGAATGCCATCCTATGCAGCATTTAAAAATCTAAATTTGTAAAAGTCATACAATGTGATTCTATGGAAGAGATTTGGGAGAAACTTAAAACTATCTATGAGGGTGACAAAAAGGTAAGAAAAGAAAAATTCCAAACTCATATGAGATAATTTGAGAGTTTAAAGATGAATAAATAAGAGAAAATTACAAGATACCTACTTCAGGTTGATGAAATATTCAATGTTATTTAAGGACTTAGAGAAACTATGGAATAATCCACAATCATCCAAAAAGTTTTGAGGTCCTTATCATTGAGATTTGATGAAAAATTCTCTACTATTGAATAAATTAAAGACATGTATAAATTAAAGATTGATGTGTTATATGGAATCCTCATAGCATATGAAATGAGGACTAAACCCAAAAGACCATCAAAAATAGAAGCAACATTCAAAGCATCAAAGAAGGAGAAATTCAAGGATCCTGAGCCAATTGATAGCTTAAGTAGCAAAGAAGATGAGAAGGAGGTTATATTCATTTGAAAGATGAAAAAAGGTTAAAGAAAATATAAAGGCAAGTTACCATTCAAATGTTTTAATTATGATAAGATTGGTCATTTTGAAGTAAAGTTTCTGGATAAAGACAATAATTATGAAGAGGAGAATAAACCAAAATTCAAGAAGGGATTCAATCAAAATAAAAAATAAAAAAAGAATTGAGAAGTAAAAGAAAAGATTATACTCTAAGAGGAACTATAAGTCATCCAAGGAAATAAGAGTAAATGATTATGATAACAACGATGAAGAAATATTATTCATGGCCATAAAAGATAATGATTCCACAAGTATAAACAACTTAGAGCAATAAGAAGATGAAGACAAGATAAATATTGAATAAGATATTATCTATCTTTTTCATATTATCTAAAAAAAAGAACATGAAACTAAATCTTCAGATTCAGAAATATGAAAAAGAGAGTCAAGACTCAGAAGCTAGAATATCACAATGTCTTGATGAACAAAATAAGATAATTGCTAATCTAAAAGTCCAAATTGTAGATATAAATAAAATTAAATAATATCTAATGAATCAAATAAAGAATAAAGGAGAAGACTATGAAAGGTATGAATCTAAGATTTCTACTTTAAAAAGGGATTTAAAAAAGGTGAATACTAAAATAACAAGTGATTTAAAATCTAAGAAAAGCACCCAAGTTTTGAATAATATTATAGAGAGTAAAAAATCACCATCCAATAAGATAATAATTAGGTATGAGAAGGAAAAAGAGAAGACCAAGAGCTATGATTAAACTCTTAAGGAACTTGTGAAAAAAGAGACCAAGAAGGAAGAAGGCCAGAATACAAAAACCAACTCTATCAACAAGGAAAACAAATGAGAACAAAATGTTAAGAGACCACTTACTCCAAGATATAACAATAAAACTAGGTTCGGTAATTATTTTATTAGAAATTGTTATTATTGTAATCATTTTGGTCATAAAAAATTATATTTTAGAAAGAGAGCCAAGGATATTGAAATCAGGAGTAGAAACAAAGGAACCTATGGAGCTTCAAATAAAAGATACAATTTATTTGCTCCCCTATCAAAATTTTATGAAGAATCTATAGTATATTACAAGTAAAACAACTATGGATATATAGAATGCTATTGTAGAAGTGTGTTCAAATCTATAAGATAGGATTAGAAGTTTAAGGCTTTAGTGATAAATAAAAGGGAACTAATAAATACATGGAAAAATAAGCAAGAAGACAACAAGTAAAATAAGAATCTGTGATCATTAAAATAGCATTCCATGCTAGACATGAAGGATGGTAATGGTTTTTTGATAGTGGATGTTCGAGACACATGACTAGAGATAAAAAAAAGTTTATCTGATTGAAAAAATTAAATGAAGTCATGGTGAAGTTTAAAGACAACACTAAAACTAGAATAATAGGAAAAGGTATGTTTAGTCTTGATAATGGAAGAACCAAAATAGAGAATGTGCTATATGTGGAAGGATTAAAGCATAATATTCTAAGTGTGAGCCAAATGTGTGATCAAGGATGCACACTCAATTTATTCATTGAAGGTTGAGAAATTAAACAAAGGGACACATGAGAGATAATTATAGATACCCATAAGACAACAAATAATCTATACATGATTACAAAAGTCAAAAAAAGAGAAGTGATGTCTGAGTCATGTTGAAGAGAGTTGGCTATGGCACAGAAGAATGGGACATATAAATTTTGATAACCTTGTGAATATTAGTAAGAAACAAGATATAAGGGACATTATGAAGATAACAAAACCATCAAGCATGCTTTGTAAGCAATGTCAGCATGGGAAGTAGACTAGGATAAGATTCAAAATGAATTAATATTCCACTATGAAGAAAGTAGATCTCATTCTTACAAATATGTGTGGACCCACTAGAATCCAAACTATACAAGGTGAAAAATATTTCATGCTGCTAATTGATGATTACAATAGAATGACATGGGCTACATTTTTGAAAAAAAGTATGAGCCATTTAGCAAATTCAAAACATTTAAAGCATTAGTTAAAAATGAAACTAGTTTAAGGATAAATGCTTAAGATTCTATAGATGAGGTGAGTTCATTTCAAATGAATTCATAGAGTATTATAAAGACCATGAGATAAAAAGACATTACTCAGTTGTAATAACCCCACAACAGAATGGGGTAGCATAATGAAAGAACATAACTATCCAAGAAATGGCTATGACAATGCTAAATGAATCCAAGTTATCAAACAAATATTAAAGAGAAGTAGATCACATTGTTTTATACATCCTAAATAGAGGGTAGATCATAGTAAATAATGACAAGTCCCCATATGAGTTATGGATGGAAATAATATCTTCTATGAAATATTTGAAAGTATTTTGAAGTAAGTGCTTTATTAAGAGGACCGAAGATGATTTGGGAAAATTTGACTCAAGAGCTGATGAAGGAATTTTTTTAGGATATTCCACCAAAATCAAGGCATACAAATGCTACAAAAAGATAATGCAAACTATTGTATAAAGTGCCAATGTCAGATCAGATGAAACTAGAACTCATAGGGCAAGTGATCTATTAGATGAACTAGATATCATTGAAAAATAATATGTTGAGGTAAAGAATATGGATGAAGATGAATGGCATGACACCAAATTACCATTTCATTTCATTTATAATAACCATGTTGAAATCCAAATTATTAGCAATATAGATGCTAGAGTATAGACTAGAATAAGAATTGTAATAAATTTTAAACAAGTGAATCTTTCTTTATTTTCTAAAATGTAGCCTAAGAATTTTTTTAAAATAATCCATGTTGAACGTTGGGTAAAATCAATGGAGGAAAAGCTAAACCAAATTGAGAATAATGAGACATGGTATCTGGTACCCAGACCAAAGGATTAAAAAGTGATTGGTATGAAATGGGTATACAAGAACAAACTAAATGAAGATGGTCAAGTGATAGGAAATAAGGCTCCGTTGGTATGCAAAGGATATGATCAAATTAAAGGTATTGAATTTGAAGAAACATTTTCTCCTATGAAAAGATTAGAGGAAATTGTAATATTTATCTCCTATGTTGTGTTGGTGGTGAAAAATGTCACAATAATGAATCAACCCATCTGCCTATCACAAAGGTCAAGATGGAATCATACCCATTTAATTTTAAGGGACCTATTGCTGAAAATCAGTCCTAAGGTGTGCACAAGAGTATTTTAAAGTTATAGGATTATTATATTAAATAATAAATCTAAATCAAGCTTAACAAAATTTACTAAATCGATCAAACATCACATAAAAATCAACTATGTCAAGAAAATTACTCATAAATAATGTTTTGATCTAGGAAGCTAATCATTCTTTAAATATTATATAATTCAATCTAAAGTTTTTTATAAACTATCATCTGACCTATCCAACAAAGTAAAGTTTATGAATTAGATGATCTTTTCAAAGACAAAAAAATAGATTGTTGATAGGTGTATCTTATGTTCATACTCACAAGACAAAGATGAAAGTAATCAATGACAACCAAGAAGGCAAATAAAACTCTAAACAACTAACAACTACTAATAATAGAAAACTAAACTAACAACTAATTAAGAAAACTAAAATAAAGAAATATAATCTAAACCAAGAAAATAAACTAACACTAACACTAATAAAAACTAAAGAAAGAGATCAAAAATAAAAAAGAACTATTGAAGAAAGTAAACTAATGTTGATGAAAACTAAACTAGAAATTAAACTCAAATAAATAAAATACATTATAAAATAGAAAATTTGTGAGTCTTAATAATTAAGAGTTATCTTAACAAATCAGATCAATTTTATTCGAGAAATGAACATCCTTCATACAAAATATCTTCAAATATAACTTTTACAATCAATTAAATCAATAATTTGTCACAAAAAGTGATGTTTTCATCATTATTCAGGTTGAATACTTAGATTTTACACATAGGACTACAATTTGAAATCATTGAAAGATATCAAACTTGATAATATGTAGATAATCAATTATAAATGATAATATAAAACTAGATATACCTATATTATCTTAGTAGTATACTCAATTGTTAGAGAAAGTACCATTGGTCTATCTACAAAAGTTATACTATCTCAGATAAGTTGTATAGAAGATAGAGATAAATGATTGACATTACAATGCATAATTTTTAAATACCTATCTTGTTCCTCCAAATAAATTTTTGATCTCATTTTAAACCTCCAAAATTGGTTGAAAAAGAAGATTTCACTAACTTCAGCTAGTTATTTGACAACTTTATTAGTTAAATTTAAAAGTTAATTAATTTGGCAATTACAAATTAAAAATTATTTAAGACTTTAAAAAGTCTTAAGAGATAAAATATTTAGATTTAGACCATGTATTATTAATGGCTGGGGACCCTTTCTAATCAACTAGGAATATTTATAATTTTAATTTAATCAATAAATAATCAAGTAACATATCATATTAAATGAATATAATCTTTACATTAATTCTATTTTGCATTTTAATTTACTCAATAGCATATATATATATATATATATATATATATATATATATATATATGCAGTTTGATGGTCATTTAAACGCCAAATTTAAGATGACTAGAAAACACATTATAATTACTATTTTTAAAAAGTGAAAGTTATTTTCTAAATATATTTGGTTCATCTTTCATTTTATATATTCAAAATATTTTTACGATCAAGGTATTTCACAAAAATAAATTATTTTCAAAAGCATGGTATTGCACATAGAATAAAGAGTAGTGAAACATGTTTTTGGAGTTTTGATATATTTTTGGTTAGAATATTAATTACACACACACACACACACAATATATATATATATATATATATATATATATATATATATATATATTGTGTGTGTGTGTGTGTAATTAATATTCTACCCAAAAATATATCAAAACTCCAAAAACATGTTTCACTACTCTTTATTCTATGTGCAATACCATGCTTTTGAAAATAATTTATTTTTGCAAAATACCTTGACAGTAAAAATATTTTGAATATATAAAATGAAAGATGAACCAAATATATTTAGAAAATAACTTTCACTTTTTAAAAAATTGTAATTATAATGTGTTTTCTAGTCATCTTAAATTTGGCGTTTAAATGACCATCAAACTGCATAATTTCTGGTTTGTGGTGACTGTCATTTGGCTATCAAATTTAACATTACAAAATATTATTTAGGTGATCATTTTACCAATTTTTTACAATAGAAATAAATTTAAAAAATTATCAAAATCAAATAAAAACCCATTGTTAAACTCCCATTTACTATCATGATTCAACATTCTAAATAACTAGAAAAATTATAACGGTTGAATAAAATTAAATTCTTCATAATTTTATTCCATATATTCCTCCATATTTCATTGAATTTTGATTTTGAAATACCATAAAAATATTTCATTTTGTCAATCAAAACCTTGATAAAAGTAATATACCTAGATTCTCATGGAAAAACCATTCCAAGTATCAAATTCTAATCACTTCAAATCCATTACCAAATATACCACAACAACTTCTATCTTCATCTGAAACAATATTTCAAAAATAAACAAACCATTTATAATTTTTCATATTTTATTTTTCAATAAATTTCAATGGGAATCAATAGGAACTCTCCAAATTACTAGATATTTCAACATCTGACTTCACAAAAAATTCTAGATTAACTTCTAAATTAATTATTTCCAAACCAAAACTTCTCATAATAAACCAAAAATCAACAATCCTATCCATATAATATCTCTATGCAAAATTTATCTCTTAATCTTTGAAATAAGGCTCAAAAACATAAATTGATACGTTATAACCATATCATTGTATTTAACCTAACAAAAAATTGAAACAAAACCTTGTGTGTCCAAATATGTCTTCTAAATCATTTTTAAAACCAAGAAACAAATATATTATTATACCATTTGTTTATTTCCAATATTTGAACAAAAACCTAGAATGACTTTGGAATATGCTAGAATTTTTTTAAAAACTCTACATGTATAGACTATGGTAAAATAAAAATAAAACATTACATATTTCAAAAGGATAAAACCATCGAATCCTAGAGCTAAATCACAAAACATGAGAAAATATCCGTTATTTGGAAACCCAACATGTCATACATCTATGACATAACTTGTAGGATTTTATTTTTACTAAAATTGATATGTACAAACATAAACCTTCAATAATCTTCAAATATCCATAGAATAGGCAAAAAGAGTTTATTTTTACAAAACTAGAAATCCCAATGAAGCCTTTTCAACTATAAATATTTTTGAAAACACTATTAAAAATATTAATGGATATACTAATGAAAAAAAATTAACAATAAACATGATCGAAAGGTTTCAATATTTTCAAAAAAAACATGATCAAATCAAATAGATAAACTCATATATATTTATCTCATTGTATTCAAGAAAATATCAAACTAGGCCATTTCTTACCAACATCCATGCAATAAACACTATATTCAACCATTTAAATATGAGTTTATTCAACTTCCAAAACATGCATGCACATACATATCAAACAAAATTTTATCCCATGTAGACCACATTTTATTTCTTTTCATGAAACTAAAAATCTATTCAAAATCACCATAAATACTTCTCAAAACTTGTTCACAACATGTTTGGATGTGTTTTTCTATAAATTTCTTGTTCAAAATCAAGTCTGTAACCTCAAAAACCAAATTAACAGAGTGATGATTCCATAAACAAGCTTCCAAAATGACCAAAATAATGAAAATAAAGCTATTTGTAATCACAACTATCCATCATAACTACCATGCATTCATGCACTATTCTCATTATCCATCAAAATCAATATTAATTTTTAGCATTCTACCAACCAAATTATCAAAAATATTAAACTTATAGATTACTAATTCCATTGCTACAACTCTTACTGATTTATAACATTCAAGGCATGTACGCCTTCATTAAATTATCAAACTACCAAAATCTTACCATGATCCTAAAGACTCTTTTAATATGCCTTTACATTAACTCCTTTCCTAGCTAATATGTAATTGCATTCACTAAATGGACCATTGCATGAGTCTCAAAATACTAATGTTGTGGTTTAATTTAATAAAAGACCTTTGAAATAAAAACTCACCTCATGTCTAATTCAAGTCTTCATGCTAAGTAAAATTTAACCTTTGAAATCCAACCAATCATCTTATGCCCCTAAAAATAAAACAAACCTTTAAAATGAAATATACTTGAGCTTATTAACATAATATAGCCAAATTTCCAAGATCAAACATAGGATTATTTCAATAAGTCCTTTAAATAAAACAATAAACTTGCCTAATTAAAATCCTTTATAATTTCCCCATGACCACTTTAGAGTCTTCTATAAGTCCACCATTTTATCTTCAAACACTTTAAAAAATGTTTAGATTAAAAAATTAGTACCTTTCAGAATAATAAAAAACACTAGGAATATAAGCTTAGGTTTAAATTAAACCAAATTCCACTTATATCATAACCAATTTTCACATTTAAAATTGGATTTTGAATGAAGATAATATTAAAACCATCATGGTAAGTCATATAATGTCTTCAACTTTGGTAAAAATATAATGAGCACTATTATTTTTAAACTAAAAACTTGATTTCCAAAATTTTATAATTTAATTGTCGATTTGTCTACAACTAAAACTATAACATTCATCTGATCATATATATTCCAATTTAATTCATTGATCCACAAATGCTGTTTGAAACCACTATAATTCAAACATGAATTCATAAATATGATAATTCTCAAATTATTAAATTGAAATCATGAATATTCATAAATAACACTAATTAACTTAGGGTCCCTAATTGCACTTTTATATGTCATGACTAAGTCATCGCTATGGCATAGAAGTATAGATTTTAGAAAAAACATATAGGGGAGTGAAAAATATGCATAACATGTTGTATTAAATAAATTCAAGGTATATAAAATGGATGTAAAATATACCTTTCTAAATGGTAAATTAGAAGAGGAAGTGTACATCGAGCAGCTAGAAGGATTCCTCCTATCAGAGGAAAGAAAATATGTATATAAATCGAAGAAAGCCTTATGTGGATTGAAGTAAGCCCTTAGATCTTGGTAATAAAAACTTGAAAACTACCTACAAGACCAAGGATTCAATAGAGGATTTGTTGGTAGCAATTTTTACATCAAAACTGAAGGTGAGCATCAATTAATTGTTGTAGTTTATGTTGATGATATAATATTTGGAGGAGATAGTGAGAAGTTGTCCAAAGGATTCTCTGAAGACATGTAGAATGAATTTGAGATGTTCATATTTTGTGATCTATCATTATTTCTTATACTACAAATATCTCAATCTAATAAATGAATATTCATCTCCCAGACCAAGCATGCTAAAGAAATGTTGAAGAAATTTAGAATGGAAAATTGTGTACAACTTAGTACACCTATGGCTACAAGAAATAAGTTGAGTAAGGATGATTAATAACAAAATTTAGATAATTGCATCTATATATCAATGATTCAAAGTATTTTTTACATAAAAACATCTAGGATAGATATCATGCAAGCACTGGGCATGGTATCATGCTATCAGGCAGCTCCTAAAGAAACACATGTGCAGGTGGTGAAGTGTATACTTCCATATCTAAAAGGGACACTAGACTATGACTTATGGTATCCTATATGGAATAATTTCACATTGGTATCATATATAGAATTAGTTTTGGTAGGATGAATAAATGATAGGAAAAGCACAAGCAGAGGAACATTTTTCCTTGGAGATAGCCTAGTGTCTTGGTTAAGTAAGAAGTAAAATTTAGTTTCCTTATCCATGTCAGAGGCAAAGTACATAGTAGTCATATTGTGTTGTACTTAGATTATTTAGATAAATTAGACCCTTAAAGACATCAAGGTAGAATATAATTATCTAATTTCAATATATTACGACAATAACAGTGCTATAACATCTCAAAAAATCTAGTGATGCATTCTAGAACAAAACACATTCTAATCAGATACCATTTCTTGAGAGAGAAAGTTGTAGAATAACATGTAAAATTAGAATATATTTCCATCAAAGAGAAAATAGTGGACATTTTCAAAAATCCACTTCCAAAGAACACATTTAAATACATACGTGAGAAGTTTGGAGCAATCTATTTTGCTTCTGACCACTGAAAGGAAGTATTGATTAAGGGTGAGCTAATTGTTGAATTATCTATCTCTTGGGTAGTCCCTTTGTCATTGATGTCAAATGGGAGAAGTACAAAAATAGATATTCATAGTAAGGGGGAGCTATAGAAAACAAGATCTCAAATAGAAGAAACCATACAAAAAGGGGAAGTAGATTGAATACATGGCTGCCATCAATGACAAAGGGGGATATTATTGGAAATATTGTCATTGATGTCAAAGGGTAACCACAAATAAAATATATGGTAAATTATTTTGATAAAATATTAATTTGAATAAATAATATTTTATTAATTGAGGAAATCAAATGTACAAATAATGGCCATATGTTTGCAAGGAATTGAAGACAAATTAAATTTGTTTAAATGGGATTAAAAAGGTAATTATGGTAAAGTTTTCAAGGCAATTGTTAAGTCTAAAATGGTCCCCAACCTTGGCCAACTTGCTAAAAGACTATGGCACTAAGTTTTAGGATGTTATCCCACCTTTTGGAGGAGTTGTGACTATTAAAAAATCATGAACTTAATTTATGGCTTTTTATGGGCTATAAAAAGGTGCATAGTGGGTGGTAAAAAGGTAGATCTGAAAGTGCAAGTTAATAAGTATGAGTAGAAATATTTACAAGCAAAAACTATAAGTATATTGAAATAAATATAAAAAAGTATAAGGTAGATCATAGAAACAAAAATAATCAAGTGTAGATCAAAACTAAAGGGAAAAATAGTATTCTGTCATTAGTTGTGCTAACAATAAATTAGAAATAGAAGAGTGTTTCTTGTAAGAAGATTTGTGCCTTCATATTGAAGATATTGGTCTCTCTTACTGAGTTCACTCTCAATGAATGGGGTTATTTCTCCTTTAGGTTGATGCCTACAGAATTGTAATTAGGGTTGATGTTTGATTTTGTTAGTGCCTATGAATATTTATATTGAGAAATATATCTCCATGGTTTTCTCTTCAAATGATTTCCGTGTATATTTGGTGTCACTTTGTAATATTTTATCTTATGTTGTGATTTTATTTCTTTAAATATATTAATTGAAATAAATTATTAAGTGTTATAAAATAAAATAATATATAATACTAATTCACCCCCTCTCAGTATTAGCCTATGCTCAACACTCTTATACCAATAAACCCCAAGATAGCCTTTCTAAAACCTCCACTGATGAACTCCCTTAAAAGCCATTACAAGACTCATTAAAGAATGGAATGCCTTAAACAAGCAAGTAGACATGAACATCCAATCTTTTCCTCATTCTAACAAGATGAATATGATTCACATTAAACAATAATTGAAGGTGACAGAGACCCCCTCTTAAAATTCCTAGCATGACTCCCATCAAGAAAACCCCACTATAGGAATAGGGGTAGAAAAGGCCATGGATGATCCTTCTTAGAGATGACACTAAAGTACATTGTAATAGGATTAGGAAAAAAGTTTCTAATAATAATTCAGGTGTACCAGAGAAGAAGATTGAAGAAGAGAAGGAACCATTGGAAGGCCATTCTTCCTAATCTATTTATGTTTTTTGTGTTTTGTTTTTCCTCCCATGGAGTTAACTAGCTAGTTTTTTTTTTGTTTCATCCCTAGAGGCCTGATACTCTTTTTAATAACACTTTAATATGGTTCCTAGTCATTCTAAAACTAGGTATTTTACCCTATCAAAAAAAATAAACTTCATTTAAATTTTGAAAAAAAGATAATTTATTGAATTTCACTTTCAAAATTTCATTTATTCATTTCTAAGTATTTTTATTTTATCAATTAGTTTAGTTTCATTTTCATTTTCAATAACCTCTCAAAAATATTACAAAAACAATTCAAACCAAACCCCATACATACAAGAATGAGTGCCAAAAACCTTAATATCACTTAAAAATAATTATCTAAACATTTTCATACACATCCAAAATATAGAGATATATTTCAAACCCACCTTTACCCACCATTATATGATGCTCCCTAAGCACCCCCACCCCCATAAGGCTAGTTGATTTCCTAGAGTGATAATTCTCATTCCATTAGGGAACCTTAAAAGTGATATTGACTATGAACTTATGTTTGAGGTTTTTCATTCCAACCCACTCTTAAACCTTATCATTAGATATATTGATGCTTTAAATGAACAAGATCACTTGATAAAACCCTACATGATAGTGAGACCCCTCCAAATTATAGCTTACCAATTTAATAAACTCCATGTTTTAGCATTACACTCTATTTTAGTTTATCCTTGGGACTAGCCTCATCCTTTATTAATTCAATTTATAGTTGAATTTTTTTGGTTATTATTGAATCCATTATGCTAGTAAAATTGTAAGAGATTTATAACATGATTTTTCCCCATTCCTTGAGTCAAACATTGACCAAGAACTTAGATACCTTATCTTTATTCACACAGAGGGTCCTGTAGATTATATATCCTCTCAAGTTACTACTCTAGAATATTAATGTCACACATGTGAGCTATTCTAGTATCACCATGATAATATAATACTGCATGTCATCTAATATTACATATTTACACCTCAAACCAGCCAACGTATTCTTCCACTTCTCTTAGAACATAGCCCTTGACCATATCATTTTATTCAACCTAATTACTAGATCATCCATCTTGATTTCCATCCATGTCTATCTTGTCCATAATTTAATAAGTCAAGTGTGTCAATATTATTGTGTCTTTTTTCCCATGTACAAATGTTGATGAACTTGATGTGAGGGACTTTTCATGTTTTATTATCCTCTTTTCTCTTCTGTCTTCCACATTTTTCTCCTATTTTATTTATTTTTGTAGTTTTTATATACCCATAAATATTTTTTTATAGTAATTTGAGATATATTTTGGCCTATAAATATATAATATTCACCAATTTCTCAATGATACCTCTTTTTAAATTATAACAACTCCACTCAAAATGTAGAGAATCAATTTCTAAACTTTGCTTCCTCAAAACTAAAAACCAAGTCTAAGGTAGTAATCCAAGAACTAAAATATCCTTATAAATACACCAATAACTACCTAGACTTTAAAAAATTGAATTTAAATATTGGGGGAGAGATCTACCCTTAAATTTTGATGAGGCCATATATTAGATTGAAAAGTCATGATATAGAGAATATAAGAAGATTTGATCACTATATCAAGATAATATTCTATTTGTAAGATGGGTTGTGTAAACTAAAATCATCTTTACATTCATCTATATATTCCCAAAAAATCTCCATCCTACATGAGCAACCCATAATGAAACCTCTTGAGTCCTCTAACACAAACTAGTTCATTACTGGTTATCAATCTTTCCTCTTGAATCTTTCACAAAGGAGGTTCTCAAATATAACACCACTTCTTTGTCAAATGAGCTCATCTCCACCTTGATCTCTGAAATTAAATATTTGGAGAGAAACTAATCCTTTTTAAATCAAGATATGTCCTATAACCCTTAAAACCAAGGTCATTCCTCCCTCATTCCCATCCCAGGGGAAAATTACAAACTTTTGCAATACACATCTAACCCAACTCCCACTAACTAAATTTCAAACTAATATTTTAAGGAAATCCCACTCATTTATTTCTCAACCACATATCATATAATATTATCAAACCTTATAAAAACTCAAATAAATTTCATATGGGAAGTTATTTCTCCTATATTTCTCTTAATAACATGGTATCCAACACACTACTACCCTTCATTCTTCTGAGTTGTGTGTCATTCAATATGAAAACCATATATTTTCATCCTTTATGAGAATAAATTTCACTTATTATTCTAATTCTCTTTCACATTAATACCACATGTTTTCTAAATTCACCTAGTTGGATAACTAACTCCCAACTTACTACATTCCATATTCTCAACCTTCATCTTTTATTCCTAGAAGTTTGGCATCTACATATTATCCAAAACCTCATCCTCATGATCATCCCACCATTCCTTTGGAATAATTTAGTTCTATGGATACCTATGATAATTATTTAAATGAACTCATTGACAAAAATATACAAGGTTCCATCTTACTATGTCCCCTACCTAAATTCCCTAAGTATAATTGGAAGGGAGATCCTAATGTGCATGTAAATTCATACATGACCAATGTTATAGATCTTTTGTCTTTCGATGGGGTAATTTTAAAAATATTCCCATGTACCTTGGAATTAATTATCATTGATTGATACTATAACCACCTTGAGGCCTCTATTCACTCCTCTTAATATCTCATGATATATATTTTCAAGGTCTTTGATATGAAAAGGATTTTTAAGGATTTCATACATGGTTTATTATGTATACATTAATATTTCAATGAATCTACTTCCCATTTCATCACTAGATAATGACAAGTATTACACTGCTCAGATATCACCCCATATATAAATAAATGAGAGATATACTATCTCTTTTTGTATTATCTCAATAATGATATGATGGAGAATGTTCAAAAATTACCATATAGGTCCTATGAAAAATTACTTTAGATCCCTCTGAGAATATAACAAATAACCATTAATAGTGGTTATATATCTCACAAGTATAATGGGTGACTAATCATCCTTAATTAAATTAATGAGAGTCATAAAAATGTAAATTTAAATAACCCCAACAATCAAGGCCCCAAAAGTATGAAAAATAATTATAGTTCCATTATGAATGGTGTAATTAATTAGACAAAGAGGATGAACAATGTGAATAACAACCAAAGTCATCCCATGAACAATAATAATTTTAAAAACAATAACATAGGTGTGTATAAAAAAAACATTTGCATGTGGTTCATGTGTTATAATTTAACCATCCTCCCCCTCATAACACACAATTCAAAATTACTTCCAATAGAATTTTTAAAATAATGACCAAAATTAGAACCAACACTTTTTATAATGCAACAACCATCAAAAGTTTGGTTAATAAAGCCAAAAATAATTACCTCAAGATTTTAATCCCAATGTCTATTTTGTTTTCATATAGTCATTAGTTATGATACTCATGCCTATAAGTAATACAAGAAATTAATTTAAAGGCTCCTTGAGGATGAATGATAAACCTTCATAGACATGTTCCTATGGAATTCTAATGCAAACCTAAAAAACTCATCAATAGGTTTTGTGACATTTCAAAATTCCAACTAGTGCATATACCAAAAGCTATTTCGTAACCATAAATTATGAAAAACCCAAAACTAACTACATGATAAACTCACTTAGCTTCCCTTTTCATCTTAAACACATGATGTCAAAGCTTCCACTTTTTCACCTAGTAGTCTTGATGTGGCTCCCAAGTTAGAACCCTAAGGGAAAACTAGGATGATAAGAATTTTATAAATTAAAATAGATGATGATGTGAATTTTATCACTCACACAATGGAGTACCACCTAAATATTCCCCTTTATATGCACATTATATAGGTCTATACCCAATCCAATCCTAAGCCTTGGGTAACTATAGTTTAGTTTTAGATCTAAAAATCATTTTCCCATGGTTATTTTATGAAATTTCTTAAAAAATCTATTTCCCATGATTATACATTACTTTATGTCTTAGGATTGGTCTACATAGCCAATGTCACACCTCCATCACCAACCTATATTAATCACATTGACATGGACATGTTTTCACTAGGGTATAACTCAAGAGAAACTTGTAACTTTTTTAATATTGAGAGTATTCTCTCAAACAATAAGATGGATAGGAAGGGGATACAAATTTGTATCTACAATTGTATATTATAAAAATTATGTGAAGAGAGATATGGTCAATTATGGGGTAGATATTAAAATAGTCCCCTTTTCATTTATCTAGAAACTTAGTTATGGAGAAACTAATTTCTCTACCACTAGAAACACCTTAAGGGGATACGAAAAAATCAAGTCTATATCCATTGGTAACATTTTAATTCTAGTAATTTTGGGACCTAAAATAATGTTAACATATTTTTACATGATTCATAGAGATAAAAATTATAACATGATCATGGGGAGACCCTGGATCCATAGGATGAAACCAATCCCTTCTAAATTATTCCAAGAGATAATATTCCTTCATCTAGGGAGTGTTTTCATTTCCCAAGGGGAACCTAAACCCTTTGAATCCATTTAATCAAACTTAAACAAGAGACCTGATCTTAATATCAACTATCACCTACCTATAAATGATGTGGTGAAATTCCCACCTATATTTAAAGATAATAAAATCATAATAACCATAAAAATATTGAAGTCATGTTCTAAAATATCCAAGACCTATCCAAATTAAAACCTATAGGAAAATGAGTCAAGACAATATAAAAGTAAATGAAGATAATATTGTGATAATACTAGACATGTCAATGAAGTCAACAAGTAAAATCATAAGCATTTTAAAAAAGTATGAGCCTATCAATCTCCCATTTGACCCTCATAGTATTAAAAATTATAGTGCTCATGGAACTTGTTTGATGTCATTTTTATGAACAAAAAATATCTCTTAGGGGTAAGAACTTCTCATTTTAGAACCAATGACAAATCACTATAAGGCATGAGTTACAGGTATTTGGTTTTGTAAATAACCACACATTGAAATAGTAGAAAAGTGCAGTGGTTATTTACCTCGAATAATTTGAATATGACTTGGGTATAACATATAACATTATAATTAACCTATAATTTATGGGAATGTCTAAACTAAGTTGGATTGGATCATAAAAAGATAAAACATGAAATAAGGGTATGGTAGAAAATAAGGGTCTCTATGATTCATCCCAAAGAATAAACCCTTCCAAGTTGATAAACTACACTAGATTGAGTATGTGTCACTAACTAATGTCTATTTTAAGCTATTTTATATCACAAAACACAATAAACACAATGAAGAGTCTAAGTGGATAATTTCAAAAAACCCAATGACCATAATAAAAAATATTGTTAGTACTAAATTTTAAAGCATAATCAAATCACTAACAAGGTATAATATGAACTATAATTATAGAGATAATAAGACTAACATAAAATTTAATCCAATAACTACAATCAGTCACATATATAAAATTCATATGTTATTATCATAATATTATAAATTCTTAAAATAAAACATGGAAATTTGGAAGAGACAACAAGTTAGTACAAACTCATAGAATAGTCACAAGACTTTCTTGTTTGAACTAATCTACAAAAATTTCTCCTCCCTTTACAATGAATAAGATTAATTTATAAATAATTTTGGATGGGCACAACCTTATCTTCAAAACTTAGTTACATGTTTACAAAATCTATAAATAAAACAAGTCTTAATTTAACCCATGTATTTCCATGTAAAAAATAATTTATTGATGAAAAATAAAATTCATAAATAAACAATGCCAAAATTAATCAATATGCCACTTTATGGCATGTGATTAGAACTAATAGTGGTAACTAGATTGGAAATAGATGAGACTCTAATTGAAGCTAATTTACTGGTGGAACTTAAAATAAGCACTATAATAGATGGGTAATTGACCATTAATGAAGGACTTGTATTTTCACTCATCATAATTATAATATAATAAATGGCTAAAGTAAGACCTAAGTGAACATGTAAAGTGGATGAAAATGAGCTACCTTAAGAAAATATAGCTCTAACTCAATTGTATATTTATGTATATCCTAGAGCTAAAGATGCAATTGTTGATTGATGAGCTAATTGTAATTGGGCTTCTACCTGACCTTCTAATTGTTATTGTTTCTCCACGTTTCTTTGCTATTTTCTTCACTTGTATGCTATGGATCATGTTATATATTTTTAATTTATGACATCAAATTTTTTAATAGGTATTTCAATAATATTGGGATTTTATGCATCAATTTTACATGTAGGCCCCACGAGACCTAAAAATACTCATCAAGTGAATATTCTTGGTCCACTTTATCTTTATAAAATATATTAAAGTGAAAAACTTGATCACCACTTCCATGGGTAGTTCTATCAATCCTTCCTCTAAAATTTCTCGTATAGATTGGAGCTAAGTGTTAAATGATATATAGTTTACTACTTGTCTATATGTCATGTATATGTTATAAATGAACATATATTTCAGTAATTCAATGTCTTTCCTTTTTTGGGATATCAAATATAAAACTATATCCTTAATTTAATTATGTTTTTCTAATAGATAATTTTTAAATATACATATTTTTGAGCCAAATTGATATCTTTAAGTGGTAGTAAATTAAGCTCAAGGTATTATTTTTCCATCACTACCCTAGCAATGTGTTGTTCATCCTAAGGTCTCATGCTCTCAAATACATAATTCTAGTTAATTATAGTGAGAAAAGTTTGATAAATAATAAGGGAATTTCCTCCTCTCCTTTAGAATTATTATTTAAACAATCCAAGGCATGAGTTGTAAGTATTGGTCTCCATGCAAAGCTTGCTTAAAATAGATCTCCAAGATATGCACTGCTACAAAAAGAGATTAAATTCATAAAACTCTTTAGACTAGTCAATATAATTCTATAGGTTTATCCCATAAACAACTCCACTTCATATTTTCTAACAAAATAGAAAGATCACTTGATAAAAACCAAACATCAAAAGGGAGGGAGGTTAAGGTAGAAAAATATCTCTAGATAAAATAAAAAACATTAATTTTTGAGAACTGAAAGTGTGCCCAAATATAGTTTTATAAATGTATTTTAGGTTTCATGAAATCTCAAACTTTAGCCATAGAGGGAAGTGAGTCAAAGGAAATTAATGAATGATTAGTTCGTAGAATCCTTTATATAATTTAAACGAACAAGATTTTTTTTCTAATACACACATACTTGTAAGGGTTTGAAGAAAGATTAAATAATTCAAGGGATAAACTAGAATAAGTTAGAGGTCATTATAACTAATGCATAAGTTTGTGAAAAACACATGATTCAATTATTTAACATTAATAATAATCATTAAACTAGAGGAGTTTGGAAAAAATTCATTAAATAAATACTCTAAGTATAAAAATAAAGACTTGTATTAATATCTAGAGTGTTTTATTACAAAATTTTCAACCACAACAAAGAGTTTCATAATAAAATATATGGAATGAGATGGGGTTGATTCAAAATAACATAGGATCCCTCTCTAAGATATCATGTCCCAAAATAGTTACAAAGAAAATGATTATAATCACAATCCTATAAAATAAAAGGAAAGGAGAGAGAGAGAGAGAGAGAGAGAGAGAGAGAGAGAGAGAGAGAGAGAGAGAGAGAGAGAGAGAGAGAGAGAGAGAGAGAGAGAGAGAGAGAGAGAGAGAGAGAGAGAGAGAGAGAGAGAGAGAGAGAGAGAGAGAGAGAGAGAGAGAGAGAACAAACTCCTAATTGGGACCACTTAAAAAAATTGATACCTTTTTGAGATACCAACACCTACCCCATTAATTTTTCCTCCTAATCCTTATATGTAAAATTGACAAGCGGATCTCAAAAGAACACCTCCACGAGAGAGAGAGAGAGAGAGAGAGAGAGAGAGAGAGAGAGAGAGAGAGAGAGAGAGAGAGAGAGAGAGAGAGAGAGAGAGAGAGAGAGAACAAACTCCTAATTGGGACCACTTAAAAAAAATTGATACCTTTTTGAGATACCAACACCTACCCCATTAATTTTTCCTCCTAATCCTTATATGGAAAATTGACAAGCGGATCTCAAAAGAACACCTCCACAAGAGAGAGAGAGAGAGAGAGAGAGAGAGAGAGAGAGAGAGAGAGAGAGAGAGAGAGAGAGAGAGAGAGAGAGAAACTCTTAATTGGGACCACTAAGATCTTCATGTCAATTTTGGTAGTGGATCGCTTAAAAAAATTGATACCTTTTTGAGATACCAACACTTACCCCATTAATTTTTCCTCCTAATCCTTATATGGAAAATTGACAAGCAGATCTCAAAAGAACACCTCCACAAGTTAAAATCCAATCATGAATTTTAAAGTGGAATTGTAATGAGACTTTCACTTCATTGTCTTGGATAATGTTGGTGGTTTATTTCATGGATAAATCTAAGATCACCTTGGACACATCCATGTTGGATATGTCCAAATTTATTCTCATTATTATTTTGAAGTGGTTGAGGTGGACCCAAAACTCATTGAAATTGAGAAATGTACCATCCATGTAGAAGAGGACTATGACGCTAACCTCTTTAAAGTATAAAAAAATCTATTCCTTTATCTTATATAATGTTCCCAAGTAGCCTTTATGACTATGATATAATATTTAAGTGAAATATTTATAGCTTCATGAAGGTTTGGTATAGAGTATTATTAGTGAGGGGAATGACCTTGAGCTCAGGTAACATTCCCTTATTGATGACCAATGCTATCTTATTGAACTTGTTGTCTAATTGGATAATCATATATAATTATTTTTGTTATTTTTGAAAGATAACATTAATTTTTTAGAGACTTTTAGCTACCTCTCCAAGGGACACAAATAATTATATAAGAGCATTATTTACCCTAATAATCAGGCCAATAGGAAATGAGCTCATCACCTAAGATTACAATGTCTTGACTTGGTCCATGAGGTCTTTCATTAACTTATTTGTTAGTTCATTGGTAGCCTTTATCATAGAGACAAGATCCTATGTGATATTTTCCTATTCTATAATAATCATTTTATTTATGAGGGAGAAAATGTCTTTATATATCATCCAGATGATAGAGTCCCTATCCTATGTCAAGTTATGTGTGACCACCATATTCATCCTACTAAAGTATCTATTTAATTATATTTGGATGTTTGGATCTCCATGATGGACCATTTCTGATCCATGTGAACTTGAATCTTAAAATAGGTCCATTCATCATTTCCTAGTCATGGTCCCTAAGGTAGCATATAGTTAGGTCGTAGGGGTGGTGACAATTGAATTTGAAGGCAATGGCATGGGTTGAGGAGGAAAATATTAAGTATAAGGGGAAATTTTATTAAAGAGTAGGGGAGGTAACATGGTACTAAAGGGGGAGGTTACCAGATCAAGTGTCCAAGGGAACATGTGAGACCTCAATTGGTTGAGGGTCATGAAGACTTAGGGGCTAATTACACCCAGGAGTTTAGTGTTCAAGATGAAGAAGGATATTGTATAGTAAAATAAAAATCCTTGAGATCTTGGTGTGATGGATAACGGGGAATGAAAGGGAGTTTGATTGGAAATTAGAAGCTATAAGGGTGGTTAGGTGAAATCAACCTTAGCTACTTGGGAGCCTTCTACTTAGACCTCACATGTAGTGTTGTTGAGATAAAAAGAGTGTACCAAATAGAAAATGTAGGATATGAGTGACTAATTTAAATCCCAATGTTATGTTTTAAATAATTAGAGTAGATAGGGTGGGTGCACATATAATTATAACATCCACTAGGAAAGCTATAACACTAAGATAAACTAGTGTCATAGGGGCCACTGATGTTGTTGAGATAAATTTAATTTTAAAGGTAACTAAGAACATAATATAAAATAGGATTTGATCCATATAAAGGGTTACATTAACATTCAAAATGGGTCCAAGATTTACTTATGGTGTTGAACATACTAGTAGGGTTAAAGATGATAATAATTGAGCTACATGAAAGCTTAGAGAATAATTAAATCTTAGAAGAATTGGGAAGATCAGAGTACGAAGGATAATTTAAGATATAGGTCCAAGTAGAACCTAAAAAATTATAGGGGTGAGTGTACAAGGAGTCTCTAGTGTCTAATTATGTATCTATTTGGGTAGACTCAGATCATTGAATGCAATCAGAACTAGTAGAGCTAGTAGGAGACTAGGTGTTTTCTAGGGTCACTATGGAAGGGGACATAATAGGGTTAAGTTAAAATTGGATTGGATAAATATAAGGATCAACAAGGGTTTAGTTTTACTAGATATAATTAAGATTTAACACCATTGAGGATGCCATAGGTTAGACCCAAAGATAACTCTCTTATGAATCTAAGCTACTTATAAAATGAATGTCATGGCTAGCTTGGCCTTGGCTTACCTAGGAGGTTATCTTGGGTGAGGTATATTTTGAAGCTAAAGAATTTATATAAACCAAGACCCCTTACATGATTTATGGGGGACGTCTCTTTGTCATCACTAAGACCTTAACAATGTGTCATTATGGGACTACTCATGGTGAGTTTTGATACATTGGAGGTAGATGTAGAGGAGCAGGACACTCTTCTAATATGGGCCTAGGTTATCTTGTGCCTAAGACATTTGATGATAGGTTGCCTCTATTTTAAAAATCACATTTGCATCATTTTTATATTTGAGGTAAATTGTGTCATTTACATGGCCCTTATTGTGGTATGTGATTTAGGTGTAATTGATATTTCTTCACATGAGCCTACACTACACCCCAAACATCCCACTCTTTATATTCGACCTTCTCCAAATTATAAGATTATCTATATTAGGCCATCACTTCTAGTGCCTATAGGATTGCGTATTCATGGTGACTAATGACCATGGGTAATGTTGGTTAGGCCTTTTATATCCTTACAAGGAAGAGACCTAAGACATCATTGGCCAACTGGTAAGGTATATCCTATTCAATAAGGTGATCTGGGATCATGTATGGTATCATGTGAGGATCCCCTAAAATTAATTCCACCTTGATTATGGTGTGATCCCAATACTACTAGTAAGCTCAAAAAGTTTGGACAAAATCTTAAATATCATATAATATCCCTATCATCATCTTATCAATGATGAAATGACAAATAATGTGATATAAGTTGTCACAAATGTCTTGTATGTGATTTTGAAAGTGGTCAATATAGATTTTGTAAAACACTATGTGCATCATAGACCCCATTGGTATACATTGAGGTAGATCCAATATATCAAAGTCTAGGGTGTCATAAATAACATCTATTATGTAGGAAATCATGTAAAAATTACCTATAGCATAGACCTTGTTGACCTATGGAGTGAGATTGATTATGATGAGTGTTAGCTATCCAAATAACATCCTGCTTGAAGGCTTGATAGATTTGGCTCTGAAACCTTAACACCTAGATTAACATTGGAATGATTTAAGATGTGGGACACCTGAACTTAGATTAGACCTATATATTTTGGTTAGGCTATCTCCTTTTATGTATCACTCTACACTATGTACTAAACTACTAAATGTTGAGATGAAAAGGGAGAGAAGGAAACTGAAAGGGAAATCTTACTCTATTATTGGTTATATACCTATATTTTTGGTTTATCCACTCAATTATAGATTCTAAATCAATGATTAGACAAGAAAATATTGTATATACAACTCCAATAGACTCTTATGCATTAGTATTTCATGAATATGTTTTATCAATGAATATAAGCTTGAGGGAAATGGTGGAATAGGCATAATTCACGGCACTAACTAGCCAATGTTTATCCACTGTCAACTTAAATAAATGACATTAAACACTAAACATGAAATGTATAATATCATACCAATATCTAGGTAACATCAAGACTTGACAAGGGAGATATTTCTACCACATATGTAAATCAAACTTATATTAACACACTTACCAGAGTAATTGAAATATGAAACAATCTTTTATTTCTCTGAAAAGGTTACAAAACTCAAATTTTGTTAGAGTCTGGTCATGCCAAAAGAGGGATCCCCCTAAAAAATGGCTAAAAATCCTAAATATAGATAAAATAGAATATATATTCAAGATTTGAGTTGAAAATATAAGAGGATATTAACTAGATGTGAACTCTAGACAATTTTGAGATCAAATTAATTACAATATTCTTTAAATATCTCCTTCTTTCTTTATCTTGCCAGAAACCTTATTTTTGGCATTGGAAAAGTGGTGGGTCCCTATTGATGTCAAATCAAGTCATAATTCATGAAAATACATGCCATTTCTCAATAAAAAATTCATTTTATAATATTAATCAAAGTCTTCAATTCTTCAAGTCTTCAAAAAAATTCATGGCCTTTACTTTTGGCATAGAATTGGAAGTGGTGGGCTCATGTTGACTTATAAACCTTACTTGCATGAAAATAACATCATAAATTGTGATATAAATCCATGTAAAAAGTGATTTTAAGTTATTTAATGTCCTTATCTTGCATGAAAATCATGGGAGATGCATGAAACTAGTCAAACTAGTCAACTAAAGAGATGTGGACTCAAAGACTAGTCAACTTCCACTTTAACTCAACTTGCATGAAGTGGAACTTTTGGATTGATTTAATAATGATATTTACTCATTAAAAATACATATTTCACATGGGAAACTCCATTTTAACTCTAATATAGACATTTCAACTCCAACCTTCATTTTTTATTGATAAAAAATGCCTATTAAGTCAACTTTTGTCACTTAGAAGCTTCCTAGAATCTTAAAAACATAAATAGATGGTTATTTTTTTTTCATACTTTAAAAAACAATTATATACATTAAAAACTCACACAATGTTTATAAACAACTAAAATCTTTAATTTTGCTTTTGGAGGCTTCATCTTGCTCAAGCTTACTTTCTTCTTGATTGTGTTTTGAGAGGCTTAGGAATGTGTAAAAACATTAAGCACCTCCACTTTTCTAATGGAATTGAAATTTTTATGTATGATTAATTAACTCATGATTATTATACACACCAAATTTTGATTGGATTCAAAATTCCACCTATAGATGCCATAAACCTCAAATTTCCTAAAAAAAAATGCCCCTTTTACATGGAATGTGTGCATACTTGAATGTATTTTTTCATATTTTTGGATTTTATTTCATGTTTAATGGATTATTTACATATAAAATTAATATTAAATTATTTATATGGTCTACTAAAACCTGGTTTTCCATAAAAAACCTTAAAAAATGCAAAATTTCCTTAAACCATGCTAAACTAGGCCCTTTTGAAAGTTTGAAAGCACCAAGATTTGCCAAATAATGGATATTTTGGGAAAATTTATTTTGGAAACCTATTTTAAAACATGAAAAAATGTATTATATGATGAAAAATATACAAAAATGGAATCTTAAAAAAAATCATTTTCTCTCTTCAACCCTACAATTTTCTTGAAAGCATGTTAATTTACAAGTTTCACTGGTTATTTTTCCTTGCTCTATTAGACCATGAAATGCATGAATAATATATAAAGTATTACATTTAGATATATTTTAAGTCCAAAATATTTTTTAAAAACTTGAAATTTGATGAAACCCTTCCCAAGTGAGGAGAAATTGAGAAAAGCTGTTGCCTTTCTGGTTGTAATGTTGCAATAAATTGGTCTATCTTAAACTTGATGGTACATGAGCATGGAAAATATAATTTAAAAAAAAAAAACATTATTAATCCATATTATTCTATTTTTCACACCCAAAAATTTAGACTTGTACCTTTCTCTAGATGACCCTACCATCATCAAGCCTGCAAGTAGGTCAGTATGTGCAAACAAGGAGGATTGCTTGTATGAAACAGTTTTGAGGATTCTATGAATAAAATTTAAATGAAAATTATGCTGAATATTTTTAATTACCTTTTATTTATTTTCCCTACCAATTATATAAAAAAATCCATACGGATTCATACAAAGTGAAGAAAATAGCTTTTTTTGGCTTTTTAAAAAGAATTAAAGATTTAAATGCCAATATAATGCATGATATGGATTTAAAAGAATATATTTCATGTTAATACATAAATTTTTTACTTTTATTTGCTTTGGAGGATTAATTTTGGTACATGTGGGTCCAAAATAAGCCTTTTTTGGCTTTAAAATTGCATAAAATTACCTTTTTAGGCCATGAAACTATAGGATAAGGCTAAAGTTATATTTTTGAATATAAAAAAGGAATTTGGAATAATTTAATGACATTTTTAGATAAATTTTACATTTTAAAGACCAAAAATGACTTTTTATACCAAAATATACTAGTCTGATTAGCTACCAAAATATACTAGTTTGATTAGCTTGAAGAGGCTATTGATGGTTTCTAGAAATTTTGAATTACAGGGGTTGGAATTTGGCCTTGCTAGGCCAAATTACCAAAAATGAGGTTCCCTAGATCTGCAAATTTCTCTCCTTTCATGATTATTCTAATGAGGTGAATTAAATAATTTTTTATATGAACCACATTACTTACCCTATACAATAAATTCAACAACAACATGCTAGTGTGTACCCCTTCTCATAATGTTGTGATTATGTAGGAATTAGGGTACTCTTTATTTACTCAGTGATCTTGGTCCTCGGCCCAACCCTACATGACTTCATATATGTTATGAGTTTTGTTCCAAGCATCAATGAACTCCTTTTCATAAGTGATAACGTACTCTGGGAGATTAAAATATTATTTTAACACTATCCTAAATATATCTAAAATATTAAATTTGGTGTTAGATAAGTACACAGTATTCATATTACATCTAGAAGATAGCATCATGTTTCTAATGATGTGTGTGCATAGGAATACTTATATCTTGGTAGATAATTTATGAATTATTGATTCAATAAGGGATATCAAATCAATGTAAAAATCTACATCATCATCCTCTATTTCATCATCACTATTGTTAAGCTATGTATTCAATGGTTTCGAAGATATAATTATAATGCTTGTATCTTGTAATTCTTTAGAAGAAAGTGGTGTCCTAGAAATATTTTTCTATTTTGGGATTTAAAGTTTAGGCAGCCATTTCTATATTTAATATTCTCCATGCACTTGGTCTGTTAGGAGTGTATTTTTGAATCTAGAGGGAAATCAAGGAAAATAACTTGGAATAATTCAAATGCATAGAAGACAGATAATGGTGCTTAATCTATATGGGACCTTATAGAGCTCTATGATATTTTATGTTTGTGTGAATTAAACACTAAGTTTATGGCATGAGCCTAAATTATCAAATTCTCAATTTGGAATCAACTTTAAAATTCAATAAATAATCCCCACATAAGTTAGTTGGTAGTGATGGGACCTGATGTAAGGGTTAAAGGAAGGTCTTAACTATCACTAGGTTAATCTAGCCTTTTAGGCTTGTAGCCTAATTCCTTATGTCTATTTGGTGTCTTAAGATGCTATCAAGATCAAATAAATATTTTATATGATTAAATAACTTTGAAAATTCATACAAAAGTGAAAAAGCATTATCAACAAGTCTTAGATCCTTCTCTAATATTAAAATTTAAGAAAATTTAAAATTCTTTCTACTAGCCCTATTTTAGGCCTAAAGTGAAGTCTACAAAAAAAAATGTAGTCTATGATATATTTTATCATAATGACCTTTTTTTCATGAAATTACTTGTATCATATGTCTAGTATCATCTGGAATATGTGTATAAAGTTTCAAATGATATGAGTGAAATAATCTCAATAAATTACCATTTTTGTAATCTTAACCCATATTAAGGCATTTTTACAAGTCTATTACAACATAATCCCTTATGCTTTTTTATACATTTGATTTTAAAGATTAAAAAAACATTTTAATCTTTTTAATATCTTTTTAAATTTATCATATCACAACTAAAGTTCTAAACTTGTCTTGATATTGTTTTTGACCTCTAAAACCTCTCATCAGTCCATGACTATTTTTGAAGATACTAAAATGGACCCTCTTCCTATCTAGCGTCAACCAAAATGATATTTTTGTTAATTATATACTAAATGTATGGTTTAGAAACACTTAAGACACATGAAAATACCTTATAGATCCCTTACCATAGGACCAAGACTCTCAAAACATGCCAAAACCTTACCAGCTATTAATAATAAATTCATTTTTTTTAAATCTCATTTTGGTAGGAAAACAAGTAACTCCTCCAAATGGCTTTAAAATGACAATTTAATCTCAAATAACAACTCTTATTTATCATACACAACTTCCTAGACCCATAAATACCTAAAAACAATCTTTGGCCAATGTTTTATAAACATGAACCTTCTTAGTTGATGCACTTGCATTAGACTCTTAAACTTGAAAATGTTTATGAGCTCATTCTCATGAGATCTTCTAAAGTGATTCTATTATCATTTACAGGTGATATATATATATATATATATATAATCTTATCCTCTTCAATACTTATATTTTATTGATTGTTCTTATTGTGTTAAATCCCATGGCTTGTTTAAAATGGGTAATGCCTAATTTTGTTCAAATCTGTATCCAGCCAACTCTTTCTTGAGATATTTTATTTGAGACTTGGTTCCTTATTTGATAATATCTATCTCTAAATATTATCCTACAAATATTATATCTTTTTTTTTGTCTATTTATTTTGGCTAAACTTCCCTTAATGTTTAATTATTTCCTATAATCATCTCTATACATTTTACTTCTAGCTTATCTTCATTTCCCTTGTTGCAGTATCTACTACTTGCATTATAACATCTTGTTTCTTATAAACCTCATCATACTCTATATTTTCATATGACTTCTTTTTCTTGACTTAACATAGTCTTTATTAATTGAGTTATGTCTTTACTTACCTCTTCTTGTACACTATATTTAGTAACTCCTGTAAAGAAACATCTATCTATTCTTTTGTGAGTACTTCTATGGACTTCTCAATGCTATATTTCTCTTCACTATTCTAAAAATCAAAATCAAACTCTTCATATGAGAACCCTATTTTCTTTGTGTCCTTCAAGATAACCTCCTTTTCTTCACCCATATACTTGATTTTTTCACTTAGCAACTTCTTTTTCCCATTACCATTCATGGTAATCTTCTTTTCAAACAAGCTAATTTTTTAAATGAAATCTATATTGATTTATATTGATATTAAATCATTAGTTAACTTATCCTCTGCTACATCAAAAAACACATCTAAATTTTTTTGAATATATAAAATCAAATCAATTATCTTAGAGTTTTTAACAACCTTTTTTAGCTTACTTGGTAATATATATTTGGCTTATTATTTCTTAACCTATTAAAAAAATTCATTTTTACCTTTTAGCAACTCCTTAGGATTGTCTTTTACTTTTTCACTCTCATATTTCATTGGTATAAGTATATGATTCTTTCCTTCTTTATCAAAAATCTAAGTGTTCCTTTTCCCAACATGTATGTATTTATTGTAAAATTTCCAAGATATGCCCAATAAGACATGGTAGACATCCATTAGCACAACATCACACAAACCTCATCCTTATATCTTCCTATCTGAAATTATACTTTGCATTGTTCATTTACCAAGACTGGATGTCTTTTTTATAGATAGAACACATTTTAAAGAGTAGGATGCATGGATTTATTTAATAATAGATTATTAACCATCTCAAATGACACTAAAATATCAGTACTTACATTATCTATAATAAAATTGTATCACTTACCCTTGAACTTACATGTGGTTTTAAACGATGTCTTTCTTTGATTAGGTTCTTTGATCTCCTTGTTGGGTTTGAGTATCACCCTCTTCATCAATAAAGATTCTCATACTTCTGGTTCTCCACTTGATCCTACACTCTCTTAATATTTAGCTTGTATTATATGATTTATAATTTTAGTCCTTGTATGACTTGGTTGAGGATTATCTTAGCATTCATAATATCTATAACCATACTTGTTACATTTGAAATACTTACCTCAAAATCCTTCTCTTTTATTTCCTAAATATGGCCTTCTTATAGATTTTCATTGAACATGTGAGTTGATTAATTCATGTTCATGTAATTTAAACTAATTTTTACTATATTGATACTCTATAATTCTAACATTATTGCATCTTCTTTTAGAATGTTGATTTTGTTTTGTAGATAATTTTTCTTCTGCTTGAAGTGCTAACGGGTATGCTTCCTCAACTATCATTAGAGATAGAAGGCTAATCTCATATTGGATTTTAAATTTTAGGCCATTGATGTATATCACAACATTTTTTATGTCTTCCTCTTCGTGACGTAATCTTATTGTTAATATATAGACCTACTCTATATACTCATTCACCTTCATTTCCTTCTACCTCAAATTTTGAAGTCTTTTGAACAATTGTGTTTGATAATCTCTTGAAATGAATTTAAATTTCATTTTGGACACCGTTCCATTACAAATATTGATATTTTACTTTACTCTCCTTATCCTCTCATATTTAACTCCATCACACCAAAGGGATGCATGACCCTTTAATATTTTATTCTCAAACTTCACTTTCTTTTCATCCTTTATACCCTTATACTCAAAATATTTATCCATAGAGTTAATCTAGTCAATCAACTCCTCTAAATTCAAGTTTCCCTCATATTATTAAACCTCTAATTCAAGTTTGGATATAACTACCATAAATACTCTTATGAGTCTCTCCTCCACTATTTCTTATTCCTCTTTCTCTTTCATTTCATCAGGGGGTTCCTCTTCTTTGTTATTGATGTTTCCTGCATCAATCCCCTCCATCGAGAAAGCTTAATATCTTGAAAATGAGATGTAACATTCCTCATTTCCTCAATTATTATTGTTTCATTAGGTTACATCCTCTTACCTCCTCTACCTTTTGCTGTAGCTTCCATCTTCACAAGCTTCTATTTTACAGTGTCTCTATTACCTCTACTAAAATTTTGTTTTTATCTAGATCACCTATATTAACCAATAATCCTTATTTATCTCTTTTTATCTCAAATACTTCTAAGTTATGATACCAAAATGATGTAGGGGTTCAAGGAAGGTCTTAATTATCACTAGAGTAATATGGCCTATTAGGCTTGTAGCCTCATTCCTTAGGTCTATTTGGTTACTTACAACAATATAAAGATAAAATTAGTATTTTATATCATTAAATAACTTTTAAAATTAATAAACAAGTGAAAAAACATGATCAATAGGTCTCAAACCCTTCTCTAACTTTAAAACTTAAGAAATTTTGAAATTTCTTCTATTAGCCCTATTTTAGGCTTAAAATGAAGTCTACATCAAAAATAAACCTATGATATATTTTATCTTAATGATATTTATTTCATGATACCAATTGGATAATATAAATATTATCCTCTAGAATATGTGTACAAAGTTTCAAATGATGTGAGTGAAACAATCTCAAGAAAATGCCATTTTTGTACCCTTAATCCTTATCTTAAGGCCTTTTTAAAAGTATTTTATAGCAAAATCACTTAAAAACATTATAAAGGTTATTTAAAATATTAAAAAATCCTTGGAAATTTTTTCACCATCCCTTTTAACTTGATAAAAAAGTTATAAAGGCTTTGGGTTGATCAATTTCAAGGAAACATAAATTTAGTGTCTTAAACCTTGTCCCAAGGTTTCATAATCTACAGACACTTGAGAGATTGAAATTAGGGATAATCAAAATATAAATACCTTTACAAATTAATTTTACTTTTATTTATACCTTAAATATTTAATTCTTCTCTTACTAGTATTCTATATGACCTATATTCTCAGAAGTATGTGAAATACTAATAATTTATCAGATTGTGTTTATAAAAACTTGCCTATAAACCTTATAGACTGAGAAATTGATAAGGATATTAAAAATAAAAAAATTAAATTCATTACATAAACTCACACATTTAAATTTTTATATTTACTATGTTGGAATCAACACAAGTTTCTTTATTCACCCAGATTTACAATTTGGTAGTCAAAATCTACAACTTTTTTCATGGACCATCACCTTTAGAACTGTAGAATTATCCTCCTAAACTAATATTATCCTAAAAATATTATTTCTCTTCCTGATTAAATGTTGGTTCAAATTTTATCATATCACAACTAAAGTTGTGAACTTGTCTTGATTTTATTTTTTACCTCTAAAACCTCTCAACAGTCTATGACTATTTTTGAACATACTAAAATAGACCTTCCTATTATGTTAGTTCAAGTAAAATGAAGTATATAATTATTATATACTAAATGTATGGTTTAAAAACACTTAAGACACATTAAAAACCCCTAGATATCCCTTAACATATGACTAAGAATCTCAAAACATTCCAACACCTCACTATCTATTAATACCAAATTCTTTTTTATAAATGCTCATTTTAGTGAGAAATCTAACACCCCACCCCACCCCACCCCCCAAGTGGCTTAAAAATCACATATTAGGATAAAATGAGTCTTATTATTGATGATACACAACCTCCTAAACCAATATAAGACCTAAACAAACACCATTAACCATTTTTTATAAACATGAATATTCTTTGTTGATGCACCTACATCATGACCCCTCTAGCTATTAGATCATGATCTCCCCCAATGATATAATGAAATATAGGAGTGAGATAGGCACACACATATCTTATCCCCCATAGCATTTTAATTACCCCTAGGTTTAACCATGTGTTGATTGAATAATGGTGAGTTCAATGAGAACTATGATAATTAAGTATAGTGGGATTTTTTTCTTTAGATAGTTGTGCCATATTCTAACCTATCATGTTATTTTAGGACTTTCTTAGACCCAGGGTATCATGATACACGTGAGTCTTTCTCATTGGATTAGTTATACTAGGTCTCTAATAACTCTGACACCTGTGTGTTAGGAGATATGGTTATTTCTCATTCAATCAATCTTCCAAAGGATATGATATCTCCACACCTCTAGGACCTAAAAAAAAAATTAAGTCATTGAAATTATCCTTGTAAAAAGATTTATCTTTACCTATCAAGAAAAAAAGGCTTACAAAAGTGTGTTGGCTTAAACTCTGAGAGAAGATTGCATATGAATTTCTAATAAAAATAGTTAGTACACTTTAAAAAAACCAAGTATTAAAACACTTAAATAATGTAATGGTACCAAAACTTAAATAATGTACTAGTACCAACTATTTTAAATGTGAATAGCTATGAAATATGTTCAAACATAATATAAAACTATAAATTGTGTTGAATAATATTTTATCAATTAAAATTAAACTAAAAACTACATTTTAATTGCATGGAGATCAAATGGGGCCTAATTAGAGGTATGATAATTTTCATATTTTTAGTGAAAAAATGTCCCCTTTTCTTCTAATAAAATGGATATTTTGGTTACAAAAAATGAAAAGTATGTGGGGAAAACACAAGCAAGTGTTTAGAACCTATAATGTACATCTCCAATATTTAACAAGTAGAAAAATGAATAAAACTCCTTTAACATAACTAGAAGAGGAATATGCTCTTAATTATACTTTATCATATACAATATTTTGATATAAATCATTCAAGAGATCATCATATGTGAATATTGATTTGTTTCTTTTTTCTTGTCTCTCTTTTGAATCCATGATCAAGTTTAGAGGTGACTTAAGTGTGTAGAAGTCTTGAAAGGTACTTATGTTTTGACACAAATTGAATAAATAAGGGAATTTTGGGGCATTAATATTCTTTCATTGAGGTATCTATCACCCCAAAATATATACCTTTGGTTTCACTCTATGCCTTACTTCATTGTCAACCATGCCAAAAATCTTATGACAAAGGTTTCCCAAATCAGCCTTGCTTAGAAAGAGTTGATATTTTATTGAAATTCAAACTTACTTCAGTCCTAATGTTCTCTTTATTTTAATCATGAAGGTTGGGAAATAATGCAGCTAAGGTAAATGGTTTATATAATAAGTTCACCTTATCCAATGAAATCATATTGGCTTGTTGATGCTCTTTAGGTGCGGTGATGACCTCTTGTTCGAAATATAATTTTTGGTTTAATATACTTAGTTTAGAATCAATGGCCTCAATCTTACTAGTTACTATTAAAAAAATTATCCATCTATAATTTTATTAAATAATGGAAACCCATTCTCTATGTTTCAACATCCTAAATTGTATTTTCAAGGTATTATCATCCTTTGAAAGGACCAAATCCAAGGATATAGATACTAATGTTTGGTGTTGATTGTTATTCTTGATCTCATTATGGGAACATGATCCCATTTTTGGGGTACATGGGTAGAATACTATATGGATTAGACAGAAAATGATAACACAAGGGAATAAAGAAAAACAACTAAAGAAATAAATGAGAATGAACAAGAAGGAAAGACCTAACAAAATCAAACACATAATAGAATCAAACTAAACTAAAACTGAGTTAAATTTGAACTATATTTATACTACCATACTTTTATCTAAAGGATAATTAGAGGCCATTTTATATGCCACAACTAATAATTAGTGCTTTAATAATTTACCATTTATAGGAAGTGTGGGATCACTCCCTTATAGGTCTTTCAGCATAAAAGCATTATGTTCGAGTAATGTATAAATATGGTAAGAGAAAATCCATAATGGTTCTAACCTATAATGTTACCCTATATTATTATGTGCTTTGTCTCATAGTATAATCAAGTTAGATATATGAAATTGTTTCTTATCAAACCATATTTTGATAATGTCCTAATGTCTACTCAAGTTTTGCAGGGCTTTTTCTTGTGCATCTTCCATTTAAATAATGTCCAATATCTGTGGGTTTGCCTTCCCATCATTATCCATGTATTATTGCATGAAATTTTATGTATCTTGAGGGTCATTGTGAATATCGGTTTTGAACCATATACCAATAGGAAAGGTGAACCATTGAGATCATGTTTATATATGGTGTGATCTTTTAAAGTGCAAATTTCATCAATGAATATCAGTCCATAAGTAACTTTCATATGGATTTATTTATTGTGTCTATTAAATTATTACTGGTTGGCTTAGATAGGCAATTATATTCTGGGTAGTATTTTTATGATGATTTTAGGGTGATATCATTCTCATTATCCCATTAGTGAGTATAGTCAAATGAAATGCATGACCATTGTCATGGACTAGTGAGGTTGGGGTACCAAACCTCATAGTTATGTAAATTTCAAGTAACTCAATTAATTATTTAGTAATTTTGTTTTGGGTTTTTATTTAATCCATCTATATAGAGTAGTAATTAGTGGCTATGAGTATAAACCCAAGTCCCACTAATGAATTTAGTTTGATATCTCTTTCTAAAGTTAAGTCCCCACTAAGCAAAAATACATTCCTCTATTATAGGTTAGAATGAAATTGTTGAATGAACTTACTTATTGGATAAGTTTTTCTACTCATGATAGGTGAAAAAATGGGCATGGGTGTCCTTAAATATGGTGGGCTATTAATGTCCATCTCATAGGTTTGTATGGGTTATTTCCATTCCCAAAAGGGTGATTATTGTCCAATTGCTCAAGGAAGCTGGTCATGACTTTTTTTTTTTCATCTTTTGATAGGCACATGAGGTATACATATTCATTATTATTATAGTATATCACTCCTTTATTGAGAATGTAATGGGTTGATTTTATCTTGAAGGCTCTCTTTTTTATTTAGTTTAATCTTAGAGAAGTGATTCTATAAAAAATATAATAGATAATTAGATCATACCAATCCTAATGGACTATTTATGATTGGTCAAGTAACACCATAGTAATCATTAGTTAAATTTTAGTAATTAACTAGGTAATACCTTCAAATATGACCAACTTCAATAATTTTATTTCTAAGTCACACTTTTTTAATTTTGCCACCCATCAACCTCTTTTCTCTCCCACTCATTTTGACCAAGCATGAGCTTTATGGATGGATCTAGAATGATATCATGCACCTTATTCCCAAGGATGTAGTGGTGGAATGTATTCATAGCCTTTACCAAATCATAACCATGTTTATCTAAGTGGAGTAATTTAGTTTTTCATCCTTTAAGTTTGTGCTCATGAAGGCTATTGGATTATCATTTTCATTTATCTTATGAGTGATCAACATGGATATGGTATGTTTTGAAGCAAATGATTAGAGGTATAATTATTCTACATAGTCTAGGATAACAAAGGCCAGTGTCTTCATGATGTCATTCTTGATGTTTTAGAAGGCTTCCTTGGCTAAAGGGGTCAATTCCACTTTAGCTTCTTGTTTCAAGATTGTATTCAATGGTTGAACAATTTTATAAAAAACAAATATAAAATTTCATACAAAATTAATCTTACTAAAAAATTACTATAATTATTTTTTGTTATTAGGGAAATGTATTCTATAAATTACATTAGCATGCTTGTTTGTCGATATAAATGTATTCCTTTTTTATAACATGTCCATGGAATTTACTTTATGTGATGCCAAAGACACTCTTATTTTCTTTGAGGTAAATACCATACCTCCTACACCTTTTGAATATCCTCTATAGGTGGTGGATATGATCAGACCTACACTTTGAGAAAATGGTTAAATCATCCATATGAATAATTATACATTTAATGATCAAAACTTAAGATGACAATTCCATGGCTCTTTGAAAAGTGTCTCCTACATTAATTAGACCTAACATCATCCCTTTATAATTAAATGTTACCCACTTTGTTGTGAACATGGTTTTCACCCTGTCTTCAAGGTTTAGCAGGACCTAGTTATATCTTGATAATTCATATAAAAAAGGGCTTAATCTTAGATCCAATTATCTATAAATTATTTCATCTAAAGAGGGTAGGGGATAATTTTCTTTGTCAAAATATTGCTTCAAGTTTTTAAAATTGAGTCACAGTTAAATTTATCCATTATTTTTATGAATAAGCTCTAAGTTGATGACTCTTGTGAAACACCTGAGTGGAAACATAATTTTAGCTAAGATAACTTTATGAAATTATTTTTGAATGAGAGGATCTAATATCATATTTATAGGTCATTATCTCTGCATGTATGGATTTTTACCTTAATTAATTGGGATAATATGTGTTATTACACTAGGTTCAAATAACTTGAGGTATTTCTATGTCCATGAAATAACATCTTTGTATCTTATAAATAGTCTCTTGATCTATTATATTTCATCTTGAGTATATTATAGACCATTATGAATGTTTTTAGGTTGGTCAATCCTTCAGTTGATGGTGAGAAACTATTGGTTAACACAAATTGGTCTCTCTACTCTACACAAATCCATTTAGATTAAACACTCTCTATAAAGAGATCATACATTTCAAGATGTGATTTTATCTCAAGTTCATAACACCATATTCATCACATTATTTACTAGGGGAATTATATTTATCTCTTTCATCTATGATTTGAGCACTAAAGACCACATATATATTTAATAAATTTAATATGTGGTGATCATCATCAAAACCTATAAGTTACCAATGTTGTCTGGGACTGATAGGTAGGATACAAAATATAGGAAGAAGTGTTTTAGTTTAAAACATACAAATAAACTAACTTCATATATAAAGATATTAAATAATCCATAGCCTAGTTTTCTTTTCTAGGGATAAGAATGATGTTGAATGCATCAAATATATCTATCAATTCTCATGCTCTATGTTTTATTTTATTAACTAAGATAACTCAAACTAAAAATGAATTCTAACCTGATTTACTACTAATTAATAATTCCAAAACACCATTATCTCTTTAATGTTGTCCTTTAGGGAAAACTATAGACCTATGATCAAGGCTTCTTACCAGGGAGGTTATTCATGCATGAGAACTATAACCGATATGTAGCTTAGTGTTATTTTCCCTAAAAGTTGATTAGTAGGACCCCAAAACCATAACCTTATTTATAGCAAGCCTCATTGAATATCTAAGAACTCTTTTTGGCTTTGTTTTTTTCTCTTTCTATAGGGCATAAATGCCTATGTCAAAGGAAAATATGTTTATCTTCTGATTAAATGAATCATATTCAATGATCATGTTTTTCATCATAGGTTCTCTATCAATTTAGATTTTATTATGCATGCCTCTCCAAGGCATCCACACATGGGATATGTCTATATCCATATAACCATTTGGGTTTTTGGACCAATCTCTATGAAGCAATATATCATAAATTTTTTGGATATACACCACTTGAATGTCTATAAATTATTGAAATTTAGATTCATATTATAGTTTCATGTAGAAATTTAGGATCTAAACTACCATCTTGACCTTATACTTGTTTATTTAAACCAGTATCTTGTCTGATTTAATAGTTGTTAATCTTAACCTTTGACAAATTCTAAGTAGGCATGACATTTGCTTAGGCTCCTAAGTTGAATAGACATATATGTAGGTTCCTCCAAAATAGTTGGATTATAATGAGGAAAAGTTTTGCATTTTATTATGATTGGAATGAGTTGGTTTATCTATTAGGGAATTCACGAGTAATATCTCTACTCATTACTCTAGACAAGCTCATGTAATGTGATGTTTGCCTTTATTTTCTTTAGGTCTTCTACTATGTTATATCTAGTTTTGATAAGGGTAGTATTCTACTATAACATGATTTGATATTAGGAATAATTATAATATGTTGTGATTGGTTTTATTGGATTTCATAGGTGGAGGGTTATTTATTACTCTAGGATTAGGAGGGGACACACCATTATTAAGAGGAGTGGATGTAGTGAGGAGTTGTGTCCAACTCCTTAGGCCATTGTTGTTTCTATGATACTAATAAACAAAAATTCACCTCATTGGTGACCTATTATATTTAATTATCCTCTTGGCTAGGGAACTCTAAGGTATTTAATATCATAATAGTGCTCAAGGATATTGAATAACTAGGAACATCAAGCTAATTATTAATGTTTGGTTTAATTGGGACCACTTAATATTCTTCTATCTCTATTTGGACAAGGTAAAATGCACTAAAGAGATAGATATAGTCTAACTCACCATGTTGGGTTATGTTATGGACACAACACTAGTTTGGTAGTGTCAACATATACATGCTTAGGCAGATTATTAGGAGAGCGATCTGGTTGGTTACTATAATGATTATAGAGGTGGTCACACCTCTGATAAGTGAAATCTATATTGGAACTATTCCCACACTATTGTTAACTTATCTTCAAATATCCAAGAAGTCATTTCTAAGCTTTTGAACCATACGTTATATGGCATCTAGTTTATTCTTAGTAGATTATTGGGGTATGATCTAGACATTGTTAACAATAGGTATTAGTATTTGACTATAAGATTAAGGCACTACATTATTAATTGAGATAAGGAGGCCTAAGTTTTGATTAGGATTATCATGACATAATGGAAGTTTCTTCATCAAATTCACTATGGCATCGACACATTTTGGTTAGTGTTACAAATAAGGTTCAAGGTGGGTATATCTTGTAATATATGTAATATTTTTGGTGCCATTAGTCCATGAGGGTTTAATTATCTATCTATTTTAATGGCCTCAACATATGCTAGTGTCAAATCCATGATGAGGGGATATCTACAAAAATCATTGTAGTCTAGGGATTTAAGATGTTCTTATACATATTTAGAGCTAGTTGGGCATTGGGTCTATATAATGAAGTGACTTTATTGTGCATATTTTGTAATATATCATTAAATAACCTAATGGACTCATTTAATTCTCCCTTCAAGCTAGCCAAATACTGATATAGAACACTAGGGTCAATGATTTGATAAAACTAAGTTATAGGTCTTACTAAACTCTTCCCATATAGTAATGAAATCTTTAGGTAGGTTTAGAAACTAATAATAGGTTACATCCATAAAAGTGTTATTGAATATTATATAATATACATATTCATTCTTATCATTTAATAATCTGAAGTCTATCTTATAAGAAGTTACATTCTCCTTGATATCACATCCTACACTAGGCATGAACCAAAGAAGGTACATTTCTAGGTTTTAGGGTAATTTATGAACAACTCTAGGACATTAATGGTAAACCTGCCTAGCCACATCATGGGTGAAATCATGGGGATATGCTTATTTAGGGTAGTCTAGGTGGATGAACTAGATAGGTCAATTGGGGGTATGAGTCTCCCTCTTCTGAATCTAGCCTTTTTGTGAAAAACAAGATGTGATGTCAATAATTGGCAAAGACAAAACCTAGATCTATTGATCTATGTAAGAAGATCCTAATTACTCTTATATCAAATTATATTCTAAATACATTATATTATATATATATGGGAGGTCCCTCTTTCTACATCCATTTGTTGTTCATCCCAAGGTATCATGATTTTAAATACACTTCTTAAGTGCAATGAGTGAAGTTTAGGAGATAATAAGGGACTTTGATCCTCTCATTTTAGGATTACTTCTAAAATAAACTAGGACACAAGTTGTAAGTATTGAGATCCATGAAATAGCTTAATTGAAATAAATATCTAAGAGATGTGGTGATACCACTAAATATTCAATTCTTGTTTCCCACCTGATACAAAACCTCTTTAGACTAGTCGATACAATTCAATAAGTTTATTCCATATATAAATCCACTTTATCATTTTTAAAATAAGGGAAAGATCACTTGAAAACAAATAAAAACCAAAATTAAATGAGGGTAAGGTAGAAAAGGAATCTCTCTAAATCAAATATCAGCATTAATGCTTGAGAACCAAAGGAGTGCCTAGCTATATTTTTACCATTGTATGTTGAGTTTCATGAGAGTTAAGACTTTAACCACATAGGGAAGGGAGTTAAAGGAAAGTGATGAATGATCAATTCATAAAATACATTATAAAATTAATTTTTAACCAAATTTTGGCTACCATAGACTAATTTAACAAAAAAAAATCTTGTTAAGCATTCACCTTGGTTATCAATCTTGAAAGCTTCTTATAAGTTATGGTTAGCATTGTTTAAGGTAATTTTGATAAGTTTAAGGTAAATGTGTTTTTATTATCATGTTTATCTAGTCATGGCATGCCTTGGTAAAGTAGGTTCAAGAGTGTCAAAGGGTTCAAAAATATTTTTCATGTCATGTAGTTCAATTCAAAGTTATTTAATGTGCCCCATCGTCTATACAAGTGCATTAAATGAAGTCAAATACGAATTTATAATATTGTAACCCATTTTAAAATGATTTTTTGATCATTTTTAACAGGAAAAAAGGGAATGTGTTAATAACATGATAGGTTTGTATAATAAGGGAATGGTTGACACATCATCCCATGTCTTTACTTGTTGGTTAATCTCAATCACTTTCTAAGTAGAATATGATATTTCTCAAGCCAAAAAGAAAAGGTTTTAAGAAGTTCATATAGGTTGTAGAATGAAGATCACTTATAAACACTCTTACATCTTCCTCCATTTTTTAAAGTTTTAAATCCATGCATTTGAGGAGGTTTGAAAATTAAATAGGGTAAAAACATGTTCATCTTTCCCATCGTTCTCCTTGGTAGCTAAAGAAGGTAGTTCAATTTTTAGTTGGTATAGGTAGGAGAGAGGAAATTAGAAACTAAAATCTTAGAAATAAGAGGGTACCCTTATTCCCTTCAAATTTGTGTCATTTATTTCTTGGTTAATCCACTTATCTTTATGAATATTCATTATGAAATTTAGGGGTAGAAAATGAATTTCAAATCCCAGCTAGGTCAGTTTTCCTTAAGTGTGGAGTTTTTAAGGAAAAAAATGGATGGAAATGATAAAGTATGATCTATTTAAAATTATTCTACCCTTTAAATATCATTTCATTCTATTTTTATTCATGATCATGTTTTGTGTAGGGTCTAATGGTTTTGTTTTAGCAATTTGAACATGACAGTCCTGTGTGTAAGGAGTTTGAAGTTTTCCTATGCATAAATTGAATCAAATCTAATTCCCCAAAGTGAGTTTAAAGTCTTAAAATATATATTATTCTCTTATAAATAATAAATGGTTTATAATTTTCAAGATAAGAGGTTACAATGCCTCCTTAAGAACCCTCCAAAAGAGTATTGTGAGCCTATAAGTCTAAAGACCTGTAGGTCACTATTAACTTCAAGTGTTTGTATTGATAGTTTAAATTCCATAGTTTTGAGGTCTTATGAGGTGTATTTAATCCACCTAAAACATCTTATTATCTCAAATCTCATTTTATTTTACAACTCAAATAAGAATGCATGCTTGAGTAGTACTGTGTAAGCCCAAAGAAGGACTGTGAGGATTATAAATGGACATTTAAGGTAATTTGAGTATATGAGGAGACTGATGAATAATTTAAGATATATTTAATTTTTATCCAAATGAACCCAGTGATACAACTAGACTCAAGAAATAATAAAACACAGTGAAGAGGGTTTTGACCCAACTAATAGCTTATAGGTTTGTTAGCAAACAATAGACATAAAGGGTGTGATTGATGATGAATTTATAAAGAGTTAAATTGGATTAAAGATAAAATTAAATTAATTATAAATTTTACATCAATACAAATCACATATATATCTAGTTTAGTCTAAAATTCAAAATGTTGACCTACAACCAATAGGTCTTATTAAATACACACAGGCCTATAAAAAAATGGAAAACATAGTCAATATGATGGTGAAAATAAGTCTCTAGAACAGTATTTGTAATAATATTTTTTTTCTTAAATTTCATTCACTCTATTTTTAGGCTCTCAAGGTTTTAAAAATTCCAAATAAGTCTACTCCAAACTTGTAGCCTTGCCATGAGCACTTTAAGCCTACCAAGGCAAAATTGAAAAGCAGACATATTTATGATGATAAGTGAATATTAATGAGTGTACATTGGTTATATTAAATTTAATAAGGTTATTATCATAATTTATACCATCAAAATTATAATCCAATAAAGAGATATCATATCTTCATATGTTTAGTCAAGAAACCAAATTGTTACCTATAGGTTTGTACTTTACAAGAGGAATACATGCATATGTTTGGTATTTAGATGGATATAGATATTATATATATATGGGGTCCTAATAAAATAATATAAAATAATTTTAAATTTTTAAAGATGTGGATAACCTCAAATAATTACAATTACAGTTAAAAGACACATATATGCCAAAAACCTTCAATAGGTCTGGTATAGACAAAGAGGCCAAGTCTTGAGCACAATGAGACTAAAAAAACGTAAATGAATGCATATAAAAACATTATTAATAATGTTTCAAGGGTCATGGATATGGTTAAAACCAAAAAAACTTGTGGTTTGATGGTATTTTGTGCCCAAAACTATTCTCTCGATCCTCACTCAGTAATCCATACCTAAGAGGTTTGTTTGTGAAGCTCAGAACCCATTGGAGGAGTTTTATGGTGTTAGATGATCATTTTAGGTGTTTAAAGTGGTATATTACTCAAAAATACAATCATTGGTTCATTCATTCACCCCCACAGCTATATGAATAGTCCTTTAGATTTGAGGTCTCTCTAAACCATGTGTTTGCCTTATGAAAGAGTATGAAGAGCATTTTAGTTTACTCAAAAGTGTATGGAGGATTCACATGGGAGATAAAGATAAAATGGGATGTTAGGGAATCATCCCTAATTATATATATATATATATATATATATATATATATGAAATATTCACATAGGATATATATACATGTAAATGTATATCAAAGCATAAGGATCACAAATCAATTGAACAATGTGACAAAGAGATTAGGTGGGAAAACCTTGAATGGAGTTAAAAAGCCCATAATTATTATTCAGTGTATAAATAATTCTCCAATACATAAAATCTTCTAAATCTCACTCCTCAAATAGATTATTCATAAAACCTATTCTTAGACAAGCATTTTCCATAGACAAATACAAAATTATTCACAGAATATTATGAGAAATAATAATCGCCATGTTAAAGATGTGAATTTACAATAGGGAAAACCCCTATTTATAATATTAATGAGGGGATGTGACCATTGTAACCAATGGTCCCATCTTTTCCCTGGTAAACATTTAATTACATTGATAATTATTAAATAAACATGATTTAATTATTTATTTTCATGGGGATTTCACCTCATGTAAATAAATTATAAATTATTATTTATTCTCAAGGTAAACTAAGGGTGAATAAAGAACCACATAGTCATTAAATGATATAAAACTCCCCCTTAATGCTAAGTGGGGATAAATGTCATAGTCACCTTATAAAGGAAATATACTACATACACAATTGAAGGATTTAATAACCTTCATCATGGTAAACACCACCTTTTGAAACTAAAGGAATTATAATATATAAACTACTCACAAGTAAGTTTAGGCTAACATGATAATGAGGATACATCTCATAGTTTATCATGAATAATTATTAAGCATATTTGGAGCCTTTTATAATATAAAGACCTCCATTATAAATTATTCTTTTAATATATTTTGGTACAAAATTAAAACTTCCACACAAAGTTTACAATGATTTACAATGAGAAGAGTTATAGAGAAAGAGGATAAACACATGGCCATTAGGAAGTATAATTATCATGTACACTCCCACTCAATGGAAATTTTGAGAGGCCTAACATTTCATGAAATTGACAAAACTTGGTAGCACCAAGTGGTTTTGTGAAGATATCTTCCACTTATTCATCTGTAGGATATAACTGTAGATCAATATCACCAATGAGGACTTTCTCTCAGATAAAATTAACATTAACTTAAATAAGCTTAAATTATTGGTGTTATGCACCTACACAAAACTTAAACACATATCCAAAAATATATTCATGATAACATAATATGGTTAGCATCACAATAACTACATACATAAAAATATAACATATGCTTTTCTATAGTAAAATTCATTTTAAACTACTAATGTCATATTTTAGGGGAAAATGTTCACTTATTTGATATTAAATTTAGGGAGAAAACATAAATAATTTACTAATAATATTGACAATATGATCATCCCCAACTATCATGTATTATCATCCCCAACTATCATGAAATACACATAAAATAATTTACTAATAATATGATGCTAAGTTTAACCAAACATTAGATATCCTATTATTAATAACCCACTTTATCATTTGAGTTTTATCAAAAAAATTCAAGTTTAATATGCTTCAACAAAATATTGAGGTATAACCTCTCATACATCAAATATGGATAATTTTAGCATGAAATTCCATCATCTAATCAAAGAGATATGAGGCTTAAACAAATAATTTTAGATATGTATGAATAGAATGCTTAGTAAATTAAATGATGAAGACCTAATAATACAAATTACATTTACACTTTGCATTTTGTAACATATCTTGTTATCAAATGAAGCATATAAGAATGCTAGCAATAACAATTAAAGGATAAAATAATCAAATGAGATTATCTAAGCAATTAAAAATATATATATCCAAACTCACTGAGTATGATCTTCTTACCAAATATAACAACAAAAACATGATAATTTTGTCAAATTAAGAATTATGTTTATGCACATAATGTATTTCAATGCTAAATAAATTAAAAACAATCATAATATTTGTATATTTTCTTTTATTTGTCATCCAAAATAAATATATCCCTTGTAATATAATTGTAATACTTTATTTTCAAGAATCAATACTAAATAATTTTAATAAAAAATACAATGTAGATGAGATACTATCAATATAGTTAATATCTCTAAACTAAAATATATATATATATTTGTATAAAATATGTATGTATATATATATATATATATATATATATATATATATATATATATATATATATTATGCATACATGTATTTTTGATGAAAGAACCAAATGTTTGAAAATTTCCAATGCCACAGGGCTATATATCAACAAAAATTGTGTTTTATGACAACAAAGCCTTCAAAAAATAATTAATTAAACTAGATTTGAGAGATATGAATTTATTTATAATAATTTACACATCCCCTTTATCTAATTCCATGAAAATATCTTAAATATATATGTAATATTTACATATGAGATCTAGAAGTGTAAATGAATAACACAGCGTAAAGAGCACATATCAATTGAACAGTGTGACATAGAGATTAGTTGGGAAAACCTCCAATCGATGTAAAAAATCCATATTAATTATTCAATATATAAATAATTCTGCAATAATAAAATCTTCTCAATCTCACTCCTTAAATAGCTTCTTCACAAAACCTATTCTCATACAATATTTGGCACACACAAACACAATATTCTTCATAAAATATTGTGAGAAATAATAATCACCATGTTCAAGATGTGAATCTAAAATGGGTGTAGAACTTATTTATAATATTAATTATTGGAGGTGAACATTGTAACCAATGGTCCCATATTTTATTTGATGAACATTTAATTATATTTATAATTATTAAATAAATATAATTTAATTATTTATTTTTGTGAGGTTTTCACCTCATGTAAGTAAATAATAAATTATTATTATTATTTATTTAATTATAAAGGTAAAATAAGGGTGAATAAATAATCACTTAGTCATTAAAATCTCTAAAAACTTCTATCTTCTAGTATTTATCCTTGGTTTAGGTCCCTGTGTTTTATGAATCATCATTGAGATGGTAAACACCTAAAACCTTGTTAAACCTCTCTAGAAGACCTGATGAGAGAAAAAATAATTTAAATTCCTTCACGTGGACTAATTTATCTTGTAAATGGTTATAATGATCCTCATAGCTCCTATGGCCACCTGAGCAACATAGTTGGTGGCATGTGTGAAGGGTATAATTCATGGAATAAGCCTAAAATCTTAATTACATGCCTATTTTTGAGTATTTAAGGTTGTAGTAAGACCTAAAACTAGGTAGAGAGGATTTTCAAGACTAAAAATAGGTCCTATAACCCTAATACAAATTTCAAAATATCTAAAGGTGGTATATTAACTGTTCAATTCAATAATTTAGGCAAAAAAGAGTGATTGCACTACTTTGTTATTTAAGAACCCTAGTGCATACTTATAGATAACTCTTGGAGTGATTACCTTAAATTTATTGAGTTGTAATATTATTTTATAGGCATTAATAAACCATCATGAAGCATTAGAACCTATGAATTTATTGTTATACCACTCTAATTACCTTTCAGTCCTGAACGTGCATTTAAACTAGGGTTTTGGCCATTTCTTAGTTCACCTATCCGTACAAGGTTTTATATCCTCAAATTTTTCCTAGAAAATGAATAATATGTATTTAAAGTAAATAAAATTTTTATTGAGGTTTCACACATGTGAAGAATGTTTATGGCCAAATATTAGTTTCCTAGGCCTAGAAACCTAATTGAGGGCTAATAACAAGAAGAAAAGGGTGAGTAATGTAAAATTTCAATTATTTTTTGATTGTGAGGGATTTAAAAAATTAGGATAATAAAAATTGTTACTTAAATCTATTTTTTTTTTCTAGGAGCATATGTATAAATTTATATACAAGGAGCTTTATGTGTTTTGAGGGATACAAGGAAATGAGGACAAGTATGAACCTTAGGTGTGAAATGAAGTGATAGAAAGTGTATGAGTCACTAAAGATGGATGATTAAATTTTGTTTAGATATATATAGGTGATTCATGGATAATCATTGTAGTCATGAATTTAGAAACAAGATTTGATGCATTTGAACCAAACAGAGCTAGTGAAGATTGTGTGCATTTGAGGACAAAAGAGAAAGTTTACAAAATTTGTTGAAGAATGGCATAAAATATCCTCAACCATGACACATGTTAGTTAAAAAATTTATAAATATCCTTTCATTTTTAAATATTTATCCTCAAAGATAAGGAGTTAGATTGAACAACACAAGATTTCCCAAGTAACCTCCTACACTAATATGCACAAGGAATCTCATAAGCACTTTGCCATGAGAGTTAAAGAAACAAGTTGAAAACACATCCTCCATGGCTTGGTGTCAATTTTATTCTCTTTTTAAATAATTATAATGAAAAATTACAATGATGTACTACCTATGTTATATTTTCTCTTTCCTCTTCTCTCTTCTTTGTATAAAACAAGCCTTAAATGGCTAGGATTACATCCTCACATTGGTTATGAAAAAGCCCTAACAAAATTAAGTCTTTTATTTTCCTATTAGAATAAATTTAATCTAGATATTAATATCATCATATTTCATATAGTGATTTTTAATGGGTTATTTTGATGAAGTCTTAGTGATAGTAAGTGTGTTTCCTTGCATTTATCCTTCTTATTCATACATTTATGTAATTGCATTCATACATTTATGTAATTTAATCCTCTCTTAAAGGTCATAGTAAGTGTTATAAATGGTTTGTTTAGTTAGATAATTGATAAGTAATTAGTGTCTAATGATAGTATTTTTGGCTAGCTTGAATTACATACAATTTTTTTTTAAGTTTGGGATTAATGTTAAGAAGGGTCTCCTTAAAGAGTGATCCCATATAAGAAGGAATATATAAAATTAAAATGAAGAGCATAAGTTTTTTTCAAGCATTTAAAACACTTTAAGTAAGCTTAAAGTGTGAATTTGATGATCTTACACAACTAGACCATCATCAAACATCATGCATAAACGAATAGAGTAAGCTGGTTGTGCATTTAATAAATTCACTTGGGGATCCTCTCAAGCTAAGATATTGCATGAACATGATGTTCTTCATGCCTTGAAAATTATTTACAAATTTTTTGACTTGATGAATTATCTATCTGAAGTTATAAAGTTCCAAAATTATACTTTTAGAGTGAGACATTCACAAGGACATCAAGATAAATCTTTATGAAATAGCCATTTAAATTCAAATATTCTTAGATTTAATGTAGATTTGAAAGGTGTCCAAATATTTGGAGCTAAGATCAAATCCAATGGTGAGTGGGTAATCGCCAATATGAGTGGGTTCCAAATATCTAATAGTGATCATTTGATCATACAAATTTGATCAATGGTGAGCATCAAGTCAAAAGGTCAATGTAAATGAATTGATGACAAATGTCAAGATCTTAGGTACATATTAGATAGTTCAATGATGTACATCAACTAACACTGATTGTGGGCCCAAGAAGATCAATAGAGAATATTCAATCATACAAATCAAGATCAATGATGAGTAAGAGGTCAAGGAGTTAATGATTCTCAAAGATAAATGAGAATATGTTAGGTGTCTCAACCATGTTAAATTGGTGGAAGATCAATGGAGGGTATATAAGCTATGCAAAATCAAATCGATGGTGTGAATGAGGTCAAATAATTAGTAGGATCTTGAGAATAAATGAAGAGATGCTAGTTGGAATAATATGAGAATCTTAGATCAATATTGATGGTTGAAATTAAAAGTAGAATCCAATTTGGTCGAGGTTAAACTATGTATAATATTACAAAGGGATGCCATAGATGCATACACATTGGTTTTGATGGATTCATTACCAAAACTAGTAACATGATTGTTGTGATCAAGGAATTTGACTGAAGAGAGGATGATTAGTATTGTGTTAGTTATAAAATGGAATAAAAATGAAATAAACACACTAGTATAACATCTCTAGGCCTAGATCTTAAGGGGAGATTAATGAACAAATAACAATTGACAACCCAACTAAAATGCAAAGAATAAAAATGTTTACCTTTCTTCAAAGCTCTAAATTATTTCTTCATTTAGCTTGCTTAGATTATGCATAATAAGTCTTCATTAATGACATATGGCTAACATCATCTCCTTTATGAATCATTATTGAATGCTTGGCCTAATTGATGGCTTGGCTTAATTTCAACATTATAACACTATGCTTTTAGCTTCATGAATATATTCCTACATTATAACTCTAACTTGATTGAGCTCCCTAAATGGAGAGATCTAGGCTTGATTTTATAGGCTTTCAAATCCCTTGAAATGGGCTAAATCTGACCATGTCCAATTTTATTAAGCTTGGTTGAGTTTGGCATATTCCTAGGATATTCTATTTAGATATTTTCTAAAAGAGACAACTCATAACTATGGTTGACTTTACTAACTTTGGTTGAGTTTGGTATATTATTAGAATATTATTTTAGATATTTTCCATTTGAGACAACTCACAACGTTAATATTCTCTTGAATTTCTTTTTTAGTAATTGATTTAATTGATTTACTAGCTCATGGGTGAACTTAATTAAGATTTTAAATTAATTTAACTTACTAATTGATTTTGATTAGGATGTGCAAGTTAATTAATTATTTTTAGGCATTTGGTAATTTATTTGATTTTTATTAATTCAATGTGTGTATTTGCCTTGCTTAATTAATTTAATAGGCCAAATTCTTTTAATGCAAGGTTATGAAGCCAAATTTGAGACTAATAGAAATTTTTAGGCTAGATATCAATGATTGGTAAAAATTGGTCTAAAGTCAGATATGAAGCCATTGGTGGCCAAATTTAGGTGTCTATAGTTTTACCCTATTTGAGAAGATGTTGTAAGATATAAGTATAGTAACATCTTTTCAAAGAATAAAATGGTTTTTTATGTTTACAACTGCAATGGTAATGATTGAACTATAGCTTCTCCCTCGAGGCAGTGGTTGGCAAGTGGGTTGATAAATGGTCCCTTGAAAGAAAGAATCAAAATGAGGGGAAAAAATAAATTAATATGATGGGGTGAAAATATATTTATTTACCCAAAGTTGGGCATAATCATCGAGAAATGCAAGTGGGACAGTGTATAATGGTTTGCCCAAAGGCGGTTATAAACATTATACCCTGATTGAGGCAACATGGCATGATAACACAATGATTTGACCTAGCAGGTGATATAATCATTGATAAGATGGAGCTACCCCAATTAGGATAGACAAACAAGAAAGGAAAATTTATGATAACATAATGATTTACCCCAGTAGGCAAAATAATCATTGAGAATGCATGTAGGATGGTGTATAGTGCTAATGAGTATACCTCGATGATGAAAACATGATTTATGGTTGATGATTGATAAGTTGATATAGAGGATAAATATGAATTAGGAAAACCTTATAGTAGGGAGATGATCATTTGAACTAATAAAGGTTGAAATTATTTCATTACTTAATTACTCTATTTGAGAAATGATTGGGTATTGGATCAGGATTATTACTGATATCATTATCAAGGAGATGGTGATGTTACACTAATGTTGTATACCTATCAAATCTGATTTTTCTACAGCATTTGATGGTAGGTCTCATGATAGAACACCATTGGGGCTTGACCAAAATATCCATAAGGACTGACTCTCAATATCTGATACTCAATAGAAAATAATTGCACCAATGATAAAAACCATGATGAAAATGTAGACATTTGAATATGGATAGATTCAATAATAATGTGCAAGGAATCACCTAATTAACATGCATATAATTAATCATGGCCAAAATGCTAAAAGCAAACAAATAGGCATACAAACAAAATAGACAAATAAACAAATAAACAAATTTTAGTCACTATGTTAGTATAAACAACATGATAAACATTGCCCCTAGAAGCTAGGCAATAAGTAAACAAACAAACAAGATGGGGTAATATAAGAAAAGGAAGGGGATGGTCGAGTTATCTCTATATGTGCTAGGTTAGTGGATGTTTCCTACATAGTTCCATAGATATTACAATCCAATAAAACTTTAGGCCAAATGTAGTTTTCCCAGGAAATGGGAAGAAAATGATGATTAATAAAAGACATGATGGATGTGATATAATAATAGGGATGAATTCAAAAATGGTTATAGCATAGGATAAAAGGCCAAAAAGGATGGAGAAACTAAGGAACAAGTGATTTTATTATGACTTAGTGAGGGTTCCCAGAATCTTTAAGGCTAAGAAGTGGTCAATGTGTTTGGTTTTTTCTAAATAATTTTCATATGTTTTTCTAATTTTCAAATCATCTCAACTCAATATATAATGAAAAGACACTAAAATGGCCCAAGCTCACAAAATGATGAGAGCGTTATAACCTAAAATGATGCTTGTAAAATGGTGAGAGCATGAGAACTTGAAATGATGCTCATAAAATGGTGAGAGCATGGCTATTAGGGGACTAAACTAACCTCAACATGAATTAAACATGACCCACAAAGTTCTAAAATGTCCTTATCTCAAAGTAGTTCACCTCATAGTGGAAGAATCTAACTAGTGTAGTAGCTAATTCAAACAAAATAGGTGTAATTGGTATTATGGAATTATACAACATATGAGTGGTTAGGTGATATGTCAAGGCATAATAAACAAATGTTTTCCCTAGGATATAAATAATAGATCAATGATACCAATTTTCCCCAACAACTGATATAATTAGTATCAATATCGGTGAATATGAATTTTTTCCAACAAGTGATATAATCAAGATCACATAAACAAACTTGAAAAGAAGGGAAAAAAAATGAAGGATTTAATTACCAATAATTCTATCATACTACTCCAAAATACTGCCTTTATCTAAAATGCTTGAAATAACTACTAAAATTGGTTTGATTTCATATGCTAAAAATGTGAAACCAATGGATGAACCAAGGTCAAACAAGAAAGGTTCATAGGATTCAAAACATGTTTGGTCAAGTAGGAATGGAATGGTTGGATGGTCTGGTATGATGGTCTTTTTTAGGATACTAATGGTTTTATATATTGGATAAAATGATAGGAGGTTTTCCCCCAAGTGATAAGGCTAATGGTTAGGATATGCAATAATGGAAAAAGGAATGGCAATTTGATATGATATGGTACATGTTTGGTTCTAGCCTGGGCATGATAAATAATTTTTTTGTTCCTATTAAATTGGATATGCATGTCTTGATCAACAAATGATACAACTAGAATAGTCTATCATTTAAATTTCTAGGCCAAACCTTGTCTAAATAGCTACTCTATCAATAAATTACTATAGATTTGGATGTAAATGATGTTGTTATGATCTTCATTGGTCATTGATTTTGAGTCCTTCAAGTGTTGATACAATATATCCTCATAGCCTCTACAAAGGAAAGTTTAACCATGGATAAATGTTTGTTGATAGGTTTGTTTGTGAAATGGAATGGTGGAAGATAATGGAATGTATAATGGATGGGAAACAAATGATGATTGGGTTTTTTAGGCACACACAATGTTACTAGTTCTAGATTTGACATAACTTTAGATGTGTTAGGGTCTAAGATTTCTAAATATTCTCTCAATAAGACCACCAAATTCTTCTATTATTTAGGTCTGAGAGTAGCTACCATCTGATTAGGCTATAGAGTGGAAGTTATTTTTATTTGATCTTTGATAATGTCTTCATTATGTAGTAAATAAATTTTGTGCTCAATCATTAGCACCTTAAAGAAAATTACTACCAATGAGTTTATCTTTATTGTCCCATAGTGCCTTTGAGAATGTTTCAGTAAGTAATATGGACTTCTAAATTTGATTCTCCCCTAGCACCTTCGAAAAGGTTTCACTAGAAGATACTAAGTGCTGACTTTAATTTCCCCCCAGCGCCTTCAAAAAGGTTTCACTAAGAAAGTATTATTTTTCTATATGATTCTAGTCTTCACCTCCTTTGTTTGCTTCATCTAATATGTATCCATGGATGTAATTCAACAAGGTATGATTTTTTTGTCCCAATTGACACTTATAAGAGATGGAATGTCAATGGTATGTGGAATGGTAAATGGATGAGAAGAGGTTGCACAATCCTTGTAGAATATACTAGGATAACTTATGTCAATGATAAAGTAATCATCCTTAAAATCATAGAAGGATAAAAAATGTATTCATATTGATCTACTAGGTATGCATAACCAATGTTGTAACAATCATGAACATATTCTATATCTATATCTGATTCTAAATCAATGGACTCTAAATCTAATGTTGAGACTAATGTTGATTATGATTTTAATGCTAAATCTGATGTCAGTTCAAGAATCAAACCTAACTCTAATTATGATTCTTCATTTGATGGATATTTTGTTACAATGATATCTTGTTAAATGTTTGGTATTAGATAGGTAATGATGTACGATGGCATAATAGACTCCACAAAGACTAGTTTGTCATAGTGAGGCTCATGGGAAAATGTCAAGAGACAACTCTTTAAAGACTAGCTTGTCAATAGGAGGCTCTTGGAAAATAGGCATATGATCAAGGTAATGATTTTCTCAAAATTGGTTATAATTATTAAGAAGTGACTCAACAAAGACTGTCTCATTAGAGTGAGATTCCTTAATAATAAGTATAGGATTGAAAGGTGATTCATCATAGGTTGACTTGTCATTAATTATTATTTCAACAAAAAAATCTTGGATCAATTGGTTCTTTTGAACTTGGTTTCTAATGAGTTGGAAAACATTAGTTTTGATCATAGCTTGGTCCTAAAATGATTGACTCAGTTGGGTAGGTACTGATTAGATTGGTTAAGGTTTTGGTTGGATTGGTTGGATAATAGTAGGGCATTATGGATAATGATTTCTCACATGAGCCAAAGGATGGAGTCCTAAAATGGTAATGATAGGGTGGTGTGGAACTTGATTTCTCACACAAGACAAAGCATGAGGTCTAGGAATGGTAATGTTATTCCTTGGATATTATAGATCTTGATAGCTTGTATAATCCAAAGGAGAGCTAGGGGTAGTTGATGATTGGTTAACAAAAGGATGTCATGGAAATTGATTATTTTTACAAGCCAAAACATCTATGTCCTCTTGATAAATCATATCATTCCAATCTTGAGTTGGATTATCAATTGGTTCTTGACTATGTTCCATGTACTGATTATCATAAAGAGGGTATGGACTCATATCCCAATAAACATTATCTATAGTTGGGTCTTCAAAGTCCTCATAAACCATATCATTCCAATTGGTAATTTGATTTAGATTTTGTGGTTTTTGACTATGTTCTCCATATGGGGTATTGTAGGGAGATTAATAAAACTCCTTGGAAAATATTTATCTATAGGGGTTCCTAGTAGGATGTCGTGTGGCCATCCTATCATAAGTTGGATTATATGTGATTACACCATAAGTGTAGCTAGACATATCTACATAAATTATGAAACATCTAAAAACAAAAAGGTTTAGAGTTCTACAAACTCTGAAACACTATTTACAAAGGACAAATGGTTTAAATGTGATATAGCTTGGTTAAAAGGGGTGGAGCTAAGTCTCGAAAAAGTCTATATAAAGACTTTATAAAAATAGTGTATCATCAAACAAAAAAATTTAAGTGTTTGATACACACAAAGGTCATGAAAAATGATCTACGAATCAAACTACCAAACTCTAATGTTGAAATATGTTCCAAGTAGGTCTAAGATACTAAAGGGAAAAGTTATTGGGTCTTTTATCCAAATGTGGAGTCAAAATCTAGGCTCAAATATGATATGCGAGGACTGATGGCCAAATGGTGGTAAAATATTGATTTAAAAAGGATGATTGATTAATCTAAAAAACTTGGAATAGTTTAACATAGACAAGGTACATGATTCTAGGCATAAAACATGATCTGATTGGTATAAGATGCTAAATAAGAGATGTTTGAAGATAAACTTATTTGACAAAAATAAAAGCACAAAACAATATAATTTTCCAAATTTGAGTGACAAATTAACCCAAGTTACATAATCCAAAAGAGGAAGATCTAGGTATCAACCCCATGAATTGAGGTATAAACCAAAATAAACCAATATTTAAATTTGAACTTTTAATAGTTAATCAAGGCCTCAACTAAGGATAAACTATAAATTTGATGACAAATAGCTAGAAAGAATTGAATAATGTGACCATGCTAATCCAAGATTCAATAAGGCTCAAGTGATTTGTTGAAAACAAATGATAATGAAAACACAAGATGAAATAAGATAAGTCTTTTGAAACAAAATGGGTAACCTAATGGTATTAACACTCCCAAAAGATGAAGTCACAAATGGTTTATGTTTCAAGACTTCAAAGGCACAATATTTTGAAATGATTTAGATGGCATAATGGTACCCTCCTCAAACAGGTGCTACTCCTAATGTTTTGACAAAAAAAAGAAAATGTTTGCTAAGTTAAATCAAAGTATCATATAGATGGCATAACCCTCCTCAAAAAATGGAGTGATGTGGACTCATGACTCATCAAATGACATAGTTTGAACAATACAAGTTTTATTCTAACACACCAAGTAAAAATTACCAAAATACACCAAGTATAATCATCCAAATCATATCAAGGGTATGGAAATGTGGGGTTGACTAAACTCGTTATTTTACAAAAGTTATATATGGATCAATTACATAATGACTTTCACACTAAATGATGAAAAAGAAATGAAATTTAATTAGGTGTCCATAACACTTGGATTTTTTTTATAAAGGTCTTGCCATTTTTATAACCACTACATCTATTGATTGCTCAACATAGTGAGATATCCAATGTGCAAATATGTTCTATGTGCAACTCTAACACTAGAAAGTGGTTTAACCACTCAAACCTCCAATCTTAGTAGGAGAGGTTAAATTCAGTGCCAAAAGATGAAACCCTAGGTCAAATATTCCTTAAAGAACTCATGGAAGGTAATGAAGTCCCCCTCATAAACCAAGATTCATAAAATAAATGACATAATAAAAAGACTTTATGGTCACCTCAAGATCACCAAATACTATTGCAATTTTTTGGGGAGGGATTTAAAAAACATTATTTACATGCCTTGGACTAGGCTTAAAGTGTGATGAGATGGCACTTTTGATCCCAAAATTTCCCTAAATGGGAAGGATGAGAGATCATACATGTATGTATCTTTTCACAAAAACAAATAATTAACAAGAAAGTTTGAAAATAATAAAAGTGAAGTTAATTTCATTGCAAAAAATAAAATGTATTTGATTAGATTAAATACTAGCCCCTTGGCTTTAAGTTATGCAAATGGAAATTATTTCAAACCATGCAAAAAATAATTTGGTGCTTTTGATCCCAAAAGTTCCCTAAAGGGGATGGATGGAAGAGCATACATGCACAACTCCCTATTTACTCAAAAAGTATTATAATAAGTAAATAATAAAAAAAAATTGAAAAAAACTTTGAAGTGTATTCAATTTTATATCACTAAACAAAATGTGTATTGGTGTTCTTTTAGCCCCTTGGCTTTAAGTTGTGAACTTTGAAAGAAACCACAAAAATTGAACCAATAGAACACCTTAAAAAGTTTATTTAAACACCAAAATGAAGGATTCATAGTTTTTTTTAGACATAAAAATGAAGTGTAGAAAGATTAATTTATATTGAAATGGTCTTCTCCAAATATTTCCTATAAATAAATGGTCTAAACTTTGTTTAACCTTGAAGCTTATTTATCAAATGAGACAAGCAACTTTGAAGGGTTAAATCTGTCAATCTGAAGGCAAAACACAATAAAAACATGTTAGTTTAGGCAAAGGTTAGAAAAACTCTTTAAAAAAAAACATAAAATAAATAAAATAAACTTATGAAACATGCAAACAAGTTAGAAGGTAAAAAATAAGAAAATCAAACACAAAATCATAAAAACTTGTAGTCTGAAATTTAGCCATAACTTTTAAAATACAAATCAATTTGTCACAAAAAATTTTAAGGTTATTTATATGTCTAGGATGTACCTCTATAAAAATATTTAGCTTAAAAAAATTAATAAAAAAATTAAAAAATAGAAAGTGATAGTCACTAAAAGAACTACAAATTATAAAATATAAAGAATTTTTTTTTGAATTTTTTAAATAATATAAATGATATATTTATATATATACATAAAAAAATTATATAATAATTTTTGTTAAATAAAAATTTATGAATTATTTATTGGACGTTTTTACTCAAAGCAAAAACAACAAAAAATGTATTAAAACTGTGAAATACAAAAAAGTTTGTAGATTATGCTCTCATGAAGATAGTACCACTAGGTGTGGAATTTGTGATAAAAGAATTTGACTCAAGAGAGGATTATTAGTATTTTTTTAGTTCCAAAATTAAATAAACACACTAGTATAACATATCTAAGCCTAGATCTTAAGGGGAGCTTAATGAACAAACAATAATTGACAACCCAACTAAAATGCAAAGAATAACAATCTTTACCTTCCTTGAAAGATAAAAATTATTTATTAATTTTGCTTGATCATATTATGCATAATAAATCTTTATAAATGATATATGGTTAACATCATCTCCTCTATGCACCATTGTTGAATGCTTGGCTTGATTGATGGCTTGGCTCAATTTCGACATTACAACACTATGCTTTTAGCTTCATGAATTTATTCCTAAATTATAAATATAAATTTATTGAGATCCATAAATTAAGAGCTCTAGGATTGATTTTATAGGCTTTAAAATCCCTTGAAATGGGTTAAACCTGACCATGGTTGAGTTTATTAAGCATGGTTGAATTTGGCATATTCTTAGGATATTTTATTTAGATATTTTCCAAAAGGAACAACTCACAACTACGGTTGAGTTTACTAATTTTGGTTGAGTTTAAAATGTTAATAAAATATTCTTTTAGATACTTTTCATTTCAGACAACTCACAAAGTTAAGATGCTCTTGAATTTCCTTTTTAGTAATTGATTTAATTGATTTACTAGTTCATGGGTGAACTGAATTAAGATTTGAAATTAATTTAACTTGCTAATTGATTTTGATTAGGATGTGAAAGTTAATTAATTATTTTTATGCATTTGTTCATATATTTGATTTTGATTAATTCAATGTGTGTTTTTCCTTTTTAATTGATTTAATAGGCCAAATTGATTTCATGCAAGGTTATGAAGCCAAATTCGAGACTAATAGAAATTTTTAGGCTATGTATTCAATGATTGGCAAGAATTGGTATAAAGTTAGATATAAATCCATTGGTGTCTAAATTTAGGTGTATATAATTATGAATCATCTCCTCCATTATTACACACCAAAGATGAACCAATAGGGAGAAATTGATGCTACCAAGATCAAAATAGTTTGATTAAGTTGTAACTGCATCGATACTAGTAGAATATTGATAATGATTTGATCCCATAATTATAACTATAAGGAGCATCAATGCATATGAAAAATATATTGAAAGGGATTTAAATGGTTATTAAGGCCATTTTCTAGAAGTAGTCTTAGCATGATGATCCTTACTAGCTAAATCAACACCAAAGAATTAGAAAACTTGATCATAATGACTGCTTTTCCATTTTTTTGGGCATCCTTCCCCATCTCTCTCATACCATTATACTATATATAAAGTATTTTAAGCTTTAAAGATGATCCCTCTCTTTGGCATGACTAGAATCAACTAACAATTCTATTGTAACACCTATTTTATGTAAGAGAGATTGAGTTCCTCCACTTTCAAGCTAGGTTGAAGTGTGTCTCATGAATTCATTGATGTGGCTAAGTGAATGTATGTTTTCCTTGCCCATGTCTAAGTTTTCTCACCTTCATGAAATGTTTTGGTAGTCCTCATAGCTTATTCTAAGTGCACATATATTCCATCGATCAGTTTGCAAGTGGATAATTACCCTCCCATCATAGGTTGATAGCTAGTCCATGCCTTTGTGTGAAATCCTTATGTGAGGGCTGATCAGAGAGTGAGTGAAGTGATCTTCTATAGTATTTAATGTGTCATGTAGTGTTTCTTGTGAAAGTATAAGGATCAAAACATTTGGTGTATCACCTCTTTTTTATATACTTTATGAATCATTTTCAATTTCTCTCCCTTTTCTAAGAAAGAGTTATCTTAAATATAGTTTAGGTGATAGACATAAAAACAAATATGGATTTATCTAGAGGTATAACCTATGTTTAGGTGACCCACAACCTAGGGTCAGTCCCATGTTTAACTAGGTTTGGGTAGAAGATCTTATCAATCTTTTACTCAGCTAGGGTACAACCTAAGACACTAATAGTTTTGGCACACCTAGTGGGACTAGGTCTCCTTGGGAAATAAAAGCTGGAGCTAAAAAAAAGAACTTTTAGTAGAAAATTAGATCCATCATCATTAATATTTCAATATCTTTAAAGTTATAGACTTAATAACATCATCCAAATAATATTCTCATGCCAAAGGTTACTATAAGGTCAACTAGTAAAGATATTCCACTTGAATTCATAGAGCTACCTAGTGTTTCATATAAGAAAGAAAACTTTAATAGGACAAGACCTTATCCTCAGAAGTAATATTCACCCAGTGGTCATCCTATTACCTTAAGTAGTGTAATCAACACTACCCAAATGGCCATCAAAAATCAAGTATTTGTTGCTTTCAATATAGGTAGTCCATTGAATGTAGCCTAGTATGATGATATTCCTATGTTTACTATTAAAATCATCCCATTATTTTTTGGAGAACATTAAACAAATACTATTGACCATGTTTAGGATGTTGCCAACTTTGCTTCATTCACAATATTATTTAAGATAATGTGGCTATCAAAATGCTTACTATTTTATTCAAAGGAAAATAATTGGAGTGGTATATAAATCTTCCTTTTAATTCCCCTACTACCTATAATGAGCTACGTGTAACCTTAGTTAGACAGTTTAAAGATAAATCTGATCACCTATCATTAGTTGGGAAATTGACTACCATTTAAAGAGCTCTCCATGAGTTCATGTCTAATTTTAACCTTAGATTAAAAAAGATATGGACTAGGATTCCTATAGTGATTATATCATCCCCAACATATGCCTTCTTGTAGTACATAAAAGACCTTAATTCTGATATCAGTGTGATTATATAATCTATGGGTGGTAACACCTTGCCAAATGCTTATAAAGTTACCATAAAAGCAAAAAATAGTTTGATACAAGATGACAATATTTCTCATAGGCCTCCTATGCCTATATTCCCAAAGTCATAATATAATCCACAACCTCAAGTTTCCCATTTTCCATCATTCCCTCCAATCCCATATCCTTAAGCCAAAGTTGCATCCCCTTCTAGTCAAGTTATTGAGATTGGAGAATTTAAAATTTTATTATAGTCTTTTGGGAATGAAATAGTTTAACTCTAAATATATAAATACTAGGGTAGGCATTATAAATAATAAAATCAAAACTCCTATCATTATTTTAGAGATAAAAATCCTCCCTACCAAAGATTTAGGGAAAAAAACCACCATACCAAACACAAGGAGGCATAGTTACAACTAAACCATATGCAACTCTTGACCTTAATATATAAACAAGTTCAAAAGATATTTTTCCCACACTCTCAAAAAAAATTGATGCATGACTCAAGTTTAAATTCATCCAATCACAATGATGACCAGGACCAAGCCTTGGTATCATAGAATATTACTATGCCATAAATGACACAAGAGGAGTTTTCTCTTCAAGGAGGTCAGTATTAGGAGACAAATTTGGTACCCCAAAGAGAGGCTCAACCAGTTCAAGGAAAGCTTGATGCCATTAATTTAAACTAGAAACTGGATGATTATGTTACTTTCAATCATGGTGGTGAGGCTAGTAGTTCTTTTGTTCAAGTTTTAGTTGTAACTAGAGATAAAATAATAGCCATTGATGAGTCTCAAGATATTACTAATGCTTTAATTACTCTTAATGTTGGTTCCAAAGTATCAAAAATTAGCATAATATATTAGATGAAGAAATCAGATGTTAGAATTAGTATGTTATATTCCATTTCTATTCTAGGGTAAAAATACATGCTCATCCAAGAGCTTTCAGCTCTTAAGGTGTCTCTAGAACTAGTTGAGAAATAAGGAGTTGTCCTAACTAATTCATACCAGTAAGTGAAACATCAAGTATAAAAGGAACAAAAAATGGAAAAAGGGGACAAAGATGAGGTAAAATCAAGTAAAAATCCTCCCTTATGCCTCTCTTTGATATTTGGTGGTTGTTTAGTTCATAATTATATGGTGGATAGTGGAGCTAGTAGCACTGTCATGCCTAAGAAAATTACAGACACGCTTGGTATTGTCTATAAAACAAATACTAAAGGAGTATTGAAACTAGATGGGTCACCAAAAAATACATTAGGCATCATTAAATATTTGAATTTGACACTACATGCTTATCCCAATGTTACCATTTAGTACGATGTAATTTTGGTGGACTTGCCTCCCTACTTTGCCATGTGTTTGTCAAGGTAATTTGCCTTAAATATTGGAGGATAATTATCAATTGATTAGAAATATTTGATTCTCAAGACCATGTATATAAATAAGTAACCATTTAGAACCATATATGCCAAATATTGTGGACATTAATTGCCTCATCTTAGATGAGGTGATAAAAGATAGTTCAGAGAAAATTGAATCAAATTTAGATGGGATTCCATATTTGTTCCTTGATAAGTGGGCCTATAACTCACATGAATATGACCCATATAAGATAATTGAAGAATAATGACTTGGTATTTATTGCTTACCTGAGAAATATGCACCAATTCTAGCCTTGGTAAAGGATTTTGAGTCTAGTGATATCTTTGGCAACTATACTTTGATGGGTCAAGGAATAAGCATGGTACTAGAGTTGTAGTGATGTTGATTTCTATATAAAATCAAATGTACTTCTCATATATTAAGTTTAAATTTGGTTGTTCAAATAATGTTTCATAATATGAGGCACTAGTTCATGGTTTACAATGGGCCAGGAAAACAAAAGTCAACACTTTACAAGTCTTTGGTGATAGTGAACTTGTAGTCCACTAAGTAAGAGGTCTTAATGTATGCAAAAACCCATTTATTAAATCTTATAATCATAGGCTATGGGAATTACTTAAATAGTTTCAAGCCATAAATATTTAGGTAATACCAAGAGATGAGAATAAAGATACAAATAGGTTAGCTACCATTTGTGCATAATTTAGTGTCCTAGCTAATGTAAGAAATGAAAACGTCTAATCACACATTAAGGTGATTATTATGCCCTCTATCCTAGATAATAATGATAATTTTCAAGTGTTTGAAGATGATAATCATATTATCAAATTCTTTCAAGAGGAAGTTGAGTTTTCATCAAGAAATTAGTTAAAATACTTATACTAGTATGGTGATCAGATTGTGTAGCTAAAAACAAATAAGTTGCCCAAGGGATTGGTGACACTTGATAACATATGGTGAAAATGAGTCAAGGAAAATAATTTTGCTTTGTCAAAAAAGGAAGAACACTATGCCAATATGGAAGTTGTACCTGGTAAAAACTTAAAGTTGGGCAAGGTATGCACTTATTCAGAAAAGGAAGCTTTAATTGAGTCATGTGCAAGTTTTGTTGATGTATTTACATGGAAATATAATGATATTAAGGGATTTCACCTAAGTTTATCCCAAAATACCATTGATTTATATGATGAAACTAAGCTATTAAGACAAATATAAAGGCCTATTAATACTAATATTGAGCCTTTGATGAGAACTAAGATTCATAAGATCATTGAGTTAGCTAGTATATTTTCAATCAAGCACTCCACTTGGGTGGCAAACCTTATCCTAGTATAGAAAAATAATGGTGAAGTTAGACTATATGTTGACTTTCATGACCTAACTAAGTCTTCCCTTAAATATGACTATCCAATTCTATCAATAAAATACATTTTATAGTTGGTTGGAGGTTCAAAAATGTTCTCCTTGTTATATGGCTATAGTGGACACCACCAGATTTTGGTCAAGGAAGAAGAGAAATTCAAAACAACATTTACCATAAAGTGGGGCCCATTTGCATATATAAATATTCCCTTTGGTTTATCTACTAATATTGAGCCTTTGATGAGAACTAAGCTTCATAAGATCATTGAGTTAGCTACTATATTTTCAATCAAGCACTCCACTTGGGTGGCAAACCTTATCCTAGTATAGAAAAATAATAGTGAAATTAGACTATGTGTTGACTTTAATGACGTAAATAATTCTTCCCTTAAATATAACTATCCAATTAAATGAATAAAACAAATTTTATAGTTGGTTGGAGGTTCAGACATGTTGTCCTTATTATATGGCTATAGTGGCTACCACCAGATTTTGGTCAAGGAAGAAGAGAAATTCAAAACAACCTTCACCTTAAAGTGGGGGCCATTTGAATATATAAAGATGCCCTTTGGTTTATCTTATGCTAGAGAAACTTTTTAAAGAGCCATTGATATGGTATTCTATGGCCTTCTTAAAAAGTCTATTCTAGTTTATTTGGATGATGTAACAGTGTTTTAAAAGAATTCAAGTGAGCACATGGTTCACCTTGAATAAGTTTTTGAAAGGTGTAGACAATTTGGGAGATTCTTGAATCCTAAAAAGTGTGTCTTCTCAATTCATGAAGGTAATATTCTTGGACATGTAGTTTCAAATCATGGTTTAAGCATAGATCCTGAAAGAATAGCTTAAATTATTTCACTTTCCTTACCTAAACATAAAAGAGCTTTACAAAATTTCTTAGGAGAGATCCATTTTATCATAAGATACATCTCAAATTTCACCACTTATCCATGCCACTAATAACCATGATAAATAATAATTAGAGCTTTACTTGGTACAAGGAAGGAGTAAGGAGTTTTAAGGAAGTTAGGAGTGCCATGGCTAGTGCTCCTATGATCATAAACCCAAATTTCTCAAAGCATTTCATTGGTACACCTGTGTTAATATTAACACCATTTTATGCATTCTTATGTAGTATAACCATGAAGCCTTAGAGAAACTAATAGCCTTCTTTAATCAAGGCTTGGGATAATAAGAAATGAGGTACTATTTTGCTGAAAATAATGTTATTAGGTCTCTTAAGAAGTTTCAATACTTATTGTCTAATAATAAGTACATTTTATGGTTACTCATCCAATTATCAAAGAATTTCTATTGAACAAGAATATAAATGAGAAAATATCTGGTTGGATAACAAAATCAATGGATTATGATGTGGATATCAAGGTCAAAATTTTTTTTAGAGGCAAGGGACTTTGTGAGCATCTAGACTAAGACTTACAAGAAGCCAATGAGGTGGTTATGGTGTCAATTTATGAAGAATTTTCAACTGGTCATACCTCACCTTCCATATAGTATCATGATTTGGTATGATATCTCCAAGATTATCTTTATCCCTCACACCTAACCCCTCAAAAAAGAAAATATTTTAGATTTTAGTCTATTCCATTTATTCTTATTGATGGTGTTTTTTTCAATAAATATATGAATGGCATGTTGTTAAGATTCATTGAATAACATCAAAAGGAAAGGATACTTGAAGAGTTTCATGATAGACATGGTGGAGGGAATTATTTAACAATCACCATAGCCCACAAGATTAGGATAGGTGGGTATTATTAGCTGAGCTTATTTGGTGATTGTCATGCATGGGTTAGGAAATGTAGATAAAGTGTTATGTTTATTGGAATGGTGAAACTTGCAACCTTACCTCTCTAACCAATTACAGTGGATCAGCCCTTTGTCTAATGGGGATTAGAATTTATTGGTCTCATTAACCACACTTCAAGCTTAGGTCATAAATGGATACTAACTACTACATATTACTTCACTAGATAGATAAAAGTAGTGGCATTAAAGGAATTAAATGAGACCAATGTTTTAGAGTTCTATAGAGATATACTTACCAAGTTTGAAACCCCTTCAACTATTATTTCTAATAATGATATGGCCTTTGTGGGGTCTATAATCATCTAATGGGTAGTTTAACATGGGGTTTATCTCAACATTTCATCAAACTACTATCCCCTAGGAAATACTCTTGTTGAGTCCACTAATAAGAATGTATTGAATATCATAAGAAGAATAATTGAAGATAATCAAAGGTCATGACATCTAAAATTGAATTCAGCTCTATGGGCTGATAGGATCACCTATAGAAAGTCAATATCCAACTTTCCCTACACGTTGGTATATGGTAAAGAAGAATGAATGCCTATTTCTCTTGAATTTACTACCCTAGAATTGATGCATCAAATTAAGGTTTTGGAGAATGAACATATGGAGATCAGATATGTTGAGCTTATGGAGTTAGAACAGAAAAGACATCAGTCCATGCTAGCCATGAAAAGCCATCAAGAAAAATTGAAGTGAGTTTTTGACAAAGGACCTTATTCATAAAGTTTGAAATAAGGAGATTTGGTCATCAAGTGGGATTAGGATAGAGTTAAGCTAGGAAGGCATACAACGTTTGACTCTCTTTGGAGTGGTATATACATAATGTCTAGCTGTAAAACCCACAATGCCTTTCAAATTGAATGGATGGTTAGGATATTCCTATCCTAATAAATGGGATACATATGAAACATTGATATTAATGAAGCTAAGTCCCCTATACATAGTTATATTATTTTCCTTTCCTCCAAGTGTTATCCTAGAAAATTAGTTTGTTTGCTTTTAATTTATTTAATTTGCTTCTTTGTTTTCTATTTTGGTGGAACTTGTTGTCTTTTCAAGTTAGCGGGTTTCTTACATACATGAATCAAATTTTTCATTATTAATGAGTCCAAGAGTCATGAAAATTGTCAAATTTCTCAAACATAATAGGCATGCTTCCCAACTAAGTCATCAAAGATGTTGGCTAGTTTGGCTTATATACCAAACATGTCTATGTCTAGGATTGAAGATAAGTAGGGTCCCCTTGAAGAGTCATCCCATGGAATAAGGAAAAGATAAACGTCAAAAGAAGATAAAAACTTGTTCTCAAGCTTTTGAAACACTTTAATCAAGCTTAAAGTGTGAATTTGGTGATATAACACAAGTAGACCGTCATCTAATGTCATGCATAAATGAACATAGTAAGATGGTTATGCATTTAATAAATGAACTTGAAGATCCTCTCAAGCCAAGATATTACATGGACATGATTTTTTTCATGCCTTGAACATTATTTATAAATTTTGTGACTTGATAAGTTGTCCATCTCGAGATATATAGATCCAAAGTTAGACTTCTGGAGTGAGATATTCATGGGGACATCAAGTTAAAGCTTCATTAAATAGTCATTTAAATTCAAATGTTCTTAGGTTTAATTTGTAGTTGATAAGTGTAAAAACATTTAGAGATAAGATCAAATCCAATAGTGAGTAGGTATTCTACATTGTTAGTGGGTCCAAAATATCTAATGGCAAGCTTTTAATCATGCAAAGGAAATCAATGTTGACCTTCAAGTCAAAAGGTTAAAATAAATGTGTTCATCTCAAGTGTCAATATCTTAGGTACCTATTATATAGGTCAATCATATGCATTGATTGACAAGGCTAGTGGGCCCAAGTAGATAAATAGAGAACATTCAATCTTACATATCGATATCAATAACAAGTAAGAGGTCAAGGAGTCAACAAATTTTGAAGACAAATGAGAAGCTTCTAGGTGTCTCAGTTGCATTAAATTAGAAAAAGATAAATGGATCATATTCAATACATGTAGAAGTATATCAATAGTACACATGAGTTCCAATATTCAATAGGATATTGATAACAAATTAATAGCTACCATTTGGCACAATATGAGAATTTTAGATCAATATCAATAGTCAAAATTAAAAATTGAAGTCAATTCAATTGAGGTTAAACTAGATCCAATATGATAAAGGGATGACACAGAGGTAGACACATTTATTTTGATGGGTTCATCACCAAATATATTAGCATGATTATGACCCATTTCTTCCATTCTTACATGCCAAATACTAATCGATAGGTAGCTAATAGGGATAAATTGATGCTACCAAGATTAAAACAAATTGATTAAGTTACTATAATTGCATCGATGCTAGAATAATATTGATAACTATTTGATGCCATCATTGTAACTTTATAGATCATCAATGTAGACCAAAAAAATATTGAAAGGGATTGATATATTTGTTATGAATTCATTGAAGTGGCTAAATGAATTTATGTTTTCCTTACCTCTATTTGAGTTTTATCACCTTCATGCAATGTTTTGGTAGTTTTCATAGGCCATTATAAGTGCACATTTAGTATATTAGGTAGTTTGGAAGTGAAAATTTTCCCTCTCATGTTAGGTTGATATCTATTCCATGTCTTTGTGTGAAATACTTATGTGAGGGCTGACCAACGAGTAAGTGAAGTGATATTCTATAGTCTTGAATGTGTCTTGTACTGTGTCTTGTGCAAGTATAAGGATCAAAACATTTGGTGCATCACATCCTTTTATATTATTTATGAATCATTATCAATTTCTCTCCTTTTTCTAAGTAATATTTATCTTAAATCTAGTTTAGGTGATAGACATCAAAAGGAAGCTAACCTTCTCCAGAGGTCTGACCCAAGTTTAGGTGACCCACAACCTAGGGTCAATCCCATGTTGGACTAGGTTTGGGTAGAGGATTTGAATAATCCTTTACTTAGATAGAATACAACCTAAGACACCAACATGTACCTCTTGATTTGTCATCTTAAAACCTTCATAGCCTTCATATTGAAGCACTAGTGTGATAGGGACTATTTTAAAATGGTATAATTAGTTTTTAATTTAGTATTTCATAGTGCACTCTTATCAAGCTGAGGACCTTATTTTTAGTACATCACCTCCAAGTTTATTTATTATTTTTATATTTCATATTTCCATTTTCCAAGTCAATAAATTAGTATAGTTTTTATTTTAGGTGTTATACTTTGGAGTTAGCCCAAAATCTAGAGGTCTGGTCTACTTAGAGATCACCCACAACCTACGACCAATCCCATTACATAGATCAATTGAGAGTTTTAAGGATACCCTCTCAAGGGTGTGAATTTAAGTTATAAAAGTTCTATCACACCCATTAGGACATATATGGAAATATTTTATCTAAGATTGATGTTGGTTTTGGTAAAAGTGTAATTGTAACAACCATCTTGATGTAGCATCTAGTGGCTCCAACAAGTTCTAAACTCTTCGTTACTGACTAGTGAGCCAATTTTCATGCCAAAAGTGACTACAAGATCAAAATATAAAGGTAACCATTTTAAATTTGTTTAATTTTTTTATATTTAATTAAAATAAATAGGTTCCCTCATACTCTCCCTTATAGCAAGTTAGCTAGAAGAAAGTTTTATATTTCCTTTCACACAATTGTTCTTAAGGCTCGTAGTATTGCTAGAAATATGCCCTTTATTTTTTTAATGGTGTTTCTCCCTTAAATTTTTAAAAATATGATGACATACTAGTGGTTTCCCTAAATATTGTCCCTTATTTTAGTGGAGAAACTACTCTTACTCCCATTGATCACATTGGGGACATGGATTTTTTATGAAACATCCATACCACAACACAAGAAAATGTGGCCATTAGGTTTTTAGCAATCAATTTTAAAGGAAAATATTTGGAGAGGTATAAAACCTTAGCTCCTAATTTTAGTGATCCATGGGATGAATTGGGTGATTAATTAAGAGATTTGAAGCTAAAAGTGATCATTTATCCTTGGCTAATAAATTAACCAACATAAAGAGAACCCCTCAAGAATTCATGCAATATTTCAATGCTATGTTCCAAAATACATAGGATAAGATCCCAATTATCATAATACCCACTCCAAATTATGCATTCATACACTATCTCAAGGATTTGAATAATGATATAACTATTATGATTCAATCTATGGGTGGAAATAATTTACTAGATGCATCTCAAATTACTATTAGAGATGAGAAAAATTTGATCCAAGCTAGAAAAATTACTCCAAGGTCCCCTATGCCATTATTTCCTAACATTTATCCCCCTAATCCAAATCTTGTTCCCATTCTTACCATAACCAGTCATGTGTTAGATGACCCTAGTCAATCAAATAAGCCAAATGATGTGGAAGGGATAATTAAAACTCTTACAAATAAATTCATGGAAATGGAGAGGCAACAAACTTAGTTTCATAGGCCTTATCAAGCTCCACACCAATCTTACCAACCTTATCAATAAAATAGACCACCCTTCCAAGGAAATGCTCAAGGATAAGGCCATATCACTAATGTTAGACCATAAACTACTTATAACCCAAACTTTTCCTCCAATTCAATAGACTCTATACCCACACAAAACTATATAATTCAAGATCAATAATGTCCCTCTCAATGTTATAAATTTCATGAGCAATTCGATAATCAATATGGAGTGTTTAATCATGTGTATATGGCACAAGATAGAACAATACCTTCTCTAACATAGGGTGAAGCTTCAAACAAAGTTATGGCTATTGGAGAGTAAGGTTAGCCAAGTGACAAACTTGTAAATTTTCAATAAGAGGATTATTGTAGAGTGAATCAAGTTGAGAGCACATGTAGGGTGGTCAATATTTATATTATAGCCAACATTATGTTTAAAAGGAGGGATGTTAAGGAAGAAAAAGAGAGTCGAAAAGATCCATTTATAATTCCCTCTATGACTCAAAAGATAAGAGATACTAATGTAGCTTATAAAGTATCAATAACATAAAAGAAATTATAATTAGAAGAATACTTTTATACACCAAAACAAGTAGGCCAAAAGTGATGGCATAGCTCTAAGAGGATATCCAAATATTGGAGCTCCTTCTCTCAACCTAGTAGATCAAATGAAAAAGCTTCATGTAAGTATGCGTATGTGGGATACTTTGTATATTCCTAGGCAAAGGGATATGTTTTAAGAGGATCTATCTATTCTTAGCTCATCATTAGTTGGTGAAAATAAGGGTACTATTTTGTTCACAAACACATATAAATTTAGTGAGTCATAATAAGGTAAAGTGGACAATCCTCCTCCCTTTTATGTTCCAATGATCATTGGTGACTGTTTGGTGCATAGTTTTATGATAGATAGTTGGGCCAATAGCTCATTTATGAAAAATCAAATAGTTGATAAGTTAGGAATAAAATATGAGCCAAATACCAAAGGCATGTTACAACTATATGGTTCAACCACTAAAATAATTGGTGTTATCAAAGTTTTAAACCTAACTCTTCATGCTTGTCCTAGTTTTTCTGTTGATCAAGATGAGGTTATTTTTGACTTACCACCAAGCTTTGCTCTTTACTTGTCAGGGGAGTTCAAGATAAATATTGGTGTTTATTTTTCATCATACTGGGCCTACATGGATTTTGGGATAAGATATGGCACAAAATTTAAAATAAAATTAGAACCTATCTCAAGGTTTCACATTGATCCTTAGAAATAAAATATCACCATTGTTAATGGTACTATCATCGATGAGTAGGATCACCCTAGTGACCAAGATCCAAATGTTACACTTGGATAAATTTTAAATCTCTTCCTTGATGAATGGGGGATAAAAATAATCATTTTGATCCATATAGAGGTGTTGAAGAGGTTGGTCTTGGTGTTTATTGTTTACATGAGGAAACTGCTACTCTACCCTCTATAATCTTGATAATTATAGTAATGGTTTGTGGAATTTTTTTTTTATGGCTCAAGAAATAAGAATGGAGTAGGGGTAGGTATTATGATTATTTTTCCATCAAATAAAATTTAATATTTAACCATTATATTTCAATTTAGTTATACTTATAATGCATCTAAATATGAAACTCTTATACATGGGATTTAATTAGCAAAGAGTAAAGGAGTAAAGTAAAGATAATCCATTGGAGATAGTGAACTAGTTGTCCACCAAGTAAGAGGTAAGAGTGCTACCAAAAACACATTATTGAATTCCTACAAACATAAAGTGTGGGACCTTATTGAATATTTTGAGGATTTTAGCATCCAATTAGTGTCAAGGGAAGAAACCAACATGCTAATAGGTTGCCATCAATTAGAGCACAATTTGCAATTCCCAATGATGTCAAGAATTTAAAATCTTAGCCACACATCTTGAGTCCATAAATACTGGGCAATTATGTAAATTGTCAAGTTTTTTAAAGTGATAATAAAATAGCATGTTTTATCCAACCAGAGGATGATTTTTTTTGTAAAAACTAGGCCATGTTGTACCACCAATATGCAGACCAAATTATACAATTAAGGTCTAACAAGATCCCTAAAGGGCTAGTTACTCTTGAGGATATATTAAATAAAAGTGACCAAATGAGAAGAGATAAGGTAAGAATGTTTACAAAATAAGATGTTAGTAGAAGAATTTGGATTGTAAATCTGCACATGATATTTGTTTGATATTCATACATTATGCACTAATTTTATCATTTTATAAGTTTATTTGTCCTATCTTCACGACCTATAAAAGGATAGAATATGAATAGACCCCATTTTTGGTGCTAAGTATGAGAAGAATAGGAATAGTCATGGATTAGAACATATATAAATACCTATGTTTATAATAAGAAAAAGGTTTCAATTTTGAAGAGATCAATATATATTTATCTAGTTATGGTTACCTGTGTGAGTTCTTATTATGTTCCTTGCATGATTTCTCATGTATAATGTTTGGTTACTTTCTATCTAATTAGCCCAAATTCTTTATTTATATTTATGAAACATTAGTTATTCTTAATTTTTAAGTAAAATAGGTTAATTAATGCTTATTATGTTTCTATTATCCAAACTCCTCCATGAATTTAATATGTTACTCTATGCACATGAAGTATATCACAACTATCCTCATCCTTAGCATGTTTTGTGCTTTGGGAACCTCTACTAACAATGGTGTGGTAATCATGGAACTCTTTTTTGGAGGGAATTATGCTAAGATGGTTACTAGGGCAAAGAGATATTGATATATTTCTAGACCAAAGGATATGTAAATATGTAGAAGAAGAATCAAAATGAACTAGACTTATCATATATAAAATCACTTCAGAGAATATTTATGGAGAGTTATATTTCTAATGCAAGTTGCCTAAATTTATAATTAAATTGTTATCATAGTTAGAATATTATTGCTTTAACCCAAGAATGGAAAAAACTATAATTTGGATTGAAGAAAAGATAGATCGGTTAAAAAGGTTGGAAACTAACTAGATAAAAGTAATATATCATTGGGTTTTTGATTAGATAAGTAGGAAAAGAGGGTCTTAAGCCATACACAAAGTACCCCTTAAGCAAAATGGCCACAAATAAGCTAAAAATAGTACTTTAATAGAATATGAATAATAAATAAAAAATAAATTTTAAACAAAAACACAAAAACTAGAAGAACCTCTAAGGAATATCAATCATCCCATACTTGGCCAAGAACTTGACCATATCCTTATAGCCACCAAGGTTATCCACACCCACATCTCTGACCTTGTCATAAAAATCCCTCATAGTATAAAATACCAAAGCCACATGGTGGAGGGCCTTGGTAGAAAATTTAGCCATAACCTTCCATTTCTTCTACATCTTATCCATATTAGCCTTGAACACCATGAGCTCATCAACAGTCTTGACACATAATGAGTAACTTGCCTTCTTTTTCTATCCATAATATTTCTCAGTAGCCTCCTTTATCTCCTTTGAGTAAGTCTTGTTTAGTTTTGAAAAAATGCTCACTCCATATTTATGTATAGATTTGGTGGGTTTTTTATCTTCTATCTCCCCAATAGAATCCTCAACAAACTCAAAATCATCAAAATTTTCAATACCTTGGGGGTTAGTGGATGGGATTATAGTAATACAGTTGGACCTATGTATTCCTTAAACATCATACTTTCTAGTACCACCCCCATCATCACTAAATACTTATTTAGGTATTAAGCCTGAATATAATATTTTTGCAGACTCCACAACCCTACTAATGTCCTCTTTCCTAGTTTTAGCCTTTTTAGATTGCACATTGCCCTCATCCTCTATAGCCTTTTGGTCCCTTTAAGTAGACACCACCGTATCCTCTCGGTTATGGGTCTCAAGTTTAATATTGGATTTCTTAGGATATTTAGTCATAGAATAAAGGGTATGGGTCCCAATCTGGGTACTATAATATTTAATTTTGGGACCTCCCACTTTAGCTTTTTAGGGGAGATTTTGGGGGTCGCGATAGTTTTCTTGTCTTTACCTTTAGTTACAGGAGATAGGGATAATGGGGTATCCTTAACAAAGGTAATTTTAATTTGTTTTGGTGGACATAAGGCCAAATTAAAATGGTACAACCTCAGAATGAGGCCTTGGTGAATGGTTGTGAGATAGAAATTAGGGTTTTTAGCACATATTTCCTTATCTAACTTAATAGAGTTCTCTAGAGAAGATAATAAGGAAAAGGGGAAAATAATCTCCACCTTATTCCTAAAATGGTTAATTAAAGCAATGCGGTAATGATAAAATAACTTGAACCTTCCCTTTAGAGTAAAGTGCTTCATGATCATGAGGCAATTTTTCCCCATGACACTAGAAACTTCTCCCTTTCAAACCCACTAGAGTTTCAAAATAGCATCTCTAAAAAAATACCCATATTTTCTAAGTCTAGAACCTTTCTATGTCAGCTATGTTTTTTTCCGTTGATGGGGAGCCCCATGGTTTGCCTAATCACCTCCTTATACACATCAAAGATAATTCCCCCATATAGACTTATCTAGATTCCTCCTCCCAAGACTCTATGAATTGATGAGATAGAATCTAATCATGGAAAATTATCACATCAAGGAATGAAGCCACATACCCCTCTTGAATAATATGCCAAACCATAGGGTCCTATCAAAATTCCTCAAGAGAGGTTAGCTCAATCTTAACAATGTTGCCACCCATCTTCAAATCCTATAAAAATGTAGCTAGAGAGAATGTTTAAGGCAAGGAATGATGGAATACTTATCAAGGTACCCTATAATGTAAATAATCCATTCCATGCACTTATATTGATTTAAATGCCATGAAAATCCTATAATATAACAATGTAATCATTACGAATATATGAATTACCTTTTCCACCCTATTTTTCTTCCTTGGTAAAGACCCATGCTTACTACATCATGTGAAAATGAAGATCACTAGCTATGGGTATTGAAGGGAAATTATTACCCCTGAGCCATTCTATCCTTTGATCATCTCACCATCCCATCACATTCCATCTCAACATCTTTTTGGGCCAACCTATCACCTCATTATCCCTATTTCTAGTAATTTTCCCCCTCTACATCCTTTTAAGCCAAATTCTCATCCAATCTTCCCATCCACTATTATTTTACCTCATTAGCTTCCTAATAAGCCAATTAGCTATCTAAAACTATCTCAAACCTCTCACATGTCATGTTTTCATATTTATAAGTCTCTTAGTTAGCTCCCTTTGTTTCTTATTCATATTCCAACTTTGACAAATTTGAGAAATAAGATCTTTTTTCCTATCACTCTGAGTTTGAAACTTGACAAATCCAAATTCATTTAAAGTCTTAGTTCCTTTCAAGATAAAACCTTCTCCAATAAGTGCATATATAAATATGTCCATAGTATATATATATATATATGTATATGTATATATATATATGTATATATATGTATATATGTATATATATATATATATATATATATATATATATATATATATATATATATATATGTATATGTATATATATATTGAATCTTTAAAGGACTTTTTTATTAGAGGATTTAGAGGGAAATTTTTATAGTGACTACCTATCCTTGTGAATATGTTGGTTATGGACAAGTCCATGGTGCTTAATCCTAATATGGAGTAGTTGCTTTGGGTATATGGGGGTGTATACAACATGATAGTGAATTATCATTATATGAGTAGATAAGGATTGAACATGAATCCTAGATGGAGACACAAGGGAAGAAGAGTCATAAAAAAAAATTTATTCAAAATTTGAGTTATGAAAATAGAATAGATGGAGTGAATAGAAGAATACATAGGTAGCTATGAGTAAAGAGTAGTAGTCAAATAGATAAAGAACAAGTATTAAACCATGATGAATGAGAATAAAGAGATTAATAATAAAGGATGAAGAAAGATGAGATGAAATAAGAAGATGAATTTCAATATAAAAGAAGAAGTGATGAAGAATGGGAGGAATTAGAGATGTTTAAAGAAAAAGGTGAGAATAGTGTATAAATAGATCAGTTAGATGATAAATATAATGTACATATACAATAATGGGTATTATCAAAAGAAGGACATGTATTATTAATAAAATAATAAAAATAAAGTCATAAAGTAACCATAGGTTCAAGCTTAAAAAAATAAGTCACAAGAATGAATCATTAACCAAAAGAGAACACATCCGTATAGCCTAATTTCCTATATTCCAATAGAAGTTTTGAAGTAGATGATTATAAAGGTAGTAGCTAAGAATGCCCATTTTTAGAAAAAGTGCATAATTGGGGTACTAAAATTGAAAAAACATCAATTTATAAGGATTTGAAGGCCATAAGGTTTGTTGAAACCAAGAAAATAAAAGTAGGAAGCATAGAAAAATAGAGTGCATAAATTAACTATCCTTGTGCACAAGTAAACCTTTGTAGTGCACAAAAAAGATATTATAGAATGTAGTCTCCCATTGTAATAGATATATAGTAGATCCTCTTGACACTAGTTTATAAAATGGGTTTCTAGGAGCATTTATAAATATGATGACATATGATGGGTCTATAGAACCTGAGAAGTACTTACTAACATGTGAGATGAGATGGAAAGCTAAGGGTATTAATGATGAGGCTATAAATAAGTGAGAATTAATAGGGGATATAAATATAATAACACTTGAGTTTATGTATTATAGAGAAATTGCATAGGCAAGTCTACAATAGGTTAAAGAATAGCTTATTATAGAGTGTAAGGTAAAGAAATGTACAAGTCAGACTATTCAAGTCTTAAAGGAGATTAGGTAGTAGACAAGAAAGTTAGTTTTTGATTATTATCATAGGTTCTTTAATGTTATGAATAAGGTGGAAATTACCTTAGCAGATGAAGATAAATTTTCATGGTTTTTTGAAGGACTACATCCCAAAACTAGATTTTTTATAGTACAAACTCAATATGCTACTAAGGCAGATGCTATATCTACTTCTCTATGAGTGGAGTAAATTGAATACTATGGAGAAGCTCCCATAATGGGTTCTAGGATTGAAAACACATTGCAAGATTTTATGAATAGGATGGAAAATAACCATGAAGAAAATAAACCTAAGCTAAATCTATGGTGCATAGAGTGTGGGAAATAAGAACATCACAAGAATGATTATCCTATGATCAAGATAGAGTTATTTGAAATATGTAGAGTAGTAGGGCATGAAAAAACATAGTTCCATCTCCTAAAATAATATGTCAAAATCCCACATAGATTATATTGTAATTTTCGTAAGTTTTACAATCATGATGAAAATAATTGTATGGATTTGAAGAATCTCAAAGAAGACATTACAAATAATGTATTTACCATCACTACAAATCAAGTTTCCTTGGTTAAGTAGATGATTCAAAGTGTAGAGGTTGATAAGGGTTGTGTGAACCAAGAAAGTCCATAATGGATTCCTAGTTTTCCTCGATACCAACCTCAATGTCTGGATAAATGGACCCATCGTTCTCTAAGTTAGACACTGCCATCACCACAATACTAGTACACATCACCTTGGAATATATTAATGATGTATAAGAAATAAAATATTTAAACCCCACCAGTTATGCAACAACAATTTAGAATTAGAGATCATACCCAACAACATTAGCACTATAATATAGTGTACCAATAGGGAGGTTATAGAAGAGGTTATTAGTCAAATAGAGGAGGATCTAGAAGTGGATATAGTGGAGGTTACCAAGGTGGTAGAGGAAATAATTTCTAGCACCCTCCTTTGCAATGTTACTTATGTGGAGAGTATAATCATGTGAAACTCAATTTACATTTGAACCCTTAAAGGCATTCTTACTATACATATTACCAAGTATATGAGCATCACATGATAGAAGACTATCTTGTCTTCAAAAAGCAAAGACAAGAAAAGGTTATAAATAATGTTAACATGGAGAATGTAAATACTAATGACAATGCATTATTGAATGTCATTACAAGATACTATCACATAGAAAGAGGATTTACCACTCTCAAAATACCTCAAGACCTAACAATATAGTAAGTAAAATAGGACAAATACATAGACCCAACTATAGAAAAGGGTCTCATGTATGAAGATGCATAGATGTTGAAAATATTTAACACTAAGACACTAATTAAGGAGATGTTATAGTAATAGAAGCCCAGATGTATGATTAGATCATACACATTATGAAATAGGATGGATTTGTTACTGCATAGATAGATTTACTAAAATTATTAAGTACACTACATGATGAAGACATTTCTTAGAATATCATAAACTTGCTATATAGTTTATTTGAGTGTGCATAGTGAGGGGAATATAAAATATAAAAATGTTTTTGGTTTGTCAAAATAAATAAGCCATGATATATAGATACATGAATTTATGTTGTAGTTGTAGGATATGAAATTTCAAATGCTATCTTTGAATTTGGTTGCATTGTCAACATGATCCCCAAGTCTACATGAGAGGTGATTAGATGGTTAGTTATAAGTTATAGTTTAGTGACTCTGAGCTTAACAGACGATGGAAGAGTTGATCCCATTGGTAGATTATAATATTTTGAGATCAAATTTATAGAATTAAGCCTATAAGGTGACTTTGAAGTCATTGATAAGAAGGAAACAGAAACTCAATACCCTATATTAATTGGAAAGAAATGGGCATATGATGGTCAAATGACTCTAAACAATATGAAAAATCAACTAAAGCTACATTAAGGAGATAATATTTTCATCATTCCTTTGAATAAGGTGCATAAACCCTACATCATTCTAGTTGAACTAGACTCTCCTTATGTTACATAAGAAACTAGTTAGATGAAGGTAAACTCTGAAGAAAACCCAAAATTTCTACATGTAGTTGAGTGAAACTTCTTGTACGAGCATACTAAACCTCAAGTATAGTCTCTAATCACTCAATAATTGAAAACATATGAATAATGTAAGCCCAAACTAGTATTTACTTATCTAATGGCACCTTAGTCTATCATTAAGGATTATGCATCCATGTCTACTAAGTCCCTTACTCACCCAGAAGTTGATTTTCTATATCAAGTAGATGATCATACATAAGATTATATAGAGATGACCAAAAAAGGCCTTTAACTTGGGAAATAATGTCATCTATCAATAGAGACTTAGATATGCATCTAATCAAATGCATTCCTGGTGATCACAAACTCTGACTAATGATAATGGTCTTCATCAGTGATAGATAACTTCCTTTATACGATGTAAATGAGGATATCAATCAATTCATTCTATGCCTAAAAGTTCACGTACTTACCATTAGTGATCTAAATATAACATTTGAAAGATATAAAGCTTATAATATGGAAGAATAATCTCTTATGTAGCTATGCCACTAAATATAGGATGAAGAAGAGGAAATTAAATATTTAGATATTGATGGTGATATTGATATGACTAATTTGTTTATCCCAATGGCTAGTAGAACTAGTAAAGGACCCAGTCATAGAACCCATTGAAGAATACAAGCTACAAAACATAAAAACTATAAAATAGGAATGGAAACCAATTCTATAATAATATATTGTTAAGGAATAGTGTTATATTTATTAGTAGCCTATTCAAAAGCACATGAAAAACATTGAAAGTGATGAAATTCCTTAATTAGAAAATATAGGTGACTATTGGACTGAATGTAATGTTTTAAAATCTATGAAACTTCTATGTTATTATCAAGATGTGTTTCCTACTAAATTTTTAGAGGTTTGAGGCATCGATCCATCTCTAGGAAAAATTCATATTGAACTCAAGGAGTGCACATGACCAATAAAAAAATTACCATATATGTTGAATCTAAACATGAAGTTGAAAGTGAAGGCTAAAATAGATACATTGTAAGATGCAAGAATAATCTATACCATATAAAAGTCATATTGGGTAGTCCCATGGTAGTGCAACCTAAGAAAATAGGTGAGATCAGAGTATGTGGTGATTCTCAAATTTTGAATGATGCATGTGTGAATGATCCATTCCAAATTCTATTCACAAATGAATTTTTGGAATCTGTCAAAGGTCATGAAGTCTACTCTTTTAAAAATGGCTTTAGTGGATATCATAAAATACCCATAATAGAAGAATATAGAGATAAAATGACGTTTGCCATGGAATGGGGATATTTTGCATATAAGGTAAAAACTTTTAGCCTCAATAACACACCTATAGTTTTTTATAGAGCAATGGTGACTGCATTTAAATATTTCATTCATGACCTTGTAGAAGTTTATCTTGATTATTGGGAAGTATTTTCTTTATTTAAATAAAATTTGTCTAGGTTGTGCCTTATGTTATAATTTTGTTGATCTCTATGTATTTCCCTAAACTTGAAAACGTTATTATTTTTTACACTTTTTGGTGTCTTTCTAGGTCATGTAGAGTGCAGTGAATTCATTTTCTGGATCAGGCCAAAATTTCAATCATTATAAGTATGCCTCTACTAGTCAACTCTAAAGAAGTGTGATTCTTTCTTGAACATGCATGGTAATATCAATATTTTATCAATGGATATGAAGCCATTTTAACCATATTGGATTATTTATTGTGCAAAGATGTGAAGTTTATCTAAACTTATAAGTTTTAAGCCACCTTTATAAAGCTAAAGTAGAGACTGGTCACTTCACCTATTCTCATCTTTCTAGATTGGATCAAGACCTCTCATGTCCACATTGATGCTTCTAGTATTTTATTTTTTTTCTTGTGCAAATAGGAGATGGTGGATTGGGCCACCCCATACATTTTAAAAGATGAAAGTTAGTTACCTCAAAAAAGATTTGCATGACAACTAAAAGAGAAATACTATCTATAGTGTTCACACTATAGAAATTTTAACATTGTATTCTTATGACACCCTTTGAATTATTCATTGATCATCAATATCTATGCTACCTTGTTAATAAGCCTATGCTCAAAGGGTACATTTTAATATGGTTGATGTTGTTTCAATAATTCTAATTTTGTATCATCATCAAACTAGGTAGAGAAAATGTTGGACCAAACCATCTCAGTCACATCCTAAATGGTGAAGAACCAAAATATATACAATAATATTCTCCTAATTTCCATCTTTTTTTTCATTTTTGTTATCCCCAAAATTTTTGAGGAAATTTTTAATCTAGTAGAACAAAGAGTATTCCCTATACAACACCAAGAAAGAGATAAGAAATAATTCATCACTAGATATTTACCATATACTATTACAAATGGGCTCTTGTATCATTTGGGGAAGGATGAAATAGTATGTAAGGTAGCTATAAAACATGCATAACTACATCTCTTATAGGAGGCACACCGATGAATATCAATAAATCATTTTACTAGAGAGTCTACTATAAGGAAATTATTATAGAGTGGGTTATGGTAGTTGAACCTTTTTTAAGATGCATATAGAGTAGTACAACATTATGATGTATGTAAACACATGGGTAAGCCATTATAGAAAGATGAAATGCCTTTACAGCCTTTGTTACCTAAACAACCTTTTTAATAATGGGGCATTAATTTTTAAGACCTATCAATCCCTTAAGTAAACACAGTAAAGCAAGATATATTATTACTATGATAAATTACTTTACCAAATGGGTTGAAGCTGCTATAATACCCAACTATGGAATAAAGGACACATAGATGTTCCTTTACAAGCATATCATTACATGTTTTGGATGCTCCATATATCTTATTAATGATCAAGGGACATAGTTCTTGAATAATACCATCAAATCTCTTAATAAAGAATTCATGATTTCTCATCATAAAAGTTTTGCATACCATATATAAGCTAATGGCCAAGTTGAGGATTCTAATAAAGTGTTCGGAAATATGTTGACAAACATCTATTATGTTGAGAAAGGTGATTGGGAAGATCACATTCCTACAGTTCTTTAGTCATATCACACAAACTATAAGATGGCTATAGGTTTTACTCCATTCTAGTTAGTCTATGGGGTTGAAGTAGTCATGGAAATGGAATATTTGGTACCCAGTCGATGTATTGTAATGGTTATGAGACTAGAAGATCATGAGTCTCTCACCACCAAGCTTCTCAAACTAAATAGGATAACTGATCAAAATCATCCATTGATATGATCTTCACCAAATTGATAACTAGTCAACATCATCCTTTCATAATGTAGTATAGATAAAAAATAAGATAATGGCATGTCTTGAAGTATGGAATAATGATTAACTACCTCAAATTCTAGATTGAATAAGATTTGTCACACCAACATTCACATTGATATCAAATGGATAGCTTAGCATGACATTTATGAGGAAACCAATAGGAATAAAATATATAAAGGTATAAGGTTGTGAACTAAGTATGAATTTCATCCTTGTAAATATTTTAATGAGTTGAAGTTTTAAGATTTGAGCTAATTTCTACTATATAGAAAGTAAAAAGTTTCAATTTCACTAGTCAAAGAGCATGGATTATTTGCACCTCATTAGGAATTTGATAGATGCCTAAAATGAGGAAATGGGAATCAACCTTGCCATACATCAAACAAAATTCACTTATCCAAATCCATTTGATTACCTTTGAATGTTAGAGTAAAAACTCTTCCAACTAGATTCCATCGATGTTGTGCAACCACTAGATTGCAGTCCCCCATTGATTATAGAACACATAGGTTGAACACCTATTTTATATGCCAAATTTTGGTGACTTGGGGGATATTGTGTAAATAATACTTGACTACGATAATTATGTAAATATATACATTGACCTTGACACCATAATATTTATCAATATAGAATCAAAGGCCTGAGCTTTGGGCATGCCTATGCGAGGGCTTCTCTAGTTTTATACAAGACAAGAATGCCTCCTATCCTTTAGGAGGTCATAAATTTATATATTTGGGGATATAAAGGTGTCCAAATTAAATAAATTCAATATGAACAAGTGTTCATCTTTATTGAATGCATCACATAAAGATTATGGCAAACCACCAAATCTATAATGCAAATTCCAAAAGGGGTGGTGGGCATTACACATCACATGATACATTGTAATGAGTATTTTAATTAGACAAAATAATTTATTTAGGAACTCCTTGAAATAATTTAAAACTATTTTAAAACTTAAATTAGACTTTTTAATATCAATTTCTCATCTTTCGAGTTTGTTTCACCTAATGAAAGCCCCCTAAAGGAGAGGTGCACCCTGACACTGACTATTGGCTAGTGTAATAATTATATAACCTAATATGGACACCTTACCATGGTTTTACTAGCCATGAGGGTAAATAAAAACATGGTGGAAAGATCATTTGGAGTTGATCACCACACATCTTTGAGTATCACCAAACATCGCGCAATACTTGTGATAACATGTTGTTATCACCTTACTATTGAAAGGTGTGTTCATCCAAATACATGAGTCATCGAGGTATCCATTTGGACCGATACCATTCTTTGTTATGATGACCATGGTGTAGGCATAAGTCAACAAGCAAAAATCTTATGCATCTAAGTATGTGACACTACTCCAAACCATACCACTTAGTATAATAGTCCCTTTAGTATAGGAACAATAAGAAGCCGCAACTTCATAGCTATATAAAATAAAGTATAATCTCTCCACTAAGCAATAATCATCATCTCCTCCATTTAAGTACAATACAAGGAGTATAAAAACCTAGCTAGATGACCCTAAGGTACCCTAGATTACAAGATCATGTGACCTACCTGAAATGGGCACAAATGAACAAGAGGTCTACCAGGTAAAGGTCACCAATATGGTAGGATATTTCTATGATAGGGAGGAGGATAAGGATTTCTTCTTCTAGAAGGTAGTGCACATGGTCCAAGTTCACAATAAATTTCATCCAAGTCTTTGGTTGGAACTATCACCATGCCCTACATCCATAATGGTCAACATTCTACATGAATAATTTGAGTAGATGTAGTGAAGGGGTAACTTCTTCTAACAACCTTATACCACCTTTATATCCATCAATATATTTTTTCCACAACTAGAGAATCCATAGGAGTCTATGGTACATAGACCTAAAATTAGGCTTAAGGATAGGGTTTCTCCTACCTTAAAATAATTCACATTAATCAGATAGGCATGATATAGGAAAAGTATCCTTCTTCATCTTTGACTTCACCACCACCAAAATATAGGTTGGTCACTTTGGGGCACAACAAATCACATGTATCTAGCTCTATGGTCCAAACAAGTGATTTTACACATTCAACACAATCCCAAGAGGTCAAAGAGACCACACTAGAACAACCTATAACTAAAGAACAATAGGCTTCATGGGAGGAATTATCTCATGTAGTTGAATAATGAGTCAAAAAAGAAGAAAAGAAATTCTAGAGGGAACAAGCCCATCAAAAAAAGTGTAACAAATAGCTGATAAGATGAAGAAGTGAAGGAAACACAAAAGGACTAAGATGTATAGGCTAACTGATAAAAGGCTCTAAAGGTGGCCAGGAAGGCACAAGAAGCTACCATTATAACAAAGTAGGCATAAAAAACACATGAAAACAAAATGGAGGAAGGGTAGAAAAATAAATATGTTGATCTCGCTGCCAAGGCAAAGGCTAAAGAATATTATCAATAACAAGATGTAGTGATATAGGAAATGAAGGCTCTAGAGGAGGTAACTTATGCATAACAATAAGTTGAAGAAGCTACAAAGATGGATAAAGTAGAAGAAGATGAAGCCTTACATAAATAACAAGCCTAAGTGTAGGAATAAAAAGCATGTGCAACCAAGGTATAAGATAACCTAACATCAAAAGCATAGGCTAAGGCCTAAAAATCTAAGGATAGTGCACTTTGAGAACACAAAAAATAAGAAGAGCATGTGAAAAAGTTGTAGGAAGATGGGTAAGAGAAAATGAAATTTGTGGAAGATGAGCTCAACAAGAAGGCAACAGAAGAAGCTAAGATAAAATAAGATAAAGATGTTGTGTAGCATGTGAAGTCTCCAAAAGAGGCTATGAAACATAAAAAATAAGTGAATAATAAATAATAGGCTAGGTTAGAACAAATAAAATACCAAGTTGTAGCTCTAATAGGTACATAGTAATTAGAATTACCTTTGGAGGAGTCTAGCTATGGGACATTCCAACTGTGGCTACTTGATGCACCACCTTCTCTCTTTTACTGGTGACCATGCCATGACCCAGCCTTTTATCAATTATAGAAACATTGGAAACATTCCCCCTTTAGTAGGAAGCCTCATTACATGTCTCTAGAATAACACTAAAGACGTAGTTAGAGGGCACTACAACATTCTAGGATATTATTATTTAGAAGGCCACCTCTTTAGAATAATATATGGATCAATATAAGGTTGAGAACATGGAGTTTAAGGCTCTCATTCATAAATATTCCAAGATTATCTAGGACACTTATCCCAAGTTGGTCACTCAAGAAATTAGGGACCAAATCATGTCTAATTAATGTAGATTCAAGACATTTGTCTTTGATTTAACCAAGGATTGATGCATAGTAAAAAAATTATGTGTGGTTAGAACATTGGGGTAGGATATTAATACTGAGGCTACCACCCTCATAATTTTACTAGAGGAGTATCAATGTTTATGTACCTAAAATCAATCACTTCATTATAGTATACTAATATTCATATTAGTCAACATTAGTTCTACTTAACCTATTTTCTTCTGCTAATTTATCATATTTCTATCAATTAATCTAATATCTACCTTCTATTATCCTAAATTCAATAACCTTTTTCATCACATTGCTTCGCTAATTCTATCCTAATCCTTATTATCCTAAATCTAATCCTATTTATCTATTATATGCAAATTTAAAATTCCCATAACCCCACCTACCTACTTACTAACCTACTCCCTAGGTATTCCTACATCCCTAAGAATCCTAATCCTCATTAAATCCTGTATAATCCTCCTTTATGCCTAGACTAATTGAGAAGCCTATAAACTAGAGAGGCACCTCTAAGACTCTATAAGTATTTAAACTAGAGACTTTTAAATAATATTTAATTCCTCTAAAGTTCCCTCCATTTGCTTATTTAAACAAGTTCTCCCTCCACCCTCAAACCAACTTGAATCCTCATACTAAATCCATGGCCATTTTTAAATAAAATAGAATCCCCATAACATCATCATGGAAATCTAATCCTTCAACAACCATTCTCATACCCAATCCATGTTGAATTATCTATTAAATATCTCATCAATAATCTTTGATCATGCCATCACTATGCCAAAAATCTAAGTCTACATCCAATCATAAGTCCATTTCAAAATCATAAAAGGAGGTTATATGAAGCAAGGAATTTGGTAAGTCTCATATCATTCTAATTTGTTTCATGAATATTTCCTAATAGGTAGTTTTTGTTTTGAGTTGAGTTAGTTATTTTTATTCATAGTGTGCTCAAAATCGTACTACATTCTAGTTACCATAGTGGGACATTTACTCCTATTTAATCAATTTTTCATGTTTTTTTTTTTGATAGCTTATAGGTTTTATTAGGTGAATAAAATATTGAAAATTTTAAAATTTTCATGCATAGGTTATAATCATGATTTTACACTAGTAGTTATGACATTATCCAGGCTAGTTGTGACATTACCCTCATGAGTCACAATATTGCCTTGACCACTAATTGTCTATGTAACCATGTTGGTTTTTATATTTTTATAATTCCACAACTCAATATTCATGATATTTTTAGGTAAGTCATAAATTTTTCTATCCTAGTTGTGGTATTGTTTAAGTTTAATGCTCTATTTTTATAGGTCTTTATCCCAAGATAAAACTATGACTCTTCTAGTTGTGGTATTGTCGTGATGATCATGATATTGAAGGTTTGACTTTTGATTTTGTCAATATTTTTTCAAGTTTTATTTTTGAATAAAACTCCTACTTCGTGAGTAGTGCCTTTGAATCACCATCCATGATATTGTGATCACATGTCATAATTTTGAAATAGTTCAATGATGCCTTTAAATTCTTCATTTTATCATTATGTCCTCCCCCTTCTATATTAATAATAAACATAAATAATAAATTTGTAATTTTTCACAAGGATAGCCTAGGAAGTAACATAGATCAAGGATTTCACCAGTGAGATCCATATTATGAAACCCCTAAACCCATAATTCCATTATTATCTTGGAGATTGTGATGTTGGGGTCACAAACCATGGTTTTCCTTTTTAGGCTATCTTATATTATTTTATGGATTTTGTTCTAACCTTTTATATTTTTTTAGGATAATTGATAGTCATAGGTTTTACTTCTAAAACATTTACCCAGAAGAAATGGATTTGCATCATAACACCATAGTTTTTACCCTGATAACTGCATCTAAACTAACTAATAATATCTTTTTAAAGTACATATATTTTCTAACAAGTTTTTATATCTAAACAATTCACTATGTAGAGTTATAAGATCCATAAAGAGTAAGACCAGACCTATAGGAATGTCCACATACCAAACATAAAAAATCACAAATCTTGTGATTACTTAGAGACATGATTTTGACTAGCAAGATTAAGGTACGGAGGTATTAGACACAACTTTGATGGTTTTATTTTTCCAGTTCAAACTTGTTCGCTGGTCTTATGTAACACCTTTTTAATATTTTTTGTTAGCTATATATTATAACATCTTTTTAATTTGGTTTTAATATACGCACTTCCAAGCACCTAGAATAGAACTTGCCTTAAATCAAATATGTCAATTTTTGAAGCTTTAAACAAAACCTCAATTTGAATTTCATACATAGTAATGATATTGTTTTGCACAACCATGACATTTATGCAGAATAGTAATTTTATGATCATGAATTAACTCTATTCATTTTGTCATTTTGAATATGATTTATCAATTTTTGACCTTATAAGGTAGCATTAGTACTAGATTTAATTAAAATTAATCTTTTTAAACTCTTGATTCTATCCAATTTATCACCTTGATATCTCTTGGTCACAATCTTGAATACATCATAAACATTGAGTTTTTAGTTCATCTATAAATAATAATTTTTGCAATTTGTCATAACCTTGTACGTTGTTGTCTAAAAATCTAAGGGTTTTGTCATCCTTAAAAAAACCACAAGTTTTATTAGTAGTAGGTTTGTCATTTTGAATCATGGTTTTGTGGTTCACAACAAAACCATAATTGTTAATTATATAGTAAATAATGGTATCATCAGTCTTAGTCATGGTATTCTCTATATAAATATAGTTTTTAGGTAACCATCACAATCATCTACCAACTATAATATCTCTACTCACAATTAGAGATTTTGACCCCTTAATCATGGTATTTCAATATCTGGTTGTGGTATTGCCTTGTGTATTTGTAGGTTTGAAGAGAGTCACAATTTTGAAAAAAAATATTAAAATTAATAATCTTGTTGTTGAGGACCTACCTCTCTCGAGTGACATAACAAACTAGTAACCATGTGTTGTAGGATGTCGGTCAAAGATCCATTTTGTCACTCTTAAAATCATTTTGAATCATTCTTTTTTCATTATATATTTCATTTTTAATCATCTTGTATATATATCTTCTTGATCATTCCTTGTATATACTTATGTGTGTTAGTTTATAAATAATTTTTCATATCATGCCATCACACTTAGGTAATTAGATTGGTTAATGAATTATATTGTGTGTTTTTATTATTTGTTAACCCCTCCTCTCTAGGATAACATGTGATGTGAAATTGACACCGATGCATGGGTTTAGTATATAGGGGTTAATGTCATGGATTTCATCACTATGCATTGACCAAAATCCATGTCTTGATGGAGTATAAAAATTAGGGACAACTATCATTAGGCTAAGTAGTTGAACCCATATAGGTCATCCATGAAGGGGAAGAGTTAACCTCTCTAAACTAGGCATTAGACAACAACTTATATGGGCTTGGGACCTAATGTACCAACATGTATATAAGGGATACTCCTAGATAGCCTGTGTATACCTAGAATAAGAACCTTTGAATATAATAGGTGTACCATTTTAGGAGTTATTATCAACACCAAAGTAACTATCTTGTGTGAGAAAGTTTGAGATGGTTTAGTTGATATCATAATAGGGTACAAGCCTAAAACATCATCTATGAATCCTATAGATGGTGTGTACATTGGGTTATACACCCATTAATTTAATAAACATAAGTCATGTTTTGCTTGCTTAGGTGTGTGTTATATTAAACCCATATTTTTTATGAGTCGATTCAACTTTTACCTATCCATATATATCTAGGTCCTTTGCATGTACCATCTTGTATATCCTTGCAACATCATTCCATCTATCATCCTTTGTATACATCTTAGTCATCATCCTTGTCATCTTATCATTGTACATATTATCTTTACCCATCTCATCTCCCATATTAACCACTAATAATTAATCACATTCCCATCACCCACATCTTGTCTTGTACATAATTGTCATCTTATAACCTTATCCCATACCTCAACTTATCTATCATCCATCTTAATCTAACCATACCCACTCATAATTAGTTATAACCGCATCTACTTACCTATCATAATCATCATCATCCCCTTATACTTATTTTTTATTTCCCATCTCCCTTCTTGTCTTCATCCCATTCTGAATCATATCCTCATCAACCTATACTTCCTATCTTGGACATACTTAACCTATTGTCCTCTTATGCATATTAACCCATCATATTACATATCTTTTTCATCATATATTTATCCTATACCCTCTCATATTGTCTTTATACCATCTTAATCTAGTCATATCCCACTCATCATTATCACATATCCTAGTCACATCTTGTCATCCACATCTTGTCCCATGTCCATTACATCCATATATTCTAATCATCATCTTGTCTCATTATCCCATCACCTATATTTTTTCTTGCATGTCCTTATCCCATTATATTTTTGCACATATCACTTTAGGCCCATATTGTATATCCTTATCACATAATCATTTTATACATATCCTTGTCATATTATTATCTTGTATATCCTTGTCATTATCCCATAGTAAAAACTAATCCTTTGCACATCTTTTTTTCCAAATCATATTTATAGAACCATTCATGCTCCCCCATCACCAGCATCTCATTTTACACATATTATCCTCTTGTATATCTTTGTCTTAATCTCCTCCTAGTCTAGTTATACCCACCAATCCTTGGTTATCACCCCATCACTCACGTATCCTAATCATCATCTTGTATATCCTAGTCTTACGCTCTTATACATACCTTGCTTCTCTTGTTCGTATTACTAGTAATCTCTTATCCCTATCCCACTTACCATTTTTCATCCCCATACCATCCCTTAAGCACATCTTGTCTCATCATCCATATCTTATCCTAGGTCCACTCTATCCCCCATCATTTGTCTTGACCTTGTCTTCATCACCCATCAAGTCTAACCACATCTTATCTTATCCTAATTAGTTCTTTAAGTCACATACAGGTCTAGATCATCACCATCCCATTTATATCATCCCTTATCATTTTATTATATTACATAGATCATATCACATCCTATCTTGAGTAAAATTGGTTTAATATTTTGAGCTAATCACATCATCCACATCATCCTATCATCCTAATCCAATTATTAAAATATCATACCTAGTCTATATATTGTTATCATCTTGTCACCTTATCAGTCTCAATCTAGTAAACCCATTAATCTAATCTAATACAATCATCTTTCCTTATTAATTACTAGCACCCATCATATCATCCTCTTGCTAGTTTTGAATTTAGGAATTCATCACATCCCCAACCTTTTTTCTAGCTTGACCACTAGATATTGTTGATATGTTGTTCACACCTATTACAATATCAATTAAAAAATTGATCATAATATCTAATCCATTAATCTATCTCATCCCCATCCTCATCTATTATACTAGATCGACCATTTTGATCTATTTTTGTTTAAAAAACCATCCTTAATCCTTCACCTACCTTCCTCATTTATCACTAATTCACCATCACTATGGAGTTATAACTTGTATTTATTGACCAATACATACATGACAATAAGGATAAGATCCTTATATGGCCTTTTTGATGGGTATATGACTTCCTAAAGGTGTTGATCCCCTTTGACTCATTTCACCCCCTACTTAATCCCTATCATGTGAGTCCCATACCAATCCTCCATCCAATAGTCATAAACCATCATCTACCCCTTCCCATACTAGCAAAGGGAATCCAATCTTGGATACCCTGCTTACTACCAATTCATCTACCTAGTCACATCAAAAACCATATGATAAAAATTCTAATTCTTAAACATCTAAGTTACAAAGTAAAGAAGGCCCTTATACTCCCCTCCTATGTCCTTGGAATCCTAGTTCAAATAATTAATCACCACTAACATGATGGTCTATCCACCTATTCGACATCTTGATCCCACAAAACCCAAGCCCTCTTGGTATAAATATAACTAATATTGTGCATATCACTAAACCTAGGGGCATATCATTTATTGATGTCATCCTTTTTAAGATTATGTCCAAGACCTCATTAATGATGGTGACATAGTAATCAAGGATTAATTATATGAGTCTAAATCCATAGGTAAACACATGGAAGAATGCTAAGATTCCATTTTCCTCATAATCAGGTCCTTCCCTTTACAATTCAAGGTCAATACATCTTATCCCTCTTTCATAATCCCAGCATCATTGACAAATCCTACATGAGAACCAAGTTTATTCCCCAAGATTCTAATCCCCCATCTTACATGAACCCTCTCACCCATCATCAAACAAAGCCCATGTTGAGAGGTCAATTGAAAACAATCACTCTCCTACTAGAAATATTGCATAATTTACATTGGAGACAACACAAGTCTTATCTTTAGTATGATCATGTTTAGCACTAATGTCTACATCAAATTACTCATCAAAATCATCATCCTTAATCAATATTACAATAGATGATCACTATGTTTTACTTGATGAAGATACCTCCAATTTTGATGATAACCAGTCATAAGTATGCCTTTTGAACCCACTTAGGATGATGATGTCATAACCTAGTTCTTGAATGCTTTATCTAATTTTTAGAGTGGATATGATCCTACCTTAGAGGCATGTATTAGTGATCTCTTAAAGATTCTTGAGGATACTTTATTTAATGTTGAGGCTAAGGATCCTACTGACCTATATGAGGACTATGATACCGATCATACCCTTAATACATCACCCAACATTAACCATCCACCTCATCTCCATAATTCCTATGTTCCACTCCATAAAGGGAATGAATAGGAACATGAATTTTTGGATTATCTGCTATAATTAATATCATTTGCCATAAATACAACAATCTAAGACCATATTCCTAAAGTTACAAACCATGATCAAACCATCATTGATCCTATCCATCAAAGTCAATAAAAATAAAATAATCAACCTAATCAAAAAATATCATCTCTTAGTGAATCTCAAAATCAAGCACTAAGGAAATAAAAAAGTCAAAATAAGCATTATATATCAAGTAAAATAACAAACTCCTTTGGTGAAACCCAAAATTAGGCACTAGGGGGTAATTAATATCAAATTTAGTTAGAAAATAAATTCAAAATTTATAATTATGACCATCCTCTTAATGCTTGGGTCAAAGAATAAACAAATCAAAAGGTCTTGGATCCCTTACTCTCATAGCATCAATCTAAACAATCCCCTCCACCATATCCAATGGTGTATGTAACTATTGAACCCCATTTTCATTCCCCATCCCATCATATCATTCACGATCACATCCCTCCTTTGCATCCTATATCCCATCATCAAAATCATGACATACTCCCATCCATATAGAATCTCAAATACCAGTGCATTATTATCCCTCATAGGGGTTATAAATATACCTAGTTAAAAAGTTTGAAGGAGGTTAAATCAATAGTCAATAAGGGTCACACAAACCTTAATACATATATCCATGAAAACATGATCCTATCATCATAAATTCCCATAACCACTATTATTTAAGGATTTATCTAGTATTAACATCCTATATATCACCCATCACCAATAAATTGAGATGTTATCCAAAAAGTCAAAAAAAAAACCTATAGTGAAAACTAGTCTTTTGGCACCTTGGGCAAGTACCATGATGAAAATTGGCTTTTAGCATCATAGTAAAATAATTTATTGTGTGCTTTGTTCCTAAAAACTTTTGTGTAAATCTATCTATTTCATATCTTCTTCCATCCTTCCCACTTGTCACATCCCTTATCCACTTTCTTTATATCAACCATCATCTCATCCCTTAATCCATTGTTCCTATCCATCATCCACCATCATTTCATGTACCCTATCTCTTCTTCCTTCCCATATTGAACTTTGAAAGGAAGTGGAATTAGGCTTTATGAGTATCACAAACTCCTCTTGACCTATCTTATAATGGATACTCAAGCAAATAACCATCTAGTTCCTTTATGATGTGGTCATTGGATGTCACTAGTCCATTCATCTTTGGTCACTATCATTGTCATATTTTTTCATCTTATCCATCTTCACTCCATCTTTATCCTAGTTTATAGGATTTATATTCCATTTGATAGTAAACCCTTTTGTATAGTGTACATACATATCCCAAAAATCCCTAAAATTTTGAAAAATGTCATAAACCCTAAAAATCATAATATTTGAAAAAGCCAAAAATAGTCCATCATGTATTGCCTTATACCTAATCCCCTAATCACATCCATCTCCCTCCATCTCATATTTTACCATATATTGGATGCCACATTTCATCTTGTGACAAAATTAGAATGGTCACCCATCCCTCCATGTATTTCTCATACTTTTGGCATAGGTATTATTGACACACATCACCTTATCAAATAATTTAATTTGGCACCCATCACTTCTTATCAGGGTCTTTTCATACTTGACACCCATCTAATTACCCTTTACTAGTATGGAAGGTACTTGATCCCATCCCTATACTATCATTTCCTCTTCATACCTCGCACTCATATAATTGATCTTTTTTAGTTTGAAATGTATTTGATCGTATCATCTCCTAGTATCCTTGCTAGTATTTTAGTGAATTTCAACTTATATTTCAGAAAGGGAAGAAGAAAAAACTAAATAGGGGTATGGATAGAAAACCTATTTCATTGTGTATGCATTGAATTAGATGATTGTGAAGAGATCCTCTTTATATTGAGAGGATGAGCTATAAATAAAATAAAAATAAATCAAATGGTTGGTTAGGTAGATAGTAGGATGGATTACCTAGTGATATCTAGATCCCAAAAATAAGAGCTTCCCTAGGGGCTATCAATCTACATGTTTTAAATAATTAAGTTTATAAATATAATGATAAAGTACTTAAATCAATAATAAAAAATGTATTGAAATTAAACACAAGAAATTCTTGATAACTAAATAGGTTATAAATGACCAACATAGAAATAAGTAAGTCAATACTAGTGTTAAACAGGTCTAATGTGCTTCAAAAAATTAGGTAGGGGTTTATGAATAGGCAAGGACATAGAAAATTAGATTTGGTTGGAGGTAAGAGGATGAAAATAACTTACTATTATTTCTTACCATAGTGACCATCAATGGTCAAAGTAATTGTCGATGGTTACTATGTGTAGGCTTGGGTTGGTAAATGGTCAAATTGATGCGATCACAAAGTTGTATTTTAAAATATGGATTAGTGTTGGGCTCATTGAAAAATAAAAATAAAGTAAATAAATATTAGAAAAAAAGTACTTATCTTGGTCTAAGGTTGATGTGGTTGGCTTGTTGGTGGATTTTGTCATGATTTTGATAGAGCAATGATACTTGATGCTTTGGTAGAGTGGTGGTGGAAAGTTGTCTCTCTAATGTGATGGTTGGATCACTAGATCACTGATGATGATTGACCTAATAAAAAATAAACTCTAGGTGCATAAGCTCTTGATAACAATTATAGATGATCTTCACCTCCTTGCTCATATCTTCTTATGGGTACAAGTAAGAGGTTAAAGTGGAGGTTCAACTAGGCTATCTAATTATAACTTACTCATGCATGAATTCCAACATGGATGATGACAAGTTAAATTTACAAAAGCAAGGAGAGGTGACTTTTATGTATTTTTTGAGAATGGTGGACCCTAATCATCAATGGTCAGGGTGACTTTTAGTGGTCATCTTGATCATCAATGGTCAAGGGCCAAGGTACAAAGTGGGTAAAAAGGTAGGTTAATTACGTTATTCAAACTGACCATGGTTAGGCTCAATTAGGGGTAGAAGGGTCAAATTGGTCCAAAGGGGGTCCAAATGTAGTCTAAGGGTGTTTCAACATTTAGAATAATGATGTGTAGATTTATGATGTCTACATTTTGCCCCTTTTTATTATGTGACTTTGAATCAATGAGATGTAAAACAAAAATAGATTACTTGTCAAAGTTCTAGTTGCCTCGAGTATGGGAGGAGGTGTTCCCTATTAATCTGGGAGTTGATGAGGTAAAACAAAATTAGGTATAATTTTTATAATTGATGGAGGTTGATGATAATAGGTGAATGTCATAAAGGTGGATGATAGGGTGGGCACTAAAGCATAAATAGGCACACAAAGTGTGATAAAAGGTATGATATTCAAGATCATGCATTGACTAGGTTGTCATAGCTAGTAAAAATAAATGGTGGTGATAGAAGGACAAGTGACAAGTGGACCATGTGATCTCATATAGGAGTGGTAGCTAGGTACACTCATAAATGCAAGTCTCTTAAGTGATGTATATGTTTTAGTGGGTTTATAAGGAAAGAAGGATGGGGAGGTAGAGCTTATTCCATTTGACAAGGTTTGTAAGTATTTTAGCTTGGTTTAGGGTATTCCAAGTGCATTCCCTAGATACAAGTGTGAAGACTCAAAGATCCTATTACGTAAGCCACATCTTGTGAGGATGTTGTTGGATCATGAGGATTTGCTAGCCAAGCCATCAATAGATGATGACAACTTTGTAGATGGGTACATAGAATATTACTTAGATTTATATGTGGCTACAAATTTTGGTGATAGTGACATTAGTAGGATCCCGATGGATGTGGACCCAGCTAGGAGAGGAAGTCATAGGGCATAGGTATAGGGGGCTAGTCTTGATGTATAAACATGAGTATCACTAGCCATAGTACAAGTATAAGTGGAAGTATAATAGAGTTAGGTGGTTATATTATAGTGTTAACTAGCCACTATGACAAGTGAGAGGGAACAATCTAGAGCTACACTAGCCCTAGTCACCTAGGAGTGAGATGCTTTGAGATAGGCTAGAGGAGGAGTAGTACTACCATTAGGTCTAATAGGGACCATTGATATACAAAGGTACATAGCCACCGTATAAGAGTTATGATATTATGAGGCTATAGTCTTCACTCACTACCCAGTGGAGCCTCGATGGGGAGAGTACATGGATAGGATAGCAAGTGGCATAGGTGTAGTGACACATGGTTAATGGGTTGTGTCTATAGATGGATAGGAAGGTACCTCAAGATAGGTGTTAAGAAGTAGTAGTGAAGTAAGGGCCAATGGTAGTGGTACCATAGGGACATAGAGGATATAGATGTGATATGATATTTTACTTTTGTACATCATTTTGATTTTAGCCTACATGCCAATGTGGTGATATATATATTTGGAGAGAGAGAGACATGTATATCTATTGTATATATAATGATGTTATTTAACTCATGAGTTATAGATATGATCTTTATTTATTAATCATGCTCATGGTCTATGATTTGCTTTGATATTAATGAGGTGATGTGATGTTTATATTGATTATGGATTATGCTTATGTTATAAATGCTAGATACTATTGTAGACTCACCTTGCTAGGTATGAGATGGATTTTATTTATGGGTATGCTTTATGCCATGTATGTGTATGGTGATGCTTATGACATGTTAAATTTTAATGAGCATATGCTTCATTATTTAGATTTATACATGTGATGAAAGTGGTTGATTACTTTATTGCTCATGGATGCTATGATGTTATTATTCTTGTTATGGTTATGATTATGTTTATCAATTTGCTTATGACACATGATTGATATGATGATTATGGTTATTTTTATTATGCTTAGGGTAAAGCAAATGAATCAATTTAATTAACAACACTAGATGGGATAACAAAGAAGATAATTGAAAGATAAATGTTATATAATGAAGATATCAACTAGTTAGGAGAGGATAAGAAGAGGGAATGATGGTTCTATTTGACAAATACAAACTAAAGTTATATTGGCTTAATGAACATAATACCTTTAAATCATTCACATTAACATTTTTAGTTGGTTAAAAAATGGTGTCCAGATCACATAATGTTAAGTAAGCTCAAAATCCCTTACGTATAGTGTATAAAGGGGAAATGGATGAAAATGGAACATTTTTGTGATACTATCATGCCTCTTTTTTAGGTTTCTGAAGAGTTAGTAAAACAAGTCTATGTCATACAAAGTGTATTATGATCAATTTAAAAATTCCACTCATGAGAGCTAATTATGGATTTTAATATTGTTTGATTATGAGAGTCGATTATGGATTTCAAAGTTATATTCATTTTTTCATTGCTTGATAATGGGTCCTTTGATTTTTATATTGCTTGGGGGTTGGGGAAGTTGATTGATGTAAGAAGCTTTTAATAAATTGCTTGTTTTGACAAATTCTTCACTCAACCATCCTTCAAGTGAGTGGTCTAAGTTTGTATGCTTTATTTGATACTTTTAATAGTTATCCTTTAAGGGAGTAGCCCACTTTACTTTGAGAAATTTCAAATATGTTTTCAATAGCTATCCTTCAAGGGAGTAGTCTATAAATGCTTAGGAATTACCCATGATTTCTATTAGTTTGAATTTTATTTTTTTCTTGTTTGATTTTTTCTTGACATAGACATGCTTATATAGGTTTAGAGGTTTACCTTTATGAAGAAAAAACAAAAATAATAATAAGGTTAATTAGGTGTACATGGGTTTAAGTGAGAACGATCATTGGAATCCATCTTGGAAAAAGGAGTGGAAATTACCATGAGAATCATGCCATGGGTAGAGCCATCCTACCCATTATTCAAGATGACGATATGATTATGATGGATAATCACATGATTTAACTTTAAAAAGTTTCCCTAAAATAGGGTTATGAATGTGATGTGAAAGAAAGGGATGAGTTTAAGTTAAAATAAAGGTGAACTTTATCCTTATTAATAAAAAAAGGATGTAGATGTGAAGCATTGAGGGGATTAGGTTCTGGGTTTCCCTCAAGAGAGGATAGATGATAAGTTCTTGATCCATAATTTTGGGTTACGATATAGTGCCCAAGCCAATTAAAATCAAACTTGCCCCACTTACTTTTCTCTATATTGGTGACATGTTGATTTTCCTTTAGAATGAGGTATTTGATGTTGAATTCTCACACTCTAAAGATTTTCAATAGTCATGTTTAATATGGTCTTGATAGCTATGAAGATGGGTAAGGTAAGTTAAGTGATGCTCATCAAGTATCTCAAACTAGGCTAAATGGTGTTGATGATAATCTTCCTAAAAAATGAGATCTTGCAAAGATATGTAAAGAGAAGCTATTTGGACTTTGAGAGGTAAGATGGTCTCCAATCCAAACACAAGAGAGAGAGGGGTAGCACCCATATGGGTTATAATGCTAGTAAAATATTCCCATAAGGTGAAGGGGATGTGGAATGCCAATCCTAACAAAATGCATTGACCATTTTAGTGTGTATGTTATTAAGTGTTTTTTTAGAGGTTTTTACTTGTCCATTTTATTAAGGGAAATAGGGTGATGAGAAACTTAAATTGATATTGAGCGCATCACAAAGACATTGAAATTATTTGTTCTTAAAATATTTGCCATTGTCAGTGATAATTTTATGAGAAACACAAAAATAGTAGATGATGTGATGGTTGATAAAGTTAACATTTTTTTTGCTTTGGTCAAGACTAGAGGAATAACCTCTACCCATTTGGTAAAAAAATTGGTTACAGTGATGATAGAGTGGTCTCACTATGAAGAAAGGGGGTTAATTTCACTAATAAATTCTAGACTCCATTATGAGAAGAGATAAAAGTTAGTGAATACATAAAGACTATGGCTAGGTACATGATGCATATTGGTGTGTTGTTGAAACTTAACACACTTTTTCACATAGTCACAGTAGTATTGGTTAAGGGTAGGCCAATAATAGCCAAGGAAAAGGATGCATTTAGATAAAATGAGGCCACTAAAGTTTCCCCCATAGATCCCATCATGCATTTCCTTGATATCATGAGATGCTTTGTGATTACATAGGCAATAAAAGAGGAGGCCATCAAATCCATGTTTGTAAATAATTCCCCCATAATGGTATAACATGAGGTACTTTTAATATATTCTTTGTGATCATTCCTAGAGAACCCATATGGAATGATGTAAAGGTTGACATAGTTAAAGGTCTGTTGATACCAAAGGTCAAGTTGGGCCTCCTCTACATTGAAGATGGTGGATGAATCTGGTTTGACATAGGAAGATTTGATACATTTATGGATAAAGATAGATAACTTACATTTAGAGGGTGAAAATGGGATTTGAGAGGTGAGTGAATCCATGGTATTAATGAACTTATTGGTAGATCGTGGGGTTGAATAGATGTGCTAGTATTCAAATGATGCTAAGAGTTCATCTCTAGTTTGTACTATTGAAAAAAATCATTCTTATATTGGTAAGAGATATTTATTTGATTGATCACAAGTTGGGAGTCACAAAAGATGTTGATCATTTTGACTCATAGGGCTAACACAATTTGAAGCCTATGACTAGGGATTTTTACTCATCCATATTACTGGTATATTCAAAATATATCTTTAAGGATGAAGAAAGAGGTACACCGTCAAAGGTAATAAGGATGATACCAACTCCCCCACCATGTTGACATTTTTATTTGTCAAATAACATGATGACTTGATAGATGAAGTCTGATTGAGAGAGGGCCATGATGGACTCATCAAGGAACTCAAGAGGAAGAGGTTAATTGTCTACTAATGGCACTTTAGACAATTGGTTAGTAATAACTCGCCCCTTAAATAACTTTTGTTAAAGTAACTCAAGGTCAAACTCTACTAAAATCATGAGCCATTTGACCATGCACTAGTTTTGGTATGGCTTGGAGTGCATGTACTTGAGTGGGTAAGTATTGGTTATGACATAGGTCTTATGGTTAAAAATGTATTGGTAAAATTTTGTGGCCACAAAGACTAAATCTAAGCAAAGTTTCTTGGTATGGGTGTACTGAGTCTCATACTCTACGAGCATGTGCTCGATGTAGTCAATGGATTTTTTTGTGTGTTGTTTATCTTGATGAGCAAGCATTTCTCCTAGGGAGTGGTTAGTGGAAAATATATATAGGTAGAAATGTTGGTCATCTTTAAGAGGGCTGAGGATAGGTGGAGACAAAAGGTAATTTTTTTGTGAATCAAAGGCCTTTTGATAGTCATTATTCCACTTAAATGAGACATCCTTATTTAGAAGGTGGTGGAAGGGTTGGAATTAGTCTGAAAGCTGGGAGATAAAGTAATGAATAGACTAGAGCTTACCCTAAAAATTGTGGATTTGATTGAGGTTGATTGGAGGAAGCATGTCGAGGATGGATTTGATCTTGGTGGGATCGACTTTGATACTATGAAGAGAGACAATAAATCCAATAAGATTTCTTGATAGGACCCTAAAGATACATTTCTTAGGGTTTATGTGGACATCATAATGGATAAGTCACTCAAATATGATCTTGAGAATGGTTAAATGATCCTTTTAGAGTTTTGATTTTCTAAGTAGGTCATCCACATAGTCCTATACAGTCTTGTGGATAACGTCATGGAAGATGTAAGTCATGGTACATTGGTAGTGTTTTATTGTTTTTTGTGAATAATGGATTTTTATTCCTATTTAATAAATAGGTTTGAATAGGGAAAAAAATTAAATAATATTCCTAATTATGGATACTAATTTGTGAAATTTAATTTCAATTTGACCTTTCTAAAAATAGTAAGAAATCAAGGAGAAATGTAACTTTACTTATTTTGTACTATCTAGTCTGAGACAAGGTTTGAGAATTCATGTACAAGATTGGGATAGTGTCAAAAATAGGTCCCTAGACTTCATTTTATTATTGGATAAGATCATTGAAAGTGTGACACCTTTTTTTCAATGTTGTAGTCTTTTTTCGATGCTATTGTCTAGGTGATCTAAGTTTTTTGGGTTTGACTCGATAAGTATGTGTTACTCTATCAATGAAATATCGAAGCCCAAAAGTCTATAGATCTAGTTGTGCATCTATTTTAATATTCAAATTCCCTAGGAGATCTTTGTCCGTAAACTTGAAAGGAAATTTAGGAAAGAGAGAAAATGGGTTAGTGTGTAAAGGATACACTGGATAAACTTCACACCCCATGTATGGGCATGTTACCTACATACCAATACTTTGAGGAGGGATAAAACTAATGTAGTTTTACCATTAAAGTTTTTTGTGTAATTATGTATGAAAATACAACTAGATGTGAAACTAGGAGTACTTTAGATGGCTAGGGACTGGTGTAAGGGTTTGAATAGGCTTGTAATAATATTGGAAGTCTATATGGAAAGAATAGGGAAAAGTGCTTGATTGTACATGCTTGTATTCTTGCTTCTCTCTTGTAAATGAGTGGCAACCCTTCTAAATGGAACTTGAATGGCATTTTATAGGGGATTTAATGATCATGGTTTAAATGAATTTACATTAGGCTGAAATGAATTAGGATAAGAATTTGAGAGAAAATGATTATTTGAACCAAATTTGCACTTGGACAATAACACCAAATATAGGACACCCTAGGTTTTAGTGCTCCTATTTAAATTGGGCACTATTATATAGAGGGAATGAGACCTAGGGGGATGGATCTAGGCTTGAAAAAGATACTTGGGTTTATAAGGGTTGAGTTTGGAAGGATATGGATGATTGGGAATTAGAGAAAGAAAATCCTATAAGGGTTGTGAAAGAAAGTAAGAGGACCTATGGTTTGGATATCATTAGCCACACTAAAGTAACCAAATTTTTCATTTTACATGACTATGTTTACCACCCCCCCCCCACTCGCCCCCTTTTATTATAGTGATGTAGTATAGTGAAATACTAAGATAAAGAGAAAAAAATAGAAAGTGTACTTGAACATACCTACAAAGATGAAACCCATGAAGCTTATGTGATGCTGAGTAATGTTGGATAGTACATAGAGAGAATAATGTGAAAGTGTGAATTGGGTATGTGAACCAATACAAAACTTGTTATGATCTTTAGTAACTATGTTAGATGATGTTTTACCAAAATTTATATCATGAATAGAGATGAGTGCTCAATTCCATAGAAAGTGGCTCAAGAAGGCAAAGGCCAACACTTTGGCTCCATCATCACCTATTGAGTGAATATATATGATCATTCTTATGTCAATAAATGTTTGGACTATGTGTTCAATCCCTTTTGATAGGTGGCTCAAGAATAAAAAGGCTAGCTAAACCTTTGGCTCCATCATTTCCCTATGAAATGAAGCTATGAAGTGATACCAGTATAGAATAGATGTCATATGAGATGGCTCATAGAGCCCATGGATTCTCTAGAAGATAAATAATGTGGCATGGATAGTTGAATATATGCTAGAAACGAGGCCACTCTTGGCCATTTTAAAAGATGGAAGTTAGGATTGTATGAAAGCCACTCTAAAACTGATGTAATATGCTTATGTGAAAACCAACTTAGGAACTTAGGTACTCAAGAAGTTAAACTTGTATGAAATTTCAACTAGAGAAATGATGCCAACCCCCTGTAGATGGAGTAAGGCATGCAACTTCTGAGAAGCCCTAGGTAATAAACTAAACTCATCAACAAAGAAGACTAATATACCATGTACATTGCCCCCAACACTGGTGTTTAGAACATGGATTTTGATCTAGAAGTTATGTCAACTACCTAATCTAAAACTAGAAGTTAAATTCATCATGTCATGCATGATACCCAACATATTTGGATTTCTTGAGAAAGCTATATTGAAACTACTGATTCTAACTAATCTAGACATGCAAAAACTATAGCTAAGCTAAACTTTTTCCCTATTACTAGAAAATCTAGGTGTTTTTATGTCTAGGCAAGAGCACCAAAATGAGGAAACCCCTATGTTTGACACTATTGTCCTTTTTTGGTGCTACTATCTTATGCTAAAATTGGTTGTTGATCTAGAATCATCACTATTTTTTGTTTTATTCTGACTGGTTTAACCTTTGGATTCTAAAATGGGTGATCTAAATGTTGTTATTTTGACTGTTATGAGCTTTTATCTCTATGACAAAACCCTTGTTTTTTGACCTCTCTTTGGAGGGTAAGAATGATGAACCTAAAATGACTTCCCTCAAAAGAAAAGATCCATACAAATGTGTTAAGCTTCATAGATATATGATATAGGAATGATATTTGACAAGATATATCTATATATAATAATGTTTGTATTAATAGATTGTTAGATCAATATGGGTATGTTTAGATAGATATAATAATGTAAAATCATGTGCAATGTACTAAACTAATACTAGAAATATTATATGTTAGTTGTTAGTTTTCAAGGAGGGACGGAGCATGATGTCCATCATGGCATCTAAGAAAACAAGGAAAATGCATGATATGTATCATGGCATTGAAATAATAAAAAAGGAAATTAAGTAAATAAGAACATGGAGAAAGAAGCATACAAGGTTGGCCAAGGGGCCACACAAATAAGGGTCATGGGCACATGTCATAAAAATGGAAAGCAAACATATAAGGCATGTTCAAATTCCATATACACATATAATTTGAAACAAGCAAAGACTGGTACAAGGGCCATAAGCACATATAATATTAAAAGTAAGGGACATTGGAAAATGTCCTAAGGCATACATAAGAAATAAAACTATAATTGGAAATGCAATCACATCAAGATACACAAATCAAGAAAGAAATACATGTAAAATAGAAATACAAATTCATCTAACTAATCAAAGCAATAAGTGAAAGTATGCAAGACATGTTAATACAAGACTAGGTATATGCTAAGAGATACACAAGTTGTTGGGGATCAACCAACAATAGATTACACTTGTGAAACCAATAAATGCAGAATTAAATCAGATAGACAAGTAATTAGAATGAGATAATAACAAGAACAAGAGATACAAGAAACCACCCTGAAAACTTGTATTAACAAACTCTTTACAAAAGGAATACAACCGAAGAAACTTCTTTCTTCCACACCTCTCCTAAATGTATAGATCTCTCACTAGATCTCTATTCCTCAAGAGCTCTCTCTCTCAAGAACAATCAACTCCAACAAGCCTGGATTGATTCAATTCTGTACTGTTCTTCACATACAATGAATTACAACAATAATTCACTACAAAAACTATCCAAAACTACAATAAGCTAGGAAGATCTAATTCTACATATAGAATTAGGAGACTTGAGCATGCACTTCCAACAAGCAATTGAGCCACTTGAACAAGGGCTCTAAAAATAGTATTTCCAGTAATAGAGACATGAGCTTGAGACTACAACTCAAACTCATCATGCAAACACTCACTTCTATCCACGGAAATAGCTCTCTAGACACGTAGGTAACCGACGTCGGTTCCTGCTGTTTGTCTGTGACCGCCACCGGCCGACCCACTGCCGACGTCGGTGCCTTTGCAACTGCTCCTGACTGATGTCAGTCACTCCTGACCAACACTAGTGTTTGTGTAGACCTGAAACTGATAAGTGTATGCTCCTTGGTGAAGCTTTTAGCTCCACACCCTAACAATCTCCCACTTGGAGATAAATAGCTGCACTAGTACCTATACAACAACATCTTCTAGCTCCTCCATCTTTAACTCAATCATGAAGACCAATAGAAGTTGAATGAAGATTCAACTTCTCCTTTGTAACTATCTTGGTTAACATATCAGTAAGATTCCTATCTATATGGATCTTCTCCAGCTTCAACTCACCATCTTCCAATACCTGTCGTATGAAGTGATACCTTAGTTGTATGTGCTTTGTTCTTGAATGAAAGGCTGAATTCTTAGCCTAATGGATTTCACTCTGACTGTCACTATACAATCTGCAACTCTCATGCTCCCTACCAAGCTCATCCATGAACCATGTCATCCATATCATCTCTTTGCTAGCCTCTGTGGCTGCAATATACTCTGCTTTTGTAGTTGACAAGGCAACAACCTTCTACAACTTAGATATCCAGCTAACCACCGTTCCACCTACAGTGAAAACATAACCTATAGTGCTCCTCCTACCATCCAAATCACCTGCCATATCTGAATCTACATAACCATGTAGAGAAGTATCTGAACCTCCATAGCACAAGTGCCTACTACTGGTTCCTCTCGGATATCTAAGGATCCACTGAACTGCTTTCCAATGTTCCTTGCCTAGATTGGCCATATACTTACCACTCCCACTGCTTGGGCAATATCTAGTCTAGTACACACCATTGCATACATCAAACTCCCTACTGCAGAAGAATATGGAACCTTACTCATGTACTCTACCTCATCATATGAATTAGGACATTGCTCTTTATTCAACTTAAAATGTCCAGCCAAAGGTGTGCTTACCAGTTTAACATCTTGCATATTGAACCGTTTCAACACCTTGTCCACATAATCTTCTTGAGACAATATCAACCTATGATTTTACCTATCTCTCTTAATGCTCATGCCAAGGATTTTCTTTGCTGCTCCCAAATCCTTCATAGCAAACGTTTGAGCTAATTTCACCTTAAGCTCAGAGATATCCTGCATGTGAGATCCTGCAACCAGCATATCATCTACATACAACAATAGAATAATATATCTACCATTATCAAATCTCTTGAAATACACACAATGGTCTGATTGACACCTATTATAGCCATGCTCAGTCATAAACCTGTCAAATTTTAAATACCATTGCCTAGGAGCTTGCTTGAGGCCATACAAGCTTTTCTTCAATATGCACACAAAATTCTCCTTACCTTTGACCTCAAATCCTTCTGGCTATTCCATATATATTTCCTCATCCAAGTCTCCATGAAGAAATGTTGTCTTAACATCTAGCTGCTCAAGATGCAAATCCTCAAAAGCAACCAAGGACAATACAACCCTTATAGAAGTTATTTTAACAACAGGAGAAAAAATCTCACCAAAGTCGATACCTGGCTTTTGTGCAAATCCTTTTACAACCAATCTGGCCTTATATCTCATCTGTCCATTCTCACCTTCTTTAAACCTATAGGTCCATTTGTTCTTGAGTGTTCTCTTACCAAATGGCAATTCAACCAAATCCCATGTTTGGTTCTCTCTTAAGGACTCCAACTCCTCAACCATGCCACGCTCCCACTGACTCTTGGACTCCAACTATATTGCTTCTTCAAAACTCTCTGGTTCTCCACCATCAGTTAGCAATAAGTAAAATAAAGAAGGAGAATATCTAATTGGAGGCTTACTCACCCTTTCTGACCTCCTAATGGGTGTCTGAGACTCATTCACAACACGCTGTCCACCCAAATTCTCTGACAGTGATTGACCTCAGTCACCTCCAGACCTATTACTAGCTGATGTCAGTTCTGCCTGACCGACCTCGGTGCCTGTCCTGCCGACATCGGTCTCTGTAGGGCCAACGCTGGTTTCTATCCTGTTGATGTCAGTTCCTAACCTGTTGACGTCGGTCTCTGTGTTTTCTTGCAAGTGATTATTTCTTTTTCCTGTGAGCTCATTTTAGACTTTTACCTCATCCAGTTCACCATTGCTCTGCTCAGATTGATTCAGCTTCCTTAGCTGATCACAATACATCACTCTTGCGTTGAAAACAACATCACGACTCCTAATTACCTTGTTAGTTTCTAGATTCCACAATCTGTAACCAAAATCATCTGAGCCATAGCCAATAAACATGCACCTCATACACTTAGCATCAAGCTTCTTTCTATTTTCTTTATCTATGTGCACAAAGGCTTCACAACCAAAAACTTTGAGATATGAGAGATCAACCTTTTTACCTATTCATGCCTCTTCTGGAATACCACCATCTAGAGCTATAGAGGGTCCTCTATTAATCAGGTACACTGCAGTGTCAATAGCTTGTGCCCAAAACTATAAGGGCAAATCGGCATGCACTCTCATACATCTTGCACGCTCCATTATTGTCCTGTTCATCCTTTCAGCAATTCCATTCTGCTGAGGTGTCCTTGGAACCATCCTTTGCCTGCGGATTCCATGCATGTAACAATAATCTCTAAACTTATGACTACAGAACTCACTGCCATTGTCTGATCTCAGGCACTTTAATCTTTTACATGTTTCATTCTCAACCATAGCTTTCCAAACTTTAAAAGTCTCAAATACATCATATTTTCTTCTAATTCAATAGATCCATACCTTCCTTGTAGCATCATCTATGAAAGATACATAGTACTATGATCCTCCAATGAAAGCAACCTGAGCCGGTCCCCACATGTCTCTGTGAACAAGCTCTAACTTGTGCCTCTTCTTAGTAGACCCAGTCTTGAGAAAACTAACCCTTTTCTGTTTTCCAAATACACAGTGCTCACAAAAATCTAGATCTATGCCTTCTAAATCTAAAATCATACCTTTGGATTTAAGAATTGACATCCCCTTCTCACTCATGTGGCCAAGCCTTGAGTGCCACAATTTAGCATCCACATCTAAAGTAGATAATACAGAAGGAGATTTGTTAGTAACACAATTACACAAATAGAGAGTACCTTCTCTCTTACCTCTGGCCATAACAAGTGCACCCTTGGTCACCTTCCAAGATTCTACTGTGAGAGTTACTGTACAACCCTCATCCCCTAACTTTTCTATAGAAATCAAATTTCTCTTCAAGCTAGGAACATGCATCACATCTCTCAACACCCATGTGTTGTTATTCTACATCTTCAGCTGCACTTTACCTTTGCCAATTATTTTACAGGGCTCATCATCCCCTAGATACACTATTCCAAAATCTCCATGGATATAGTCACTAAAATATTCCCTGTTAGGGGTAGCATGAAAAGATGCACCAGAATCTAATACCCAAGATTCTATATTATTATGCAGAGAGAAAATTAAAGCATCTTGTGCAATACCTGCAACCTTGGCTTCTTCCTTTCCTTCATGCTGATTGTCCTCCTTAGGCTTTGACCAACAATCTCTGCTTATGTGCCCCATCTTTCCACAATTCCAGCATTGTGGCCTTCTGCCATTTCTGGATTTAGATCTACCTTTCCCCTTAGATTTGGATCTTGATCTGCCTTTCTTGCTCTTCTCTTTTTGCCTTCCCCTACTCTCAAAACTTAAAGCGTTCCCAGATGTCTCTTCTATGCTTTTCCTACGTATTTCCTCATTCAAGATAACACTAACAACATCCTCTACTTTCAAAATATTTGATGTAGATGCAGTATTACTTACTGCCATTACTAAGCCATGCCAGCTTTCAGGCAAAGAACATAATATTAAAAGAGATTTTATTTCATCATCAAACACTATATTCACTGAACTTAACTGATTCACAATTCCATTGAAATCATTTAGATGAGTAGAAACAGATCCACCTTCATTCATATGCAAATTAAATAACTGCTTCATAAGATATACCTTATTGGAAGCTAAGGGTTTTTCATACAAATTTTCTAACGTAGTCATCAACTCTACCGTAGGCTTTGCCTGTGATAGATTAGATATCACAGTGGATGCTAGACTCAGTCTTATAGACCCCAGAGCCTTTTTGTGAAGAACTTCCCATTCTTCATCCTCCATGTCTTTGGGCTTCTTTACAACACCACCTAACGGTAAGTAGAGATCTTTCTAATACAGATAATCTTCTATCTGCATTCTCCAATTTTGGTAATTTTTTCCATTGAACTTTTCCATTCTCAATTTACTTTCATATGCCATTGCTTCTCCCACTCAAACAAAAATCCCTGCAGAAACCCCTGTGAGAACCTGTAATCAATACACACTACACAGATCTGAACCACCTGTTAGTGAACCTGAGCTTTGATACCACTTGATGGATATCAAGCTCTGAACCTGCAACCAAGGCTCTGATACCACTTGTTGGGGATCAACCAACAATAGATTACACTTGTGAAAGCAATAAATTTAGAATTAAATCAGATAGACAAGTAATTAGAATGAGATAATAACAAGAACAAGAGATACAAGAAACCACCCTAAAAACTTGTATTAACAAACTCTTTACAAAAGGAATACAATCGAAGAAACTTCTTTCTTCCACACCTCTCCTAGATGTATAGATCTCTCACTAGATCTCTATTCCTCAAGAGCTCTCTCTCTCAAGAACAATCAACTCCAACAAGCCTAGATTGATTCAATTCTGTACTGTTCTTCACATATAATGAATTACAACAATAATTCACTACAAAAACTATCCAAAACTACAATAAGCTAGGAAGATCTAATTCTACATATAGAATTAGGAGACTTGAGCATGCACTTCCAACAAGCAGTTGAGCCACTTGAACAAGGGCTCTAAAAATAGTATTACCAATAATAGAGACGCGAGCTTGAGACTACAACTCAAACTCATCATGCAAACACTCGCTTTTGTCCACAGAAATAGCTCTCTGGACACGCAGGTAACCGATGTCGGTGCCTCTACAACTACTCCTGACTGACGTCGGTCATTCCTGACCGATGCCGGTGTCTGTGTAGACCCAAAACTGATAAGTGTATGCTCCTTGGTGAAGCTTTTAGCTCCACACCCTAACACAAGTGTTAGATACTAGTGAAATGTCAATAGAGTAATTTGTGTAATCTAGTAAGTAATGTACATCAATATGATAACTTAGAGTTTGTAGTGTACGATTGGCATAACGTAGATGGCTTAGTTATGTATAATATGCCCTAAATGGGTATGTATATCAATGTGTGTCTCAAATGTATAATTAAGAATTCCCCCTCAATGGGTAGAGTGAATAGATCAAGTAGCTTGATGTCATTGCACACACTCAAAAGATATCAAGTGAAGCATGGTAATTTAGATAAATTATCATAAAATATAAAATGTAAGTCCTAACATGATAGTAGTAATTTAAAGCATGGAGTATTAATACAATAAAAATGTTTTTGGTGTTTTGATATATTTAAATGTTTTTGTGTGTTAATATAAGCTATGTATTGGATAAATTAGGGATAAATGATACTAACCAATGATTCTCATGGGAGACACCCTATCATGGTGTCATGTATCATGGTGGATCATTTAAAACCAATAATAGTGGGTTGATATGTGAAATAGGTCCTAGAAAACTTGGTCATAAAATATTTCATTGAAGTAGAAATCTATGATGCGTATGTGTATAGAAATATACTATATATGCTATGGAATACATTATTGTATGTAGGCTAATCTCATTGTACTAGTCTCCAAATCTATGGAGTAGGTGGGATAGGATATCTCTTATGAGGCTTTATCTGATAAAATACATTACTCTCATGATGAGTAATTGATGATTCCTATGAAGGAATGTCCTAGGAGGACTCAATCCTAGAGGAATGAGGTCTATGGTTCCACAATGGAGGAGATCTCAGTTCCCCCTATGTGAATGCTATGATGCCATTATCAATACATCTATTAACTCAATCTCTAAGTCCAAAATAATCATTATATCTATATCCATAGATATGATGATAGTTTTAAAAAGGTTAATGTGGTTATCTATGTAAAAGATGTGGATCTCATTGGTGAATAAAATTTAAAGTGATTAATCTCCTATTTGGTAGTGCTAATAAAATGATAGATGGTTTGTCCCTATCTAAATCAAAATGTAATGGTACCATACTTCTATTCTCTATAGTGCTTATTATAGGTTATGATTTTTAGTTTTGATATGTAACATTTCTTGCAACCAATTAACTAGGTGAAGGTGCATATACATGATTGGCACTAGGGTACCTTTGAATATTTTATATTGTAATCTAATTTTATAATGTTGTGATTTTTTCATGTAATAGTTTATTTTGCATTTGTAAATCTAAACATAGGTTGCTCATGATGGTGATTTGATTCCTTAGAGTCCACAAGTGCAAACCTTAGTTGCTTTCGATTAAACATGTAAGCACATATGTTGAACAGGGTTTGGAAAAGCTATAGGTGGAATGTATGTATTAGGATAAATAGTAGAGGTTACCTCACCTTTTAGAGGGGTGATATCATGGACCTGGTTAAATGAAAATTAACTATCACCCTCCTAAGGGAGAGGAGAAAGGATTTCTTTCCTCTGCATGCAATATGACATTGAAACATGAGTAGTCAAAGAGGCATGTACATCTAGGTAGAAACTATGCATGTAAGCTAAAATTCATGTAAATGGAGTTATAAATGATATTAAATATGATTATAGAGAACATTGCACATGAAAGATAACAAAAAAGGGATAGAAATCATGAATTTTCACATGTATGCATAAAACATTGTGACATGTGCTATGACATTTATAATGTGTTTAGCATGATAAACTTGTATATTCTTTCTCATGAGAGAGAGAAAGTATGTAATAGAGAAAATGACATTATACAAGAATACATTTAGAATTTTGATATGTGATATGACATTTCTAATGTGTTTAGCATGATAAACTTGAAAAAAATTCCACATGAGAGATAGAGAGCAAGTGATAGAAAACATGAATTTGTGCATGAATGTATAAGAAACTTTGGCATGTGCTATGACATTTCTACTATGTTTAGCATGATAATATTGAATTTTTTTCCACATGAGGAATAGAAAGCAAAGGATAGATAACATGAATTTTTGCATAAAGACATAAACTTTTGACATGTAATATAACATTTCTAATGTGTTTATAAAAATGGAGTTAGTAATTATTCTATATGAGAAAAAGATAATATGCAAAAATAATTTTGAAGTCTTGTTAATTTTTTGTAATAAATTTTGTAATATCATCCCATATCATAAAAAATAAACATGAAATTCAAATGATGAAGCTTTATACTAACATATGATAGAATTCATCATTCATATACATGATAGGGCCCATTATGGTTTCTTTATTATTTTCAAGAAATGTAAGAAAAGTTTGTACATAAGTGAGAATCATGTTTGCAATTTGATTATGGATGTAAGGTGATACCTCAAGAAGAAAATAGATGTTAGTTTATGTAACTAGGGATTTGAAAATAATATTTTTTCAAAATACTATGGATTATTGAAATTTAAAATTGATATTTTAAGTTTGATATGAAACTAAAAATTTAGAAAATGATTGGAAAAGTACTAGAAAATAACTGGGAGCTAGTTAATGCAACTAGGTATTATTGAATGGATTTTTAAAATTAGTATGATAATTTTAAATTTTTGACATGAATTTTTAGAAAATATGTATAATTTTTATTAAAAAATTTAGGAAAAATAGAAAAATATTTCTAAAATTAGCAATATATATTACCTACTATTTGGAATGTGTTTGCATGTAAAAAGGACCTAGTATGTGAAAACTAAGGTTTAAAAAAAATATATGATAATTTTTCAATTGATTTCTATATTTGTAATTTTTAAATTAAATTAAATAAATAAATTATGGGAAAAAATAAAATATAATTTACCCTAGGGTTTCAAGGGCTTTTGTGCAAAATTTAAAGTAAGTCAAGTTCACCAAATATTTTATTATTTTTAGGAATAATGGACTTTTATTCAAATTTAATAAACATGTCTAAGTAGGGAAAATCAATAAATAATATTCCTAATTATGGCTCTTATTTTTTAAATTTAATTGTAATTTGACCTTTCTAAAAATAGTAAGAGAGCAAGGAGAAATGTAACTTGTCTTATTTTATGTTGTCTAGTATGAGACAGGGTCTGAGAATTCAAGTACAGGACTAGGATAGTATCAAAAATAGGTTCCTAAACTTCATTTTTTGATTGGATAGGAGTTTTGAAAGTGGAACACCCTATTTTTGGGTGTTTTAGTCCCTTTTTGAAACTATTGTGTAGGTGATTTGAGTTTTCTTGGTTTTGCTCAGCAAGTCTATGTTACTCTGTGATTGAAATATCAAAGCCTAAAAGTATGTAGAGCTCACTTTGCATCTATTTTAATATTAAAAATCCCTAGGATCTCTTTGTGCTTGAACTTGAAATTAAAATTTGGAAAGAGATAAAATGGGTTGCTATGTAAAAGATATTGTGATATAAGGAATTTGACTCAAGAGAGGATGGTTAGAATGGTGTTATTTCTAAAATGAAAATAAAATGAAAGAAACACACTAACTAGCATAACATCTCTTGTCCTAGACACTAGGGAGAGCTTAGCTAACAAACATGAATAAAACAAACAACAAAAATTTAAAATAAACCCTGTTTTACCTTCCTTGGATGCTCCAAAATTCTTATTGTAGTGGCTTGTTTAGCTTGTGATCATGAAGTCCTTGGCAATAGAAGCTTGTCTACTTCCATCTCTCTTTGGCACCTTTGGCTTGTGGCTTGGCTTGGATTGAAATAAATTTGGCATGGTAACACTAGTAGAAATAGATTCTTTAATATATTATAAATTTGCACCAAAATAACTTATAAATGTTTTTCATGGCCTCTTTATTTATAGATTTTTGAGAATGTATAGAATTAACCTGAACCATCCATCCTGAGATTGAGATGTGTGGTTGAGGATTAATTAAATTTTTAGAATTAATTTTATAATTATCCTCATCACGACATTGGAAGAAGGGGAAATTAAGAGGCATGAAGGGCTTTGATGAGGCATGGGAGGCATGAATCATGATATTTGTGTCATTTATGGCCTAGGGATGTCTTTCCAAGAAATGAGGTCACCTAATGATGCATATATTAAATATTCATTTCCAAAACAAAGTATTCAACAAGTTTCCATGGATTTATTAATTAGGCCTTGATTTGGATTAATTATATCTTAATCATGATTAAGCACTTTGTGTACAAATTACTAAAATTCATTAGAATGCCTTATTATTAGTCTAAAATTTGACCAGATTAGAATTAGAAGTTGATGTCATATGCATTGGATCTATTATCCCATTTAGGATGTTACCAACAAAAAATAACACCTAGGTGTAAAATTGGTATTTTGACTCAAAATGATATGATCAAAGTTAGCTAGCCCATAAATTGTATTACCCCATTTAGGCATTCCCTAGCCAAAATTGGCATTTGAATATGTCAGTTTCACATCATTTAGTGTGTTTTAGTGTTTTTAGGCCAAATTGTGCATTTTGAGTGGAAATTGGCCAAAACCCTAATTAGAGGTTATCGATGGCCAGTTTCAAGTGTCTACAATTTTCCTTTATTTGGGAAGTGTTGCAAACCATAGGCAAAGGAATGTCTTATCAAATAATGAGAGATGGTATGTATGAAAATAAGAAGAAGATGATTGAAGAACAAATCTCCAAATGGTTTTGGGAAACCTATGATGATGCCCCCTCAAGGGAGTGGCCATCACATTTGTTAATGGGCAGTCCCTCAAAAAGAAATAAGAAGAAAGTTGGAATTAACCCATGGTTGAGATTAATCCAAATAAGAAAATGCTTGCATGAATTGATGTAAAAATGATGTTGATTTACCCAAAGGTAGTTAAAATAAGGAATAAAAGTCAAAATAATTATTTTCCCATAAATGGTTATAATCATTAATCAGAATTGGATTGGCTAAAATTGATGGTGCCCTAGTTAGGGATGATTAGTAAGCATAACTTAAGGATATAACCTAGAATATAAATTAAAGAGGAGTGGGTGCAAAGTGATGAAAGAGATGGATAAAATAATAAGATTAATAATTATAAATGATTCAATTATACCTACCAATGAGGAGATGTTCATCCTTATTAGCAATGATACATCTAGAATGGTTAAATGAATTATATTGATCAAGGTGGGTGGGAGGATTTGCCAAGGTGCCAAAGAAAAAATTCTACAACTCCATTGATTTTAGACCTTCTTGAATCTAATTTTTGTTGTATCATGTGATGGTAGGCTTCATGATATAACACCATAAATACTTGGACAAAATATACGTAAGGACTGACTCTTGATCCAATAAAAAATCAAAAATAATGCACCAATGATAAATCCCATGATGACAATGTCAATAGATGAATATGGATAGAATAAAGAATAATGTGCACAAGGAATCAACTAATGAACACATATAGACCAAGTCAAAGCCATAGTAATAAAATAAAGTAAACAAGAAATCGAATAAACAAATAAACAAACATAAAAACAAACAAATAAATAACTTGAAATAAACAAATAAATAGAAAGACTAAAAAACAAAAGCAAAAGAAAGCATCCTAACAATGACAATGCCTTAGTAAGGTAGATCAAGGATAACTAACTAGGCTTAGATAGGACAAATATTTTTGGATTTTGGAATATTACAAATGTTTTTAGCATTTTTTAGGTATCTTAACTCTATAGAGAGTGACAAGATACCTGCTCATAAAATGGTGAGAGAATTTGGCTTAGGTTGTTGAAAAAATGGTGAGAGCATATGGAAAAGGGAACTGAGGTGACCTAAACATGAATTTAACATGACCCACATATTATTTAAATGACCTCAATTCATAGTAATTTTATCTACACAAAATGTGAGGAAAAAATTAACTGGGTCCCAACAAGTTCTTGAATCTGGAAAATGGCCAGTCAAATGAAAACAATGATGGCAAAGTGATGTGGCAATGCATGATAAACAAATGTTGTCCTTAGTTTGCCCATAGGTTGTTATAACTAGGATAAAATAGTATAATTAAATTATAATAATTTTCCCATAGGTACTTATAATTAGTATCAAGATTGGTGAGACACTAATTTGCCCATAGGCGGTTATAATCAAGATCACATAAACAAACTTGATACGATGAAAGATATCTTACCAAATCACTTGTCACACTACTTTTATAGATTGTCATTAAAACATGTATTGGATTTATTATTGAAACTTGATTTTAATACCCTCATAAAAATTGTAGGAAGAAGAAAAGTAGCTAAGATCAAAATAGGATTGGGTAGGATGACTAAAAATAGGCTTTGGTCTAGATAAGAATGGAATGATAGGATGGAATAGTCTTGATTTAGGATAATGATGGTTTGATAAATTTGATAAAATGGTAAGAGGGTTTCCCCCATGTGATGGGGTAAATGGTTGGGATCTACAATAATGGTAAATAGGCACATATAATAATGTCAATGACATGTGAAATGGTATGGTACATGTTTTTGGCCTGGGTGTGGTTTTTGATTCTATTGTTCTTAATGATGGGGAGATGCACATCCTAATCAATAAATGATACAAATAAAATACTCAATCATGTTAAATTTTATCCTACATCTCATCTAAATAACTACTCTATCAATAACTACCTATAGATTTGGATGGTAAGAATGTTGTGTTCTTCCTTGGTCATTGATTTTTATTCCTTCAAACATTGAGACAAGGTATCTTTGTAGCCTCTACAAAGCAAAGTGTGGACATGGATGGTAAACAAGGATAAATAATGGGGTAGGTTTGATTTTGAAATGTAATGTTAGATGATAATGGAATGTGGAATAGTTGGGAAATAAATGAATATCAAGACTTTTAGTCACATGTAATGTTGTTGATGTCATATTCAACATAACTTTCATTTTGGTAGGGCCAAAGACTTGTTCTCTTGATAAGACCACCAATTTTTTTTTTTTTTGATCTTGAGAGTAGCTACCATCTGACTAAGCTTTAGATTGGAACCTATTTTGATTTGATCTTTGATTTTGTATTTATTAAGTAGTGAAGAACTTTTGTGATCAACATTAGTGCCTCAAAGAATTTTTCACCAATAAATTTGTCTTGATTGTCTCATAGTGCCTCTAAGAAGGTTTCATTAAGGAATATTGATTATTGACTTTGATTTTCTTCTAGCACTTCCAAATAAGTTTCACTAGGAGAGTCCTCTTCTACTACATGAATTTTGTCTTGGCCTCCTTGCTCTTCTTCAACTACTATGTCACCATGGATGTAGTTTAACAAAGTGTGATTCTATCAATCCTAATCAACACTTGTGGGAGATGGAATGTCAATGATCTGGTTATTTTGGTTGATGGTAATAACCTATAAAATGCTAATGGAATGGGCAGAGACTACACAATCCTCATAGAAGATACTAAGATAACTTGTGTTGAAGATAAAGTACTCATCCTCAAAATCTATAAAAGGATCACAAATGTATTCAAATTTATTTGCAAGGCATGTGTAACCAATGTTGTAACATCCATGAACATATTCTTCTTCTTAATCTGATTCTAACTCAAGGGACTTTGAATCTAATGTTGAGATTAATGTTGATTCAAATTTTGATGCTAAATTTGATGTTGATTCAAGAATAGAACCTGACTCTAACTATGATTATTCATTTTATGGGTACTTTGTTACAATGATGTCTTGTTGAATGCTCCACAAAGATTGGTTTTTCAAAGTGAGACTCCTCTAGGATGGGAAAAATGTTAAGATACAACTCCTCAAAGACTGGCTTGTCAATAAGAAGCTCTTGAAAAAAAGGCACATGATTGAGGTAATGGTTTTCCCAAACATGGTTATAATAATTAATAAGTGACTCAATAAATATTGGCTTTTCAGAGTGAGACTCCTTAACTAGTAGTATAGGATAAATAGGTAATTCATCATAGGTTGAGTTATAAAAAATGGTTGATTCAATTGAAACATCTTAGATTGGTTAGTTCACTTGGCCTTGTTTTCCAATGAGTTGGAAGATACCAATTTTGAACATAGCTTGGTATTCAAATGATTGGATTGATTGTGTTTTTGCTGGGATTGGTACTAGATGAGGAGTGACTTACGATTGGATAATGGTAATGCATTAGGGAATATGATTGCCTGCATGAGCCAAAGGACAAAGTCCTGATATGGTAATGATAGGGCATTATGGGTTTTGATTTCTCACACAAGATAAATTATTAGGTCCTGAAATGATGAAGGGGTGTTTTGGAACTTGATTACTCACACAAACTAAAGGATGAGGTCCTATTATAGAAATGGTTGGGCATTATGGATCTTGGTTGCTCACATAAACCAAAAGATGAGGTCTTGGTATGGGAATGGTGTGACATTATGGTCCTAGAATAGAAATGTTATGATGTGTTAAACCCTAATTACTCATGTAAAACAAAGCATCCAAGTCTTCCCTATAAACCATATCATCCTGATTGTGAGTTGGCTCATAAGTTAGTTCTTGACTATGTTCCATGTACTGATTATTGTAAATAAGGTATGGATTTATATCCCAAATAACATTATCTATAATTGGGTATTTATAGTCCTCTTCATAAGCCTCTTTATACCAATCAAGTTCTTGAGTTGGATCATAAGTTTTTTCATGACTTTGTTCCCATGAATGATTAATATGAGGTAGATAGAAATATATCTCACAAACCATATTAGCATCATTAGGGTCTTGACTAAATCCATACAAGTCATTTTGTGAAGCCATTATATCATAATTTAGATTGTAATTGAGTCTACCATAAGTTTATCTATATCCACGTAAATGATGAAAGCTCTGAAACATAAAGTTTTAGAGTTCCATAAACTTTGAAAAACTATGTCCAAAGGACAAATGGTTCAAGCTTGGTCTTACTTGGTCAAAGGGGTGGAGTTGTATCTCCAAAGTGGTTTGAAAGTAGAGTTTTATCTCAAAAATGGTTTATGCTAATTCTTGGCATAAAATAATCTAACATTAAATGTCTAATGTCAAATGTCATATGCATAAAATGTCAAGCGTCTGACTAAAAATTGGAATTTCAAAAGTCTAGGTCAAAGTGTTCTAAAAAAAGTCTAAATTAAGAAAGGGAAAATATGAGTTGCTAGGTCTTTTATCCAAATGTGAAATCAAAATCTAGGCTCAAACAAATAGGCATGTGATAGGACTTTTCACCAAACAACATCAAAAGTTAGACTTGAAATAAATGCTGATATGATTTTATTTAATTTAACAAGTTTGGAAACAACTTTGACATAGACCTGGCACACAGAATCAAACATAAACATGATTAGTTAGCATATGTCATAATACAAAATTCACATTGAATAAATACTATTTTTTCCAAAATAAAGGTACACATAATGATAAGGATAGGTATTGAACAAACAAACCATAAATAGTTTTCAAATTTGGGTAATCGATTAACTAAAGTTATACAACCCAAAAGAGAAAGATATATGTATCACCACCACAAATTAAGGCTTAAACAAAAATCAATCAATGTTTGGATCCAAACTTGACAAGGCTAGTTTAAAGATCAATGATGAAAACTAATATTTGACCAAATAAGCTAGACAATATTGGACAACATGATGGCATAAAACAAAGGTCCAAATGGTTGATGTGAAATGGTTTGAAATAAATGGTTTTGATACGATGGTAAAAAAATCTTGAAACAAATTGAGTATCCTAACAACATAATCATACTCAAATAATGTGGTTAATGTTATGTTTCAAATACTTAAAAGGATCAAAACGTTTTGACATGACTTGGGTAGCATAACGCTACCCTCTACAACTCAAATGACATACAAAAACAAGTTTAGCAAAAATTTTAAGTCACAAGTGTGGTGTAAAATGGACAACATAATTCCTCTTTAGACAAAGGAGTGACATATATATAAATTGGTTTTGACATGTATTTATGAATTAAAAAAATATGTTTTAGTCTCAAATCATACAAAATGATAAAATGATCCAAAAATACGCTAAGTATAATCATACAAAGCCTAGCAAGGGTATGGCATGTGGGGTTGACTAAACTATAAAGTTTTGAATGTCTCTATGGGAATCAATTACACAATAACTTTCAAATCAAATAATGTAAAAGACACACAAAAAAATTAGGTGTTCATGGCACTAGTTAGTTGTAAAAAGGTCTAGTCCTTTTTACAACCACATCTTGTTATTCGCTCAGTGTAGTATGATGTCCAAATGTAAATACATCCCATGTGTAATTCCAATTAGGATCAAGTGAAGTCAATGTTGGGAGATTAAACTCTGGGTCAAATCTTCCCTATAAAACTCATGGGAGGTAATGACATCCCCCTCTCAAGCCAAGTTTCCATGAAAATAAAAGCCTAAGAGAAAGACTTTAGGGTCATTTTCAAGGTCACCCAGACTTTGACAAGTTTTTGGGGAGTGATTTAGATGAATTTCTTTGTAATCCTTGGACTAGGATACCTATAATATGAATGAAACTTTTTGATTCCAATGGCTCCCTAAAGGGGATAGATGGAAGAGCATACATGCAACATCCCTCTTTTTTCCAAATAAAAATTTAATACAAATAACTAAGTAAACAAAAAAATCTTTGAAAAGGTGAGTTCATTTTTAATCCCAAATGGAAAATGAGGTGGTGTTCATTTGACCCCTTGGTTTTAGTTACAAACTTTGAAAACTAATGCTAAAAACTTACTTAAGCACCTAAATATTACTTTAAGCACCCAAAATAATGTTCTTAATTTATTTTAAGAATGCAAAAGGTGATCTAAACATATTTTTATAAAATGTCATGCTTGGTCCTACAACAAATTTTTTATCATGTCCTTTAGCCTTGAAGCATTTTTAGGATTGAAATAATAAATTTTTAAAAAAGAGCTCTCAGTTCTATGTTTTAAGAAAAACATATTGACTGATGTCGGTTATATAACTAACAATTTTTACATTTTCTAACTGATTATATTTATCTAACCAACATCAGTTATACCAATGTGACTGATGACATGTATCCAACTAATGTTCGTTTTAATAATAAATATCTTTCAATCTATCCAACTGATGTCAGTCTTACTAGCTGATATTGGTTACTGTGTAAACTCATAGTAAACAAAAAATTGAAAAATGAAGTTAGAAAATCAATTTTAAAGAGTTTTAATTATCCAAATGACAATTTTAAAGTTGAAAAATTATATTGATATGTGGGATGCATCTAGTCCCACCGGGCATGCCATATGTGGATCTAAGGAATTTGACTCAAGAGAGGATGGTTAGTATGGTGTTAGTTCCAAAATGAAAACCAAATAAAAGAAACACACTAACTAGCATAACATCTCTAGGCCTAGACACTAGGGAGAGATTAGTTAACAAACATGAATAAAACACACAATTAAAATTCAAAAGAAACCCTATTTTACCTTCCTTGGATGCTCCAAAATACTTTTTGTAGTGGCTTACTCAGCTTGTGCTCATGAAGTCCTTAGCAACGGAAGCTTGTCTACCTTCATCTCCACCTTTGGCTTATGGCTTGGATTGGCTTGAAATCAATTTGGCATGGTAATAGTAGTTGTAATGGCTTCTTAAAGATATTTTTACATTATAAATTTGCACCAAAATAACTTAGAAATTATGTTCATGGCCTCTCTATTTATAGATTTTTAAGAATGTCTAGAATCAAATTAAATCATCCATCCTAAGATTGAGATGCGTGGTTGATGATTAATTCAATTTTTGGAATTAATTTTATAATTATCCTCATCATGACATTGGAAGAAGGGGAAATTAAGAGGCATGAAGGGATTTTATGAGGCATGGGAGGCTTGAATCCTAATATTTGTGGCATTTATAACCTAGGGCTGTTTTCCCAAGAAATGGGGTCACCTAATCATGCATATATTTAATATTCATTTCTAAAAAAAATATTCAACAAGTTTCCATGGATTTATTAATTATGCCTTTATTTGGATTAATTACCTCTTAAGCATGATTAAGAACTTTATGCACAAATTACTCAAATTGATCATAATGCCTTGTTATTGGTCCAAAATTTGATTAGATTGGAATTAGAAGTCTATGTTAGATGTGTTGGATTTTTATTCCCATTTAGGATGTTACTAATAGCAAATAATAAAGGCATGTGTCTTATGCAAGATATTTGATAGGAAATATCATTCCATAGCACCTAGGTGCAAAATTGGTATTTTGACTCGAAATGATTTGATGAAAGTTAGCTGCCCATAAATTGCATTGCCCCATTTAGGGATACCCTGGCCACAATTGTCATTTGAATTGTCATTTTCACATCATTTAGCATGTTTTAGTGTTTTTTAGCCAAATTGTGTATTTTAGGTGAAAATTAGCCAAAAACCTGATTGGAGGTTATCAATGGCCAGTTTTAGGTGTCTAAAAATACACTAGATGAACTTCACACCCCATGTGTGGGCATATTTACTACATACCAATACTTTGAGGAGGGATCAAGCTAATGTAGTTATCCCATTGAATTTCTTAATGCAATTGTGTATGAAAATGCAACTAGATGTTAAAATAAGTGTACTTTAGATGCCTAGATATTGGTGTAAGGGTTTGAATAGGTTTGGAATAATATTGGAAGGTTGCATGCAAAGGATAGATAAAAGTACTTGACTATACTTGCTTTTATTCTTTCTTCTCTCTTGTAAATGAGTGCCAACCATTCTAAATGGACTTTTAATGGAGTTTTATAGGGGATTTAATGATCATGGGATAAATGAATTCACATTAGGCTAACATTAATTAGGGTAAAGACCAAACATAAAATGACCATTTGAACCAAATTTTCATTTGGACAAAAATTCTAAAAATAGGACACCTAGTTTTCAGCACTCCTATCCAAATTGGTCATTATTGTCTAGAGGGAATGAGACTTGGGGGGGGGTGTATCTGGGCCTAAAAGAGTTGCCGAGGTCTATAAGGGTTGAGTCTAAAAGGTTGTGGATGACTAGGAAATGGTGAAAGAAAAGCCTATAAGGGTTGTGTAAGCAAGTATGAGGACCAATGGATTGGGTATCATTAGCCATACTAAAGTAACCAAATTTTGCATTTTACATGACTACAAGTAGGTTACACCAATGTTTTTTAGTCCAAAAGGCATGAAAAAATAGTATAAGGTCCCCCATGGGGTGGTAAAGGTGGTCTTGTGCTAATATTTAGGGGAAATTAGTATTTGATTATAACCCTAGAATCCATTCATGAAAGATAACATCTCATTGTCAATGGTAAGATCAATTAGCTAGTCAATGCTCGATAGAAAAAAGTCATCTTTAGGGAAAAAAAGGTTGAGGTCATGAAATTCCACATTAATACATAGTCCCCATGTGACTTTGGTGATAGGTATGACATTTGAGACCCATTGGGGGTAGTCAATCAGTTGAATGAAAGCAATAGATAAAAGATGCTAAAGCTCTTCTTTGATGAGAAGGGCTATGTAAGAGTACATGCATCAGAGTTTATACTTGATGAACTTGGTTTCATGGTTGGTGACTATGTTATGGGTAGAAATGGTGGAGTAAATTCTAGGAATGTCACTATAAGACCAAGTAAATTCTATGTTATGGTCTTATAGGAAGGAGGGGAAGTCTTCAAGTTACTCAGCATTTAATGATTGGCTAATTTTGATAATGTGGGGATTATCTAGAGTGCCTAAGTTGATATCCATGGTGGATTTGTTCAACATGGTCAAAATATTGAGAAGGGATTTATAGATGGAAGAATCTGGTGTACCAAGGTAGGTTAGAATGGAATCATCATCCTGACATTGAATAGTGTTAATGCTAGGAGAGTCATCTCTTATCATCTTAAAATGGGTGAAAGGGATGTTTATGATTGCCCCCTCCTTTTGATAATTCAAGGGTCTAAGGTTGATCATGTTGATGAAATTTTTTTTGGTGGGATGATGTCATCATCCTCACACATAGGTAAAGGAGAGGTTGGTGAGTAAGGGGTGTCTTCCACAATAATGGTAGTGTTAAGTGGTTTTGTCCACTTCTTGGTGGGTAGAATGATAATGAAGGCCATGTTTCTCATGATTTTTTCTAGTCTAAATGAAAATCAACTCATGTGGGCCATACTCATATCATCCAAGACCAAATACTTTCTAAGCACACCTATGGAGGTATATCTTGGAAAGACATGATTTGTCTAGATAGGAGAAGCTAGAGGTGAATGGTCGAGGTGAAGAGGTTAAATCCCCCATAGATGAAATGGGTTGACAATGTGAAGGTCTAAAGGGAACAATAGCTCTAACATTGGGGTCATATCTAGGTTGGTGGTCAAGTTTCCCATACTCTTTGGGAGTAGGGAAAGAATCAAGGGAGAGGAGGTGATATTCCCCCAGTGAAATATGTTGGAATGTGGATTCCAAGTGGTTCAAGGTGGGGATATGATTAGAGGGGATAGATGAGCTATTTTATGCCTCATTAGTAGAAGAAACTATGACTTTCTCCTTCATAGTGGAGGTCTTGTCTTTAGCTAAGGAGGGTATGCTATATGGAGGTAGGAGTACATCATTGGGTTGGTAAATCATGTTGCATGTTGAAAAGGGACTTGGGTCAACTTGTATAATGACAACCTAACCTTTATGCTCAAATTTAAAGAAATGATGAAGGGTATAGGGGATTCAAACCATGAAGGGGATCCAAGGTCATCCTAGCAAAACATTTTATTAGAATTTGTCTTTTATTACATATAAGAGCTCAGGAGTGTGTAGGGTTGTAAATATATATGAAGGCCAATAGTTCCTACGGTAGTGGCCATGGTGTCATTGAATGATTAGAGGATGGCTGAGGTTTTAGACATGACATTGTTTCACATGTTTAGTTTGGTATAGGAATGGGAGGAGATAATATCAATACTAGCTCCCCCATCAATCATGACCCATTTGATGTAGGTTTGGTTGATGTAAATAGTATTAAAGAGAGGGGGGTCTAGGTCATCAAGATGGATAGAAGGTATTTATGAATCCTTGAAGGTGACAAGGTTGTAAATTTTTAGGGTACTAAGAAAGGTTTTTAGAGGTTGAGGGTCTTCAGGTTTGACCTCTACTAACTATAATACCTCAATCATTCATTGGTAATGATGAGGTGAAGTAGTAATTGACTCATATAAGATCATCTTTGTTGAGTTATGGTGGAGTTATTTGAGCACCACTTTCCTAGTGGATTAATAGGGGTTGGATTGGGAGGTACCCAAGATATATATCATGGGTTTGGTTGAAGGTGAAGGTATTTGATTTTGGTTTGGTTGGGAGGTGGAAAATGGGTATGTCCATGGGATTGACACTTTAGCCTTCCCCTTATCCTTCTATTGAGTGTGTGACCATGTCACCACATGCATAGTATGGATAGAGGGATGAGTTAGAGTAGATGTGTTTGGTTCCTCTATTAGTAGATCATCTTCATCATATAACCTGTGGATAATGGTTTGGAGAGCCTTTCAATTCTCCATGTCATACCCTAGTGTCTTATGATATGATCACATTTGGTGGTCATTATACCATATGGTCTTTAGATCAAGAGGCTCAAATGGTTTGATGGGAGGTTAGGTCAAGCAAGAGGCTTGAATATAACCTTTGGAAGATGATCTAGTAAGGCTCATATAAATTTGAAGAGGTTTTAGCATTTTTGGTTGTGGTTGGTGAGATGGAAGTCTTTTTTGCAATAGGATTGGTGGTATGAAGTTTGGGTAAGGTAGTGTTCTTAGCTGATGGTTTGGGTTTAAATGAGGTGGAGGTTGATAGGTTGGAGGTAAGAGGTTTTAGGGTAGGTAGTTTTGTGTTTGATGGCATGGTGATGATAGGTGTGTCTGAAAGTAAGTGTTCTATTATAACCAATAATGGTAGTTGAGTTTTTATTGAAATAAGAATCTTCCTAATAAAAGTGGATGAAAGAGGCCCTAAGATATAGGGAAAAGTTGAGGGAGGTAGGATATTGGCCCTCTAGCCTTTAACTAGCTTTGCCTCCTTATTTGATTTGTTTGGTGTTTGGTTGTTAGGTTTGGTGAGGTTATCTCTAGTTTTAAGGATGGTTGATTAAGGTTCTAAGTAGGGAAGACACCAATGTCTTGGTTGTTTTTGTTGTATAGGATGACATGGTGGTTTGGTAATTGGTTACTTTGGATGGTTGAGGAATGGTTAGGTTCATAGAGGTTGTTATTGGTTTGGTTGATAAGGTAGGAGTGTGGATAATGGAAGTGGTAAGTTATTTTTCCAAAGGTGTTGTTGGAGGTTCTTGATTAGTGATGTAAGGTAGCCATAATTACTACCAAAAGGTGGCTTGATCCATGTTAGGGTTGGAGATAAATTCCAATTTCTATACTAACCTAGAGAATGGTTTATATATTGGCTTTTTTCTGTAGATAGTGGACTTGGATGATAAGCCCATAGGTTGAGAAAGGAGGATGGTAACCTCATCCTTTTCTTCAATCAAAGGATGTAATGTTTGTATGGGAGAATACTCAATGAGAGGTGTATACATGGTGGCTTCTTCTTTAGGAATGATCTCTAAAGGGGCAATAAATTTCTTGGTGGTTGGGGGAGAAGGTAAAGTAGTGATGGTTGTTTAATCCAATATGATAATTAAGGAAGGTGTTGATGGATCCACTACCTAAATAAATGGAGGAAAAAGGGGTGATTCCTTAGTTTGGGTCTCCAAAAGAGGAGAAGGTAACTCCACCACCTTGATAAAGGGAGAGGAAAAATAATAGATATATTGGGAGGTAGCTTCTTTAGTAATTAGCATGCCAAGAACCATGCTAATAATATGGGCATCATGAGAACTCTTAATATTATTGATCTCATTTTTGGTAGGATCATGATTTGGGAAATTTTTATTTAAAATGTCAAGGGCTTGGTTTTGATGTGCATTGGGGTTATCCAATACAAGCTCTCCCTTATCAATGAGAGATTTGACAATGCTCTTAAAGGCATTACACATACTAACATCATGACCAATTACTCAATGGAAAGAACATAGATCATTCTCATTATACCAACTAGGAATAATATAAGAAGAATAAAATTATTGAGGGGGTTTGATAGGAGGAAGTTTTATGATGATAGTCTTCAATAACTTTTGCAGGATTGAAGCATAAGATTCTCCAAGTGGAGTAAATTACTTTTGATTTTTCCAGTTTGGGTTCCTCATGTTTTGCTTTAAAGAAATAGAGGAATGTATTTGGTTGACAGATGGTAGAGGATCAATTTTAAGGACAACAACATTTGTAGTTCCCTTACTCTCATCATTGGTATTAGTTTGGTTGCTTGGTTTGGAGGAAGAGGCCTCATTGTTTTTGTAGGTAGAGTTTTTATTTTTAAATTTTAGATTTCCTTTATTGATGGCTATATTTTTTAGCTTATGTGCCATGGTAAAAACTTCATAAATTTTTTTGAATCTCTAAACACATAGTGTAGAAGAGATGTGCCTGGCACATGCCTAAGCAAAAATTTGTATCCATTCAGGTTGACGTAAGGAGAAGGAAAGTTGATTAATTAGGCTACTCTAATGACCTATAAAATCAATAATAGATTCATCATAAATTTGATGAATAATGTAAATGGTAGTGATGGAAAGCTTCTTGGAAATATTTATCAAAAAGTGATCTAAGAAAGTTTGGGCTAGTTGGGTGAAGGATAACAAAGAGTGTTTGGTTATGGCACTATACCAGTCTAAGGATGGACCAGATAGGGACATGGAGAAGATAATAAAAAGGAGGGAATTATCATAGGAAATAAAATAACATGCATGCCTAAATTCCCTAAGGTGATATTGGGGGTCCTCCTTGCTCTAAAACCTAAAGAATTTTGGGAGCTCCCACTAAGGAGGATATGGTCTAATAGGGATAGATGGGTGAATTGGTTCATTACAGAACTCATCGTATGATAATATGTTATGATCTCCATAAATGTATGACTCTAAGGTAGTAATATTATCCATGGGTATCTTCATTGGGTATTCCTGGGGTTGTGTACCTAAAGGGTTGTAAGGTGCATACTATTACGGTGGTTGGGTGACATATTGATAGTGGGTAGGATATTGTGAAGATAACACATATTAGTATGCATACATAGATGATTGGGAGGAAGATATGTAATGGTATGTGGATGTAGGTGTTTGGGTAGTAGGTAGAGGTAGATGCTCTTGTTGGTTAGGGATGTAACCTAGGTTTAGTACAATGGGCACTTGTTTGATAGGAGCAGTGGTTAGGTTGGTGATCATAGGAAGGATGGTGATCCTTGTGGTGATTGGTGGTAAGGTAGAAGGTATAGGTAGCACAACATTTTGAAGTGGATTATTGGTAAAAGGAAGGTTGGAAATGCTATTGGTAGGCCCACCCATGGTGAGGATAGTATAGGTGGCTAGTGGTTGGGTTGCTCCAAAGGTAAAGGAGTTATTGGTGGGGGTGGAAGGTATAAGCATGTTTGTAGGTTGGGTAGGTTAGTTTTCCATAGTTTTATCAAACGTATTAATGGTGGATGAGGAAGAATAGGTAGCCAATGGTTGGGTGGTGACTATGTAAATATAAGTGTTTCACATAATGTGAAAAGGCATGCAATAAGGTGGGCCTATTGGTGGAACTTAATTAGGGGTAAGTTGAGGCATAGCATTGAGGTAATACTAAAGGGCCATAGGATTATTATCTAATAAGGTGGTAAAATCCACATCTCTTTGGGTAAATTCCCAATTGAAGGGATGACTTCTTAAAGTGTGAGGAGAGTTTTTTGGTTTAGAGATGTAGCCCATAGATGAGTAGGTAGAAAAGGCTGATTGGTTTGGTGATGGGTTTTTTTCTACTACGTTCTTTCATTGTTGATGAGTTAAAGCCATATAAGATAATTGAAAGAGATTACTTAAACAATATCACCACTCAAATAGAGAGACCACAAGAAAAGAGAAATGAAATTAAACACACATGAAAAGTATGTTAAGTCTTAGAGTTATTTTTAAATCTCTCTTTTGGCTTATGCCTTTAGCTTTCAAGAAAATATCTGACTAAAATTGGCTTATAGAGTGGGTACTATAAAATAAGTCTATGGTTAGTTTTAGTTTGTGTTTAGGCTCTCAAAAATATCTATATTGGAAATAAATATGTGGCTTGGTATTGGGGCCTACCCTCTCACTTCACACATCATAGTGTCAGGTGTTTAGGCAATATATTCCAATTTCTAGAGTTTATACTAAATCAAAGAGTCAAGTTGGTTATCCCTTTGGTAATGATCTCCAAGTAGGATTGTTTAGAAAGGGTAAGGTGATCGCTAGGTGATGAACTCATATTCATTCCTTGTCTCAAGTTTGTTTTATGTTTAATTGATGAAGGTGGTTTGGTTTAGTGTGTTCAACAAAAGTGATACTATAATTGAATTACTTTGCTTTACTTTCTACTATATGATCTAAACTTGCAAGAAACTAATGTATGTAATCAATTTTAAGCCCAAAATAAAATGTGATGTTGTTTATGAGCACAAAATAGAGAGGAAAACATATAGATTAAAGCAAGAGAAAACCCAAGTAAAGACTCAAGGTCTCATTGGGCATGTTAGAATGTTTCCATTAATTTTGACTTATATTTCAAGAAGGTAAGAAGAAGAAATTAAATATAGGTATGGTTGGGAAACCTATTTGATTATACGTGCATTTAATTAGATGATTGTGAAGATATCCTCTTTGGTTTGGGAGGATGACCTATAAATAAGATAACACTAAAGCAAATGGTTGGTTAGGTAGATAGTTGGGCAAATTTCCTAGCACTAGCTAGATCTTAAAATAAAAATCTTGTTCGAGGGTTGTGAATCCACACATTTTAAACAATTAAGTTTATAAACATAATGATAAATTACTTTCACCAATAATAAAAAAGGTACTAAAATTGAACACAATAAATGCTTGATAAATAAATAGGATAGAAATGACTAATTTAGATATAAGCAAGTCAATACTAGTACTAAATAGGTTAGGTGTGCTTCAAAAAATTAGGTATGGGTCTATGAACAATAAAGGACACAAAAAATTAGATTTGGTTGGGGGTAAGAAAGTGAAAATAACTTCATGTTATTTCCTACCATATTTATCATTGGTAGTCAGGGTGACTATTGGTGGTTGAGGTGACTATCGATGGTTAAGGTGACCATGGATAGTTGGCTAGACCATCAAAATTTGAGGCAACCATCAGTGGTTACTGTGTTGGCTTGGGTTAGTAAATGGTCAGATTGATGGGATCACAAAGTTGGATTTTGAGAGATAGGTTAGTGTTGGGATAATTTCAAAATAGAAATAAATTAAATGAATATTATAAAATAAGTAGTTATCTTGGCATTAGATTGATGTGGTTATCCTATTGGTGGATTTTGGCATGATTCTAATAGAGTAATAGTAATCAATGTTTTGGTGGATTAGCGATGGCAAGATGGCTCTCTGATGTGATGGCTAGATTTTTGATAATGATTGACTTAAAAAAATATAAACTCTAGATGCACAAGCTCTTGATAATAATTATAGATGATATTCACCTCCCTAATCCTCTCTTCTTATAGGTATAGTCAAGAGCTTTAATTATAGGTTTAACTAGGCTATCTAATTATAACTCACTTATGCATGAATTCACACATATATGAGGACAAGTTAAATTCATAAAAGTAAGAAGAGGTGACTTACATGTAGTTTTTGAGGATGGTGGAACCTAACCCTATTCAGTCAAGGTGATCATTGATGGTCATCCTAACCCTTGGTGGTCATGGACCAAGGTACAAAGTGGGTAAAAAGTTAGGTTAAGTTATTTGGTCAAACTAACCATGGTTAGGCTTGGTTAGGGGTTGAAAGGTCAAATTGGTCTAAATGGGGTCTAAAGGTGCTCAAGGGGTGTTGCAACATTTGAAATTATGGTGTGAATATTTTTGATGTATATAGATAGATTAAGTCCTTGTAGGGCCTTATCTATTGGTAATCCTTGGTCATCACTTGTCTAATCACCTTCCTTTACCACTTTTTTGATTTGATTTCTAGACCAAATCAGTATTCAAAGACCTTATCATGTCCTCTATCCTTCCATCCAAAACTAGGGGCAACACCTCATCTTAATCTTAATCCTTGTCATTCATCCTATCTAAATCCAAGTCTATCATAACCCCATAATCATCATCATACCCATCACTTAATCACTCATCCCTTCTTTAGACAAGACATTGGGATACTAAATTTAGATATGCATGTGTGTTACTTGTTTGGTTTGTTTGTCTTGTTTGCATGTCCTTCATCATGTATATATCTTGTGTTTTATTTGTATCATGTCTTTTTGACTATTGGATAAGGAACAAGGAATTATATGAGGACACCAAAAGTGACCTTGAGGATGTAGAGTTTTCTACTTTCCCATGCACTTTGGCACAATGTCCTCTTGGTCATGCTTATATCATGGGGAATACTACCAAGTGCCATATCTAATGGATTTCTTAAACTATGATGAGAATTATGACATTTATGATGGCTTGATCACATACACTCTAATCATCCTATCATCCCTATTTCCATCACTAATTTAATCCTTTTGATGCATCCAAATAACATCCAATCTTTTATAATCATCCTTTAATCACTAACATCATCCTCTAATCACTAATCATCATCATCATCCCTAAGTCAGAACTACATCAAATTGAGGTCTTCTCAAACTATGTAGGTAACACTTGGTCATATTTTAATGACCAAGGATACCTTAGCCAATATCATTATCACTCTCATAATCATCCTAGTCTTTTGGTCACTTGATCATCATCTATTCTCTCTTATCCTCTTCATCATATTGATCAACTTTCACTTTGAGTTGCACCCATCATTAATATTATCAAATCATAATTTTATCTTGTCCTAGAGGTCTCCCTTACATGTATCCTTGCTTGGGATACATTTAAATCTTGTGGTATTTTAATCCTATCATCATCATGTCGTGATTGATTCCCCCTTGAGATGTGTCTACAACCATAACACCCGTCATCTTTATACCCTATGCATGTGTCCTTGCTAGGGACATCATCCAATTATAACTCATTTCTTAGGGTAACTTCATTTTCTTTAACATCTATCTCACATATAATATCCCATCCCATCATCTAATCATCTCATCCCACCCATCATTTCTTCTTTTGAGTGGCCATCCGTATCATTTTTCCATGTATGTCCCCTTTAAGGGGCATCATATCCCCTATAATCATCTACTAAAAATCATCCATGACATGGTTTTTATTTGAAAGACCATTACTCTTTCCACTTTGTTTAAATCACAATGCCATTTCAAAGAGGGGCAACATGTATGCACCTAAAATTTCTCACTTCATTATAGTCAACTAATATCCCCATTAGTCGACACTAATTCTACATAACCTATTTTATTCTATTAATTTATTATATTACTATCCATTCATCTAATATCCCCCTTATATTGCCCTACATTCACTATCCTTTATTCATTCCATTCCTTCATTAATTTTATCCCAAACCTTAATATCCTAAATCTAATCCTAGTTATCCATTATATGGGAATTAAAGTTCCCATAACACCACCTACCCACCTACTAACCTCCTCCATATGTATTCCTACATCCATAGGAATCCTAATCCTTATTAAATCCCTTCTAATTTTACATTATGCCTAAACTAATTGAGAATCTTGTAGAACTAGAGAAGTTCCACTAAGAATATATAAGTCTCTAAACTAGAGAATTCTAAATAATTTTTAATTCCTCTAAAATTCCATCCATTTGCCTATTTAAACAAGCTCTCCCTCCACCCTCAAACCAACTTGAATCCTCATAACAAATCCATGTCCATTTATAAATCAACTATAATCCCCATAACATCATCATACCAATCTAATCCATCAACAAACATTCTCATACCCAATCCATGTCTAATTAGCCATTCCATCTCTCATCAATAATCTTTGATCATTCCATCACTATTTCAACAATACGAGTCTACATACAATCACAAGTCCATTTTCAAATTTTTGAAGGAGGTTATATGAAGAAAGGAACTTGGTAAGTCTCATATCATTATGATTTGTTTCATGAATCCTTTCTAATAGGTAGTTTGTGTTTTGAGTTATATTAGCTTATTTGATTCATAGTGTGCTCAAAATACTACCACACAAGGAATGATTGATTTTACTACACTTTAATCACAACATATCATATGGATTGGAGGAAACAACTTATACCTCTATAGCTAGTTTTAGAATAGACTTTATAAAGGCCACCACCACCAAATAAACTATGTCTAACCACACTACCACTATGGAAGATAATGATGACACACTCTAGGAGTCACTCAATTCCAAGGATAATGTGAATGATAACCTTTTAAATTTGTATAATTATATTTAGAGTTCTTTAGCTAGCCTCTAAGCTCAATGACACATACACAAGATGGAGAATTTGAGTGGAGAGATTCATATAATGGTCACAAAAACCAAGGACAAATTGAACATAACTAATGATTTAGATATCAAGAATATCATTGGCTACCATGCTCCATTATTCACCCTACTATGGTTGATCCTTGAAGTGATGTCAGACTGGTATGCTTATAATATGGATCTGACCCCTTTTTCTAGTGTAATTTCTCATATTGTCAACACACCTCCATAAAATCCACCTTCATAACTCTAGTAACTCATCACTCAGCATAAGGTTACATATTCCAACTCTAAGGACTCTTGTAGTTAATAATCATTTGCATCTATGCCACCATCATCAAGTTAAGTACTATGTAGATTACCAAATTTTTATAAAATTTTGTATTGTGGATGACTTAGTAATACAAGTGGGGTTAGGATGGTTAAAAACCTATAAAAGGTGGGCACTTGGTTACACTACCCTACTGAAAAATTATAAAGGGTGGTAAGTTGGTATGCTACTTAGTTGAAAACTTGAAAGGGAAAATAAGTAGTGTGCAAGAGGTGAAAATCAAAAATAGTGCCTTAGTGATTACTACAAATCTTACTGGTCTAACCACTTCTTTACTATCTAGTCATTTGCACATTATTGAAGGATCCTACAATGTTGTCTCAAGATGAGGTGACATTTTCAGTCTAGGAAAGTGTTGGTAGAATAATTTAGATTTTAAAGTTATGTAGGATATTTGTATGATATCCATGCATTATATACTCATTTTTTCATTTTATAAGTCTATTTTGTCCTATCTTCACACCCTATAATAGGCTAGAATATGAATAAAATCCACTATTGGTGCCAAGTATGAGAAGAAGATGAACATTCATAGACTAGAACATCTATATATATCTATGTTTATAAGAATAAAATGGTTCCACTTTTTAAGAGATTGATACAGATCTATCTAGTTATGGTTACCTGTGTGACTTTTTATTATGTTCCTTGTGTGCATTATTAATTATAATGTTTGGTTAATTTCTATCTAAGTAACCCAAATGATTTTTTTATATTTATGAAACACTAGTTGTTCTTAATTCCTAGATAATGTAGGATAATTAATGCCTATTATGTTTTTGTTATCCAAACTCTTCCATGAATCTAATAGGTTACTCTATAGATGCATAATATATTACATATATACTTTTCCTTAGCATGTTTTGATGCTTCAAAAACCTATGATAATAGAAGAAAATCATGATAAGGTGTCTATCTTCAATCTTAAACTCTTAAATCTTGGAAATGTATGTAATCTAGTTCAGAAGGTTGAATTTATTGAATTATATATAAAATTTTCTAATGTCTTTTCTTGGAAGTATATTGATATCAAGGGGTTTGACCTCTCATTGGATCAACACACTATATAACTTGATCCCAATGCTAAGCATATAAGTTAAAGTCACTGGCCCATCAATCCTAAAGTGGAGGTGATAATGAGAAAGTATCTCACCAAGTCGATAGAGTCAAGATTTTTTCCTATCAATCACTCTTCATGAGTTACCAACTTAGTTCTTATGAGAAAGAAGAGTGGTGATATCATGTTAAGTGTAGATTTTAGATACTTTAATAGGGTGTCATTGAATGATTTCTATCCTTTACCTTCAATATAAAAAATTATTCAATTAATGGTAGGTTTTTAATGTTTCTCCCTTTTGGATGGCTATTGAGGTTAAAACCAAGTGTTGGTGAAAGAAAAATATCAATATAAGATATCCTTCACTACTAAATGGGGAAAATATCCCTACAAAATAATTCCATTTGGGATATCCAATGCAAGTGACACATTCCAAAGAGACATGGATATTTATTTCCAAGGTTTGATCAATGAGATAGTGCTAATATACCTTGATTATATAACTATTTTCTCTAAAGATGTTAGTGGCCACTTGAATGACCTAAGGCTAATATTCAAATGGTGTAGTAAATATGGGGTTTCTCTCAATCCCAAGAAGTTTGTTTTTATTATTCACGAGGATAAACTATTTGGCCATAATATTTTTAAGGATGGGCTTGCTATATACCCTAATAGGGTGAGTTTCATATTAGCTTTGTCACTGCCCAAAAATAAGAAAGATTTTCAAAGTTTTCCTGGGAAAATCAATTCTATTAGGAGGTTAATACCTAGTTTTTCCAATCTTGTGAGACATATACCAAATATGTTAAAAATTAATCAAGAATTTTTTTGGACCAATGAAGGGAAGTATAGTTTTTAGGCTATCAAACAAGCTATTACTCAAGAACCCACACTAATAAATCCTAATTTATATAAGAAATTATTATTGTATGATTTTTAAAACATTGACACCATATATTCTATGTTAATGTAGAATAATCATGGACTTGAATAGCCTATAACATTTTTTAGTTAAGGATTAGATGGCTATGAAGAGAGGTACACATATGTTGAGAAACAAGTACTATCAATCATAAGAATCCTTAATATATTAAGGCATATGGTGTCCAAAAAAAAATGTCATGGTAACCCAACCAAGCATAAGAGACTTCCTCTTGAATAAGTATTTGAATGAGAAAAGAGCAAGATGGATAACTAAGGTGATAGAGTATGATGTTGAAATCAAGGCCACTAATCTAGTAAGATGGAGAGGGCCATTTGATCACCTAGTATCATACCTTCAAGAAAGGGAAGAGATGGTTTTGATATTGAAAGATTGTCCTAGTACAACTTCAACTTCATCTTCTCTAAGATTAAAACAAGAAATAAAAATGTTCCTTTAAATAGGTGAGTGTCCTATGGGTCTAGATCAAACAAGAAGATGCTTTAGATTACAAAAAATACCTTATGTTCTTGTGGATGGGTCTTTTTTTAGAAAGGAACTCTATATAATGTTGCTAATATGTGTGGAAATAGATCAAGTTGATGGAATTTAAGAATAATTCCATGATGGACCAGTTAGAGGTCATTTTTTACCTAAAACTGTAGTCACAAAAATAATGAGAGTTAGTTAATATTGTCCTAGCCTATTCAAGGATTAATATTATTAGGTTAGGAAATTTTAAAAGTGTGCACTCTTCTTAGGAAAATAAATACTTTCAGCCCTTCCTCTTAATATTATTCAGATTGAATAACCATTCATGCATTAAGAACTTGACTTCATTGGAATGGTCAATCCTCAATTTAGTATAGGCCATAAATGGGTAATTATAACTACCAACTATTTCATAAGGTGGATAGATGTAGTGGCCCTCAAAGAGGATAATGAGACATCAATTCTTTACTTCTATGAGATCCTAGTGATAAGGTTTGGGTGCCTACAACAATAATTTCTGATGATGCCATGTATTTCAATGGTGTAAAAACAAGGAATGGGATCTCTAATAGGGTATCTACTTAATTACTTTTAAATAATATCCCCAAGGTGATGGGCTAGATGATTCCAATAATAATAGCTTGATTATATGTATGAAGAGGATAATATAATATAATCAAAGGATTTTCCACACAAAATTTAAGACAACCCTATGGGCTAATATGATCACCCAAAATATTGCCATTGGTAACTCACCGTATATGCTTGTCTATGGGAGAGAATCCAAGCTACCTATTTCACTTGAGTTTCTAGCTCTTAAATTGAAACATTAGATTGATATAATGGAAAATGATTATATGGAGATAATATTGGTACAACTAATTGCCTTGGAATAAATAAGAGACCATGTTATGTACACCATGGAATGTCACCAAGCACAAGTGAAAATAAATTTTGACAAGAGAGATATCTCGAGAACATATCAAGAATGAGATATTATCTTAAAATGGGATGCATATAGAGCTAAAGCTGGTAAAAACACTAAGTTTGATGCATTATGGAGTAGACCCTATCTTTTCATTTCTTATAGAGAATATAATTCCTTTCAGCTTTCAAGACTCAATGGAAAGGTTTTGAGTATCCCAGTCAATGAGATACACTTGAATCCATGCTATCAAGGTTAGTTTCACAATTTTTTACATACTAGATTAGGTTTTATATTCCTCAAGTGCTTCAAGAACAAGTGTATGTCTTATTTTCTTTGTATTGTATTTTATCCAAGTGTCTTATGACACATGTGTGGTACGGTGTGGGATCTTGTCTTGTTTTTTTCCAATTCAATTAGTTTAAAGGTTGTTATCAAGTATAATTATCAATTTGATCTATGTTAAGCTACATTCATGAATCTAAAACCTAGTGAATCTTCTAAAACACTAGTATAGATGCATAAAAATCATGCATTTCTAGGAGATCACCAAATATGTTAGCCAAATGTTTGCTACCATAGACAAGTATAACAAAAAAAATATCTTGTTAAGCCTTCACCTTGGTTATCAAGATTGAAAACTTCTCATAAGGTATGGTTAACATTGTTTAAGGTAATTTTGAAAAGTTTAAGTTAAATGTGTTTTTAATATCATGTTTGTCTAGTCATGACTTGCCTTGGTCAAGCAGGTTTAAGAGTGTCAAAGGGTTCAAAAGTATTCAAATATCCATTTATAACATTAAAACCCATTTTGAAATGCTTGTTTGATCATTTGTAATGTTCAAAAAGGGAATATGGTAAGAAAGTGGAAGGTTTGTATAATGAGGGAGTGGTTGATACATCATCCCATGTTTGTATAAGTTTGAGAAAGCTCAAGGAACATTTGTTGGTTTAGCTCAATTAGTTTCTAAGTATAATATGACCATTTTCAAGCCAAATTGAGAAGTTTTCAAGATGTCCATATAGGTTGAAAAGTGAAGATCACTTATAGACACTCGTAAAACTTCCTCCAATCCATAATGGTTTAAATACATGCCTTTGAGGATGTTTGAAACTCAAATAATGTAAAAACTTTTTCATATTTCCCATCATTCTTCTTTGTAACTCTAAAATGAAATTTGATTTTTAATTGGTATAGGTAGGTGAGAGAAAATTGGAAGGTAATCTCTTATCCATAGGAGGGGAACCTAAGTACTTTAAACTTTTTGGCATTGGTTTCTTATTTAATCCCATTAAATTTATGAATAATCATTAAGAGTTTAAGGGGAAGAAAATGAACTTCAAATCCCACTTGGGTTAGTTTTCCTCAAGTGTGGAGTTATATATTCAAACCAATGGATGTAGATGATTAAGGATGGTATCTTGAACAATATTCTAACAATTAAATATCATTTCCCTCCATGTTACTTCATGATAATGTTTGGTTTAATGTCCAAAGTTTTTGTTTTTGTAGTTTAAACATCATAGTCCCATGAGTAGGGAGTTTGAAGTTGTCTTGTGCATAATGTGAATGAAATAAACCTACCCATAGTTTAAAATTTTATAATGTATATCATGATTGTGTAAATCATAAATAGTCAACAAGTTTTAAGATAAGAGGTTACAATTCCTCCTTAAGAACCCTCCAAAAGATTAATAAGAGCCTACATGTCTACAAACCTGTAGGTCACTATTAACATCAAATGTTTATCTTGTTGATTTCAATCCCATATTGTTAAGATATAATTAGGTCTATTTGATAACCCTAAAAAATATTGTCATATCAAACCTAATTTAATTTTGAAACTCAAATAAGATTGCATGATTGAGTAAGACTATGCAAGCCCAAAGAAGTATTATGAGGGTTATAAATGGACATTCAAAGTGATTTGAGTATATGAGGAAACTAAAGAAGACTTAAATAAAAAGATATTTTTAATAAAAAATAATCCAATGAAATTAAGGATAAATTTTACATCAATACAAATCATTTTTAGGGATAGTTTAGTAAAAATTTCCAAATGTTGACATATAACCAGCATGTCTTATTGACTACATATAGGCTTATCAAATAAAATTGAAAACACAATCATGTGATGGTGAAAATAAGCATATAAAACAATCTTTGGAAGAATAATTTTTATTTATTTATGTCCTCCACTCTATATTTAGACTCTCAATGTTCTAAAAAGGCCAAAAAAAGTATATTTTAGACTTCTAGACTTGCCATGTGCACTTACAGGCCTGCTAAGGCAAAATGGAAAAGAAGACATATTTGTGATGAGAATTGAATATTCATGAGTATAAGTAGGTTATATTAAGGTTAATGATTTTAATATACTTATTAATATCATCAAAAAGTCAAATCCAACAAAGATATGGCATATATTTAGATTTATAGTCAAGAAGCCAAATTGTTACCTACATGTTTATGCTTGGAAAGAGGAAGACATGTATATGTTTGGTATTGAGATAGATATAGATAGTAAATATATATTTATAGGGTAATAATAGAAAAAAATACAATATTTAAAACTTGTGAAAGAAGAGGATAACATAAAATAAAGTTAATTAGCGCTAAAAGACACCTACTTGCCTAAAACCCTCAGTAAGTCTGCTTTAACCAAAGAGGCCATTTATTGAGCACAATGAGAGTAAAAAATGAAGACTAATTCATATAAGAAAATTATTATTAATTTTTAATGGTAATGGATATGGTTAAAACTTAAAAAAACTTATATTTTGAGGTGATTTTGTGCCCATAATTATGCTTTTAGTCCTCACTCAGTTCTCTATGCACAAGAGGCCTATTTGTGAAGCTAATAACCCTTTGTAGGAGTTACATGGTGTCAAAATATAATTATAGATGCTTAAAAGGGTATCATAATCCAAAATCCTAGAGTTAGTTCTTTCATTCACCCCTATACCTATATGAACAATCCTTAAATTTAAAAGCCTCTCTAAACCATGTGTTTGCATAATGAAAGAACTCGAGGATGCATTTTATTTCACTGAAAAGTGTAAAGCAGATTTTCATAGTATCTCAAGCTCACATTGGATTTTATGGAAGTATTACTAATTCCATATTCTATAATTTATCCTTGGTTTTTGTACCTATGCTTTATGAACCATTGTTAAGATGGTAAACACCTAAAACCCTTGCTAAACCTCTCTATAAGACCTGATGAGATAAAAATTCAGTTAAATGGAATAATTTAGCTTGTAAATGGTTGAAATTATCCTAATATCTTGATGGGAACATGATAAACACACTTGGTGTCATGTGTGAAGGGTATAGTGTATGGAATAAGAATAATTATAGGTCTATGTGTGAGTGTGTAAGGTGGTGATAAGCCATAAAATCATGTAGAGAGGATTTTGAATCCTCAAAATAGGTCATATAACACATAAATTTTTTAATATCTCCTAAGGTGGTATATGGACTATGCAAGTCAATAATTTGGGCCAAAAAGGGTGATTATACTACTTTGTTATTCAAGAAGCCTAGTTGCAGACCTATGGAACACTCTTAGAGAGCTTACCTTAAATGTATTGAGTTTTATTATGATCATATAGGAATTAAAAAACTATAATCAATAATTATAACCTATCAATTTATTTGTAAACCACTCTAGCTACCTCTCAGACTTGAACATGCATCTAATTTAGGGTTTTGTCCCTTTCTTGGTTTACCCATATGTATAAGGTTTTAGATCCTCAAATTTGGCCTAGCACATGATTATGAGTTATTTAAAGTGAATCAAAAAATTTATTCATTTTTCAAACATGGGGCATAATTTTATGTTTGAATATCAGTTTCCTAGGCCTAGAGACCTAATTGAGGGCTAATGGAAAGAAGAAAAGGGTGGATTAAGTACACTTGAACTTAATTTTTGATCATGATATTTTTTATAGATTAGTAAAATCCAAATGGGTAATAAAATATATAATTTTTTTGTTAGGATAATTTGTATAAAGTTTTAAACAAAGATCTTTATGTGTTTTGAGGGCTAGAAGGAAATGAGGATAGGTATTAGCCTTAGGTGTGAAATAGAGTGCTAAAAAGTGTATGAGGCACACAAGGAGGATTATAAATGTTTTTAAAGATAGATAAAGGTTATTCATGGAGAAGTATTGTATTCATGAATTTAGAAACAAGATTTGAGAAATTTGAGCCAAAAAGATCTAATAAAGATATGTGCTTTTGAGGACAAAAGAGAAAGTTTACAAAATTTATAGAAGAATGGAATACAAGATCCTTAACCATGACACATTTTATTTAATAACTTTTTAACTATCCTTGTAGGTGTAAAGGAATATCCTCAAAAGGAAGTTGTTAGATTCAAGAACTAAGATTACATAAGTAACCTCCTGTTTTATTATTTTTGGGAATCTATTGTTTAGTTCCTAAATGATAAGGGGTATAGAATAAGTGGGAAAATATAGTTTAATAGGGTAAAGTATATATTTTTATCAATTAATTTACATGAGGAAGAGAAATAAACTTATATAAAAATGGGTTGAAATGGATGATTCAGGAGATGGAATTAGAGGTGCAGGACTAAGGCAATATTTAGAATCTAGATCTAGCATTAATTTTCTAACTAGATAGAAGCACTAAAAGTGGAAAAGAGTGCCAATGGATCTATAAAATACATCTATTTATATTGTTTTAAATATGTAATCTTTTTGGGTTTTATTAACTAGGTCTATGTGAGCTTGTGTACAAAATTTAGGGGGTTGGAAGTCAATAGAGCTCGTATAAGTCTATTTCAATCTAAAAACCATGTATCCCTCTACACACATGTAAAAAATTGAATAAAAAGTAAAAGGGGGAAAATTGGGTTAAGAAAAGAATGATCTAATGATCTAGAACCCCTATTGTCCTGATCATTGCCTATATTAACCCTCAAGTTAGGGTCTTAGATTAAATGTAATTCTCATTTAGGAAACATGCATAATCAATGCATATGATAGATATAAGAATGGGTTTTTTCCTAGACCCTTCATTGATCAAACATGCAAGTCCATGTGTAATGCATAATGCTAAGCTATATTATTGATTGATTTTTAATTATGTAATCTGCCAAAGTAGTAAGTGATAGATATAAAATGCCTTTTGAAGTCTTTTATATAGGAGACTCTTTATTTCAAATTTGGGAGCTTTATTTTCATTTAGACAACATTGGGAAACTTAAAGATGAAGATAATAAAGGGGATAAGACTCATTAAGTGAAGGAAACTAACCATTAGAACTTAAAGTGGCCTTAGACAAGAGTGCTAGAAATAGACACTAGTGGCATTAGTGTTATAGTCTAACCCTAGCGCTCATATTCTACAGTCTTAGGACCTAGGGAAATATAAAGAGGATAGAAAACCTAACTTGGTTGAGGTGGAATGACTATTTAAAAAGATCATGGTGACTATAAATAGGTAAAATGATGACTCAAACATAGAACAAGACCTAGATGAATTAAAAAAAGATACGGCTAAATGTGAACAAAGCTCATATTCTCTAGTCAGAGTCTCCTATGAAAAGAATGTGAAAAGACATAATATGTGTGATTTATTGACCAATTTAGGGTCTATACATTTGCCTCCATTTTAATCTAGTGATGTAATGAAATGAAGTACTAGAGTAAAAGAAATAAAATAAAATAAAATGCATACCCGAACCTACTTGTGTGGAGATAAGTATGCTAGAAAAGAGTCTAACTCACTTCCTAGCCAAGGAAGTGGGTGGAGAGCTGAATAGTGCCTAGAGAAATAAGGAACCCTAAAATGGATTTCCCATGTATTGAATCTAAAATTAGAATCTATATAACATGGAGAAGCAGGGCAATGCTTAACCCCTATGCTGAATTTGACTAGAATGAGAAATGATCAAAGGTCCAAAACCAATGTCTGCTCTCTATCCCACATTAACTCATGTAATCTAAAATGTGTGTATAGAATTTGTATAAAATTAAGTACAAAATCTATCATGACCCCACTCTAAATAATCTGAACTATAACTAAGAAGTGCTTGAAGGTCTAAAACCAATGTTTACCCTCTTTCTTGCATAAAAACATGTAGTCTAGGTCTAGGCAATGCTATGGACCAATAGCTATAGATGATTTTATGGTCTAACCTAGTGACAACCTTGGTAAAGTTGTGTGTAATATGAAACTCTAGTAAACGTGTAAGAAGAGAATGTCATGTCATATGTATAATCTTAGATGATGAAGAACATAAACATCTATGCCATTATCCAAAATCTAGTATATGAATGATGTACATGTATGGTATGGTAATATGTAACCAAATGTGAAATGAGATATCATACCATGTACCATGTGCAAATTTAGAGATCAAAATAATATGTTCTACACTATGCCTATAATCTACTATCTGGTCTTGTAACTGTGTCATGTTGTATGAAGCTGTATGTATGAGATGTGTAGTAATATACATGCCTCCAAATCTAGTCTCTAGTCTAATTCTATGTCTAAGTCACTATGAATCCATATAATCTAAATGAATGTATATCTAACTAGTCTATGTATTTGTAAACTAAAGGTATGTCCATTTGAATGTCTTCAGTAATGCTGAATGACCCATGTAGTTTAAATCACTATATATCTTGAGAAATCTGAGTGAATCTGATAATCTAACTACTAGAGGTGTAAAAACCATGTTGAGTAACCCATGTAATTTGAATCATTGTATATCTTGAATGATCTAAGTTGAATCTAATAATTTGACTATAGAGGTTAAAAAACCATGCTAAGTGACCTATGTAGTCTGAATCATTCTATACCTTGACCAATCTAAGCTAAATTTGATAATCTAACTACTGGATGTGTAAGAATCATGGTGTATCCACTTATGAGAGTGGTTGGGTATGCTAGATAAGTGTAGGATTTGGAATAATAGGAATTATTCCCCCCTTTTGGGGAGAGGGATGAGATCTATGATAGAGGAGGTTGAGACAAAAGTGATGACTAGTGGTGTAATGATAGAAGTGAGGTTGATATAGTTTGAATTGATTGAGAAATTTCTTGATGGACTAAAATGACTAGGTTTAGATTTGGATCTCTAGATTAAGAGATATGCTAAGGATATGAACACCTACCATGACCTAATTTGAGTAGTTGGTAGCCTAGAATGAGGTTGGTGGGGAGATTACCCTGGTAAGTAGATGAAACATGTGATTTTTGCCTATTTGGAACCCTATTTTTTATGTTTTTGAGCTATTTTGAAGTGTTTTAGGAAATTTCAACTAGTTCTAGTGCTCCTATCTAGGAGTCAACAATCCTATCTAGTGTTCAACACTATTATCTAGGTTCTAGAACTATTTTCCAGTTTTAGTGTCCTTTTACAATGTTATTATCCATTAGGGCTAGTTTTTTAAGTTTTTGATTTATTTCATGTTGTGTAGCTTAGCTATTTTCTTTACCATGGTTGAATAATATATATTCTACTTATTAGTGTTTTTTAGGGTATGTTATAGATGAGGGAGTTCCATAGAGTCTAGGTGATGGAGATCATAAGATTATTACCTTTGTTAGCTAATGAGAGAGTTGTGATGGATAGGGTAGGATTGGGTCATGTGTGTGACCAAGGAACTATGTAGTGGGATAGGTATCTAATTATAGCCTTACATGAGACGTGGAATGTAGACACTTATACTTTTTGGATTCTTACTATAGAGATTATGATTACTCTAGAATATGTGTACCATATTTTGCATTTTCTAGTTAGTGGATGGTAGGTGACATTATAGGATGACATAGGTGTAGATGATATTGATCATGTGCCCTTGTAATTGACCGGTGTGCCTTCAGGTATAACATAGGATAGGTAGTGGTAGTGATGTATTATTATTAGTTATTATTCATTCAAGTGTTCTACATGTGTAGAAGTGGTTGGCCATGTTGTTGGCTTCATTTTTTGTTGTGGATGGGAGTGGGGTGTTGATTGTATACAAGATGCATAAGATCATGTGAAATGCTGAGGTGTATGGTATTGTGTTCTCATGGGGGTAAGACTATGCTTTCACACTTATACAAATACCTTTATAGGTTTAGTTAGGAGGCATTCAATGGTGGTGTGAGCATGTATACTTTATTGTATCATTGGGTTTATAATCACATAGCAGTTGTGTATCTGATGGGATTACCAAGGGAGAGGTGGGCACCTCCATAGCCATTTAGAGAGAAGTGAATGAGTATGTTGGCTATCTAATCTCCTAGGATAGATCAATATAGATTACTTTTAGATAGATTGGTAGCCTAGGATATTATATGGAGGCCCTATAGAGGATTCCCTAGGTGGCTTGATGATGTAGTGCAATTGTAGTATATGAGGGCCAATTGTTGGCTACATGACTATTGGGTTAGAGTGTACAAGTGCTTTCAATATGAGTGGGTGATCACATAGTTTGGGGTACCATAGGATGTGCCCCATATAACCTGGGTGTGGGTGAGGAATGTATAGGCACCGATGAGGTTAAGAGCTTGTGGGGAGACAAATCAAGGTTGAGTTAGCACTGTTACCTTTAGATGCATGAGATGTGGCTATAGATATTCTTAATTTAGAGATGATGTTGGATGCACAAAGTCATATACCACATGGTATAAAAGGCATCTATGGGCTAAGTTTATCCTGTTGGTGGAGAGGATGCCCTTAAATATGAGGATCCTACATAAATCTAGATGATTGGAGGTAAGCATTGATTAACATTTGAATTGTGTAAAATTTTGTTCTTGTTTTATCTTGTCTTCAAAATGTATGTCTAATGTAGTGTTTATACTTTTGTGTATAGGTGGAGTGGGAGGTACTCAGGATGAAAGACCTATTAGGGGAGGAGGTGGAGAAGATGGGTTCTTAGAGACCATCATTGAGTCAACACTAAGATATGGCATAACATGTTCTTGATGATGTGGTGGAGGAGGGTTTGATAGAGTGAGTGATAATTATCGATAACATTCATGTTCATTTTTTTGATAGGGTTACTATAGCTACAACTGCATATGTTAGAGTAGCAGGGGAGAGAGATGAGCTAAGTGCTAATCTAGATAGGTATAGG